>JARHVA010002951.1:2172500-2257327 GCA_037957365.1 Torreya grandis
GACCAAGGGAATGTTATGTTCTCATTTACCTCTTTTCTACTCCACCATACATATTTCTATTTCTAAAGACATCTTAGGGTCAACCTTGACATATTATACATCCTAATAATCACTACATCACTATATATACACCACTTTTATTCATTTATCCATTAGATGGAAATCATATGCAAATGCACATATAGAGCTCAGAAATAACTTCTTCAAATAAATGTTATTTTTCTTTAGTCTCCCCTACTTCTACATAAAACCATATACAATGACTTAGAGATCAGAATAATCAGGTTTTTATTTTAAGTCTTACTCAAAGCACTCAAAACGACACTCATATTGTTACATCCAAATTCTTCGCTAAAGAAACTATTTGACTATTCATGGATATTTATAGTTGACACATCTAATTTGGTTATATTTTGATTAAACTTTTAGATATATTGTATTATGCGATATTTGGATATTGCTTAGGTTATATGACCACACTTTTATGACATGGCTATAAGTATATGTTTACTTTATGATCATGTTGATTTGTCATTTTATCGATATCTTATGATGAATGTATATCCTAATTGTTATGATCTAATTATCTAATTTAATATGATTTTAATGCAAGATAAGTCATCTTTCATAATGTGATGGAGGGAGAGCATCATCAGAGAGGGTAATGTAGATGGAGACGTTAGAGAACGTAAAAAAAAACTATGTAGAACCCTTCACACATCATATAAGTAATTTATGTTAGATGCATTGTAGAATGGTTAGAGTAATATGTTTCGGATGCTAGTTGCATTTAGATAATTGTTTGTACATGGTTTGCTATCATAATTTAAATGATTATTTGTAATTTGTCTAGCATAATTTGTGTAGTTAATGAAAATTTGTAGTTAAAAATTAATGGACCTATTATTAAATCACTTTGACATTTAAAATGCTAGATAAATTAGTAAATTTATGAATTTTATTATTGAAAAGTAAAAATAATTAAGAAAATTATATATCTGAAAAAAAATATATAAGTGAGAAAAAATCTTTTAAAGCAAAAAGTGGGAAGAAAAGTGGCAAGATAAATAGAAAAGGTGAGATTTAATTAAATCTTATGATTTTTGAAAAAGTGAAGAAAATAAATTAATTAATAAAACAATAAAGAAGAAATTAATACAATTGATTAAAAAAGAATAAAATCATTTTAAAAAAATCAAGATTTAAGATGAAATAAAAACTCTTAAAGCCCAATACTACGCCTATATTATTAAAAGAAGGATTTTTAGAAAGAAGGGGATCATAAGTATTTTGGAAGGAGGAAGTTAAAAAGGGAGCAGAAAAAAGTGGCATAGATTACGGAGGAGAAGACATAGAAAATTAGGGAAACATCCTTGTCAGGGAGGTGGTGTTGTTTGATTCTGCATATTCATGCTAGAAGTTTTGATAGTCCGGCTCTATTTTATTTAATTGAATCTTTATATTAAAGTCGCTTTTGTTATTTCTCATAGCCTACGTCAAACATAATATAGTTGTTGTATGTATACTTTAATTAGATTGGCTGAGAATATATTTGAGTCGTTGAATATTGGAACAAATATTTATAGGATTCATTGTTATTAAAATATATCTGTATGCGGTTGTTTGCATCGCCAAATCCTTCATTCACAGTCATTGCATTTAAAATAGAGATTAGTTACCTACTTATGTTGATGCTTGAGAAAGAAAATATGGTTAAGACTAGTGACCTGTACTCTTTAAATATGGATCTGAAGAAAATATGTTTAAGACCCTGTGATATATGATTAATATTTTGTGACAAGGTTTACTTGATACCTTGTAAATATAATATGGTATTTGTATGCTGTTTGAAGCGCATCGTTCTGCTTATTTTCTTTATGTTATAAGTTGGTATATTGCGTTAAATATATTTATACACGTCAAAATTATTCTAAGATTATCCAAGCGGGTCATGATTCCTATGGTATTCCGTCATCTCTAGCTATATAGGATCTCCACATTAGGTTTAGAACTATTAATCTGGAATTCAAATATAATCCATCAGAATTTGGATTATGAATAACTTAAGCTATATTACTATACCTTCCTCATAATGGTTATCATATTATGACCTGTTTTTACTCATTGTGATGTAATTAGCTTTGATTATTTATTATCTGGTATTGTGATGTAACCATATAGCCTTCTATGTAATTTAGGATATCTGTGGTATATAGGTAACCATGAATTTCCAGTCACAGCTCTAATGGTAAATCTTTATGAAGGTGGTCACGATCCCAAGTACATCTGTAACCTATAATAATAATGCCAACTTGATTTATTTTATATTCAAATCTCTATATGTTGTATAAATAATTACTTAATATATTATGAATCGCTGAGTTATATTGGTAAATTGCAGAGGTGGTTTAGCAAATCGCTGGGCATAATATTTGAAATAGATATGTGTGATATATTGAAATAACTGAGTAATTATTAGTTAAACTGAGGAGTACCTGATAGTATCTACAACTCTTGATGTTTATTTTATGAATGCAGTGATATACTGTTAAATAATTCCTGATATTCATATTTTGGACAACGATCTGTATATAGTGATCCATGGTTTCAACAGTAAGCTAGTTTGGTAATTATCTATTTGTTTCGTTTGGTGCGACAACTTCATCATGCAATACAATAACTAGACACGTCACCACCTATTAAATAAAATATGACAGATGTTTTTTAGATTCTAGTGACCTTAATCCAGATCGTTGTATTGTCTGAGAGCTACCCATACACTATAGGATTATAGTAGCGTGTTCCATTAAACTGTAATAGTTTTAATATGATATAATTATAGTGTCGTCATAAGTAATAATACTTATAGTAGTTTAACTACTTGAGGAAATAGTAGATAAATAAGCATATCATTACAGGATTACAATCTAATATGATATAATTATTAGTTTACTTAATTGGAATGCATACTATTAATAAAATATTCTTAATTAACATATCTTAGTACATATAAGGTATATGAGGTATATGTAGAGTAACGTATCATACCAATATAATACGTAATATTTGATGCATGTTATAATTCCATGTGTAGATATAGCCCATATAAGTATTTTAATACATTAATAAATTCTTACATGAAATGTGGATATATAAATTGCCTCCTTAAATGTAAGGTTTATCACTTTCCGAAAAAGCCATAGTTGTGAGGGATAAGTATATACTCACATAGTATATATTTCCCATATGTTTAATCACTGATATGGGATATAAAACACAATGTTCTACTATGATAACATAACTACTTACATGTGGTTTTGTCACTAAACATGTTAATATACGGGATCGTTGCAATATATGTTAATCAATAAAATATATCATATATTCATATATTAACTCTGATATTAGAATATAATGATGTAGATGCTTGACTCCATTGCTTGAGTAATAATTATATCATTACTACTGGTATAAGTAGTAGTGATAATAGTCAATCTATTGGGTATAAATTGACATTAAAAATTAAAGGTATACATATACGTAAGTTGTGCGGAGTTTATGTCTATATTCTAGTTATGTTTCGAACCATGTAGAAATGAAGCAATATATTTTAAGCTCAATAGTTTTGGGTAAAAAATGGGTCGATGTAGTCGAGATTGTGAAAATATATATTTAAATAAAATACATATACTAATGTAGATCATAAACACTTAAAGGAACCTTGTGAATGCTTTACATGGTGGATTTGAATCCAAGGTCTATTGATTATAATACTCAATTCATATCTTGAATGTTAGTGGATGTAATAATTGTAGAAATTTTATAAAAATGTAGACTTGTATCGTAAATGACTATTAAGATATATTTAGATAGTATTGAAGAGTGTAGTATATATTGTGAGTAAGTATGTAAGTGTGTGTGTGTGTGTGTGTGTGTGTGTGTCTATATATATATATATATATATATATATATATATATATATATATATATATATATATATATATATATATATATATATATATATTTCTTGAACGTTAATATGTAGTTTAAACTTAGGATATATCTTTATGCTATAATATTCTACTTTTTTTATTGTGACAATGTATGGGAGTCGTTTGAGTCTTGAAATAATAGGTTTGGTTATGTGTATTTATGTAGTCATGAACTATGATAGTATGGGATATCATAGATTACTACAATATAAATACATGTTATATAAAGATGGTACATATTATAATTGCTATGTATAGACTTATACGTACATTTGATTTATTAAAAGTACACATGTTGATTATTACTATGAATAATATTGTTTTGTGATAGTAGGACTTTGTGTATGCGTGCATACAACCATCTGGTGTTTAATAAATACCATGATAGTTTATTATTGTGTTTTGTGAAAACTAAAACTTGCTTAATTATATCTAATTATTTGAATATAATCTTATATTTCCATGTGTTTAAGAATAATTTTTATGCTTGATTATAGA
Source organism: Torreya grandis (assembly GCA_037957365.1). NCBI lineage: Eukaryota > Viridiplantae > Streptophyta > Pinopsida > Cupressales > Taxaceae > Torreya > Torreya grandis. The sequence goes on from JARHVA010002951.1 coordinate 2,176,991, forward strand.
AAACTAATAATTGTGTCTTAGAATACTAGACCATGGTAATATAGGTTATCATAGTGTGTAGTACATTTAACAACTAATTTTGGTAATGAAAATTTGTAGTAAAATGTGTATTTACTCAGGTCGTATAAATTATAGACATTATTTCTAATATGGGATAGAAAATAATATAAGATTTATTCATACATTTGACAAAATAAGTGTATGCTTTGGTTACTTCTATGATTATATGTTATAAAGTATGTTTTCAAGTATGATGTAAATTATATGAATCTTGTGGTTGAATTTTATTTGACCAATTCTATTACTCATACAAAGTAAGGAGTGAGATGGACTTCAATGGATTAGTAATATCAAAATGATATATGAAGGCAATTTGATCAAGTGAGGTGCATGTATTTCATTGATCCATAGATTATTATTATTTATTTTTCATAAAACTTTGGACCAAAGTATGTTTAATAAGACATTATAATTTTATCAGTATGATTTACATGTTTGTATGATATTTTGTAATATAACAATTTTCTATGATATACTACATGTTTAGTTTTATAAGTTATATAATACATGGATACTTGTTTATCTCTATACATTCTTGTGTCATCACTATCTAATTATCCATGAAATAATTATTATTTCCATATGAGATTATTGTAAGGGATCATTGGTTTGTAGATGGTGTGAAAAAATGCTTGGATGATACTATTTGTCCTTAGAACAATATTAATTATTTAAATGACACTTGAGATTGCTACAAATACTTAAGTTTAAAAACTACATTCTAAAGGATCCAATTATCTTATTTATCTACATTGTATTATATTATAATTATTATTAGAAATAATGTCATGAAGAGTTGTAATTACTTATTTACTATGGAATGATAGTCTTGATTGTGTATTGAACCAACGATGGGTAGATATTTATAATTACTTTCAATATTTGTATCAGGATGTATTTTCTTATGTTGATAGTGATATAAGATGTATGAGTTGGTATACTTATTTTAAAATTATATTTACTATAGTATTTATATAATTACTATATAGATTCTCATTGTGCATTATATTTATAGTTTATGTGTTTAAAAAAATTCATGTAAATCTTTATCTAACCCGATGGAATTGTTCCATGTTGTATAAGAGCTACGGCTTGATCTCTAGGACCTAATGAGTCCATTAAAATTTTTGTGTCTTTATTTTCACCAACGTGAACTTAGTGATATGAAGCATTACATTTGTATTTTAGATTTGTGGTGATTTAGTGAAGAACCATGTTACACAATGATTGATGTTTTGAGCCATTCATGAAATGTGTATGGGGGAACATTAAGTGTGTACCCTTATGAGCACTCATATGCTTTTGAATTGTTTACGAGTTGGTTTGTTGATTACCCCAATGATGATGGTGGAATATGAGGTTTGGGTAGGTGATTACATATCATATTTCATGAGTTATGAACGAGACATTTATACCATAGTGGGATCACTTAAGATCAAACACCTCGAGTATGATTACATTTTTCTTAGTAATCACGTCACCTTCTCCATTTGTGATTTTTCGTGTGAGTGTTTAATAAGCATAGAATGATTATCACTTAAATATGCATGATTAGTTTTTGTGTCTTATATTCATTAATATTAGGAATGAAAAATCTTATAAGATCATTTTAAGTTGTTACCACATAGTGTGGTGGGAATTTTTCGTAGTATACTAATGTTGTCTTGGTTGGGAATTTCTATGTTAGGAGTTTTTTTAAGGATTATCGCCTTTAAGTTATGTGGTTTAGGAAGTAGTGTCATCTTTCATAGTGAGCATAGAGATGAGTTTTGACTCCTTCACTTTCTTTTCACATCATTATAAGACTTGAAAGGATTCTTATTCTCATGATATTGAAAATTTATTTCTAAAATGTTGTTTGACCATATTCCTTGGAGTTGGTTACATAAATGTATTCTACTTGTTTTTGAGAGAGAGAGTTTATAGGATTGGATACTTTGATACATATTTGTGGTTAATATTTTTTTCTTCTAGTTGTGGAAATAGATTGTGATACCATACTTACATATTTGGTAAGTAGGTAGTGTTTTCTTTTTACCTTGTCCGGGTATGTAGGAGTTTTTGAGATGATAGTTATCTACTTTTCACTACTGAATCTTTAGGATCACTATTTTATCTAACTTATGAACTTATACCACATGAAGTTGCAAACCTTGAATTTATATTAATTCTAGATTAATAATTATATATTGATTATAATTATTATGATATTATATAAGTTTGATTGGATTGATATTAATCTATTTTGGTTAAAGCATCTTATTTTGAATATTTATTTTAATACCCTTCACTAAAAGTGAGTAGGGTATAGGATGTACAGAACATATTATCAATCTAGGGGTTAAGATAAACTTTTAACTTATTTTGTGCTACCTGAGCAAGCAACGAGACAATGTTTCACTTTTTACCTTTATAAAGATGTAAGGATAGTTTGATCTTTTGATTTTGTATGTTATAATAACTTTAACATTATTTCATTTTAACTATGAATATAACACTATAGGTTAAGCCATAAAATATCATACTAGCTATGTTCGTATAGTGGTAACTTAATATAATTATAGAGTAATTATATGATTTATCTTGTGTATATGTTGATACATGTAAAATTATTTAGCATTTAGTAATTTTATCAATGATCTTTTAGTATATAATTGTGGTTCATTGGACATTGTGCACATAATGGATATCATTAGATTATTGAGACCTAAGGTTAGAGTGGTGAATTATAAATGTGAAAACTAAGTGATAGGAGTGGATCACACTCAATCTCACATTGACTGAGTAGTTAATAAGTTTAGAATATCATAGAAAGACTTCTCAACTCCAAGAATTTTATAGCACTTGTCAAATTTAGACGTATGACCATAATTAAGTATACGATGAAATTTTTATTCCTTAATTTTGTATACATTGAAAATGTAGTATTTATAATTGTTATTCATCATCATACTTTTTAGAAGATTCATGTAGTCATTATAATATTGACATGTTACACATATTTGGAGCCACATGGAGTAGTGATAGTATTTACTCATACACATCATTCTTGATATGTTTCCTAATTAATTTTTTTGAGAATGAAAAAAATCTCTTTAAATTAGAGAGATGTGTAGAGGGACTAGAATATTTTGTGTAACTGTCCCTAGTCATTTATTTAGGCCTATATGATGCTCTTATGTGCTCTAGGGAAGTTAGTGAAACTTTCATTGTGATATGTGGAACCTTTAAAGGTGATAGAAGTGGTCAATGTTATATTATATATATTTGTATTGATAGTTTTATACCTTGGTATGGTCATGATAGAGTCAATCAGAGTAAGTAATACTCATAAACTATATTACATAAATGGTAGATGTCATAGAATATGATCTCATGGGATCAATACTTTGAGAATAGTACAACTTAAGGTAACTTCAATAAGTTCTAAAAATAAATATTTATTTATTTACTTCATTTTATGCTTTATACATATTTATCTGATAAATTATATTTTTAATTTTTAATTTATATTTAATGAGAGTCATCTGAAATGATGACTAACTTTAGGAGGGAAGAATGTTAGATCTTTATTCCTTGTTAAAAAAATTATTTGGCCATCCATGGATATTTATAATTAACATATCTAATTTGATTATATTTAGAATAATATTTAAGATATATGCTTTTATGAGACAGTAGAATGTTATTTAGGATATATGATCATATTGTTATGAGTTAACTATAAGTATATGTTTATTTTATGATCATGTTGATTTATCATTTTAGCTATATTTTATGATGAATGTATAACATGACTAATATGATCTAATTACATGTTTTGTTAATAAGTTAACATAATAAAATCAATCCTTTAGAGTATGACAAATGGATAACATCATTAGAGAAAGTGATGCACATGGAGATATCAGAGGATGATAGAGAAATATGGTTAGAAACCTGCATAAACTACATAACTAATTCATGTTAGATGCATCATATAAGGTTTAGCATATTATTATTTTTAATTATAATTACATTTATATAATTGTTTTCACATGGTTTCTTAGCATAATTTACATAGTTTTTCAAAATTTGTTTGGCATAATTTGTATCGTTAGCATATATTTGAAGCTAATGATTAATAGACTTATCATTAAAACATTTTAAAATTTGAAATGATATTTAAATTACTAAATTTATGAATTTCATATTTAAGTGAAAAAATAGAAAAAATTAAAAATAATTAATAAAATTAAATATTTGAAAAAATATATAACTAAAAAAAAATCTTGTAAAGTAAAAAGAGAACTCTCGAAATAAGCAAAAAGTAGAAAAATAAAAAATGACAAGATAAATAGAAAAGGTGAGATTTAATTAAATCTCATGATTTTTGAGAAAATAAACAAAATAAACAAATAAACCAAAAAGGAAGAAATTAATACAATTAAGTAAAACTAAAGAATTCATTAAAAAAAAACAAATCAGGATTTAAGATTAAAATAAAATAAAAACTCTTAAAGCCCAAGACTATGCCTATGTTATTAAGAGATGGATTTTTAGAAAGAAGAGGATCATAACTAGTTTTTAAGGAGGAAGCTAAAAAGTGAGAAGATAAAATTTGCATAGCTTAGGGAGGAGAAGACACAAAAAATTGGAAAACAACCTTTCTAGATAGGTGTTGTTATCTAATTCTGCATATTTATGTTGAAAGTTTTGGTATTCCAACTCTTTTCTATTTAATTGAGTTTAAAATTGAAGTCAATTTTGTTATTTCTCCTATCCTATGTCATACTTAATACATTTTTATTATATATAATTTAATTCCATTGGTTAATATTATATTTGAGTCACTAAATATTGGAACATTTGAGTCTGAAAATCATAAGTTTGATTATGTGTATTTCTATAGTCATGAACTATCATAGTATTGGATATGATAAAGTAATACAGTATAAATATATGTTATACCAGAATAATATATATTATAATTTATATGTCTAGACTCACACTTACATTTGATTGATTTAAAGTACACATGTTGGTTATTACTATGAATAGTATTGTTTTGTGATAGTTAGTACAATTTTGTGTATACGTGCATACAAACATTGAGAGTTTAACAAATGATATGATAGTGTATTATTTTGTTTCATGGGAACCAAGAATTGCTTCATTATATCTAGTTACTTGAATAGAATCTTATGTTTCCATGTGTTTAAGATTTTTTTTTATGACTAATTATGGAAAACTAGTAGTTATTTCTTAGAATAATAGACTATGGTATTATGGGTTCTCATAGGGTGTTATATGTTTGAAAACTAATTATGGTAGTGAAAATTTTTAGTTAAATGTGTATTTACTCAGATGGTATAAACTATAAACATTATTTCTAATATGGGATAAAAATTTATGTAATATTCATTCATACTTTTGACAGAATAAACACATGCTTTGGTTAATCTGATGATTAACATGTTATATGATGTGTTTAATAATAAGATATAAATTATATAAATCTTGTATTTGAATTATATTTGACCAATTTGTATTTTTGATACAGAGTAAGGAGTTAGATGGACTTCACTAGTTTACAAGTATCACAATGATTGATGAGGGTAGTTCGATCAAGTAGTGTGTATGAATTTTATTGATTTATAAATCATTAGTATTTATTATATGTAAAAATTTGGGCCAAAGTAAGATTAGTGAGTTACTATAATTTTATGAGTATGATTTATATGTTTATGTGATATCTCATAGTATATTTTGTTTTTATGATATACTACATGTTTAGTTTTAGAAATCATACAACATACGGGTACTTGCTTGTCTCTCTAGATTCATATACCATCACTATCTAATCATTCATGAAAAGAGGGACATTTTATGATAAGACTAGTGTGGGGAATTATTGGTTTATATTTGGTGTGGAAAAGTACTTGGATTATGCTCTCCCTCCCCACTACAATACTACTTATCAAGATGACACTTACGATTGTCACAAATACTTGAGTTCAGAAACTATGTTCTGGGGGATCCATATATCTTATTCACGTACATTGTATTATAACTTAATTATTATTAAAAATATTTTCATGAAAAGTTGTGATTACCTATTAATTATGAAATGATAATGGTGAACATGTGTTGAACCAAAAATTGTAGGCTATTTATAATTACTTTCTATATTTGTATCATGATGTGTTTTCTTATGTTGATAGTGATATGAAATGTATGACTTTGTATACATATTTTATAATTATATTTATTAGAGTATTTGTATGATTAATGCTTAGATTATCATGGTATAATGTATTTATAGTTTTTGTGTTAAGAAAATTCACATGGTTCTTTTTCAAACCCGATAGGTTTCTTACACATACTAGTTTTCAATTGCACTTACACTAGCACTTAGATGGGGGAACTAAATCTGGCTTGATCCCCTCTCAATATAGTAGTATGTAGTCATATTTTAACATAATGGGGTGTTGTAGTAATGTCTATCCTATCCAACTAACATCACACTTTGTCTACTTGTGCTCCTCAAGTACCTTAACAATATGGAGGTCTAGGTTTTTGCTTCAAAATTAGTCAAATACACTGATCCATCACCATCTCTACCTTCAAAGGATGTTATCATGATATAGAGGATATTAGCGTAATGTGTTATTATCTAGAAGAAATCAATAATTTCTAGGAGGATTTCTCACTTTAGATTACTATTAGAAACACCTTGCCTAGTATCTATACCAATTTCTAGTTTGTCAACTATCTATCTCAGTTAATTTCTAAGTACATCTTTTTGTAGTTCATTTTTATTTTTAGAATAATCAGTTAAGGTCAATTATTATACAAATAATTAGTTATATTTATTTCATATTAATTAATTTATTTTAATATTCCAAACCCTTAACAGCTTAGGTTTTTAAGTTATGCTACACCATTAAAGTTAAATCAGAATTCTTCAAACCTTTTGTATGACCACTCATATTAGTTAAATGAAAATAGGTAGGAATAGGGAAGTATAACTCACTTGTGCAATTTATTAAATGAGGTTGAATAGGTGCCTTATTAGTATTTGATAAATGAATAATGAGAAGTCTTAAACATATATTTATACCACATATTTTGAAAATATCTCATGGTAGGGTTCAATAATAAAAATAGATTGACCCATAGTTTTTGATTAATTTATAATTTGATGACATTATGTGACTAGATACTAGATAAGTATTTAGACACTAGCATCAATGTTAGTGTCCCATTATGGTTGGTATTGTCCAAATGGATCTATAATAGGTATGGATTTAAAATTAATTATGAATGACATATATCGAGTTTTAATATTTCTATAGTGTACAGGTGATCTAGGTCATCAAAACAATAAAGGTTATACTATAATATAATGATTTATTTATAGTGAGATGGTGAATCTGAGTGTTTCAATAATGGAAAGGTCAAAAACTTAGGTGTAGATTCTTGATAGGTATTTATCAAATATATAAGACTAAGATATCATAATTATTCTATTTTTGTATCTACATCCCACCTCCATTAATATTGTAATGCATAAAGATAAAGCAATAGGTTAAAGAAAAAAATCGCACCTAGGTGTGTACAACACACCTTACCTTTGCTTGAACACACTTTGATTTTTTTATTTTCTGGTTTATGAACTATAACTAAGAGGATGTTATAGGATAAATTAGTGCATATAATATAAAACATGAAATAATTTAAATGATTTAAAAGAAAGAGAAAGGATGTATTTCATCTATGTGTCAATGCAACCATGTTACCCCTTTGTAATATTCTAGGTAAATATGCTTCCTTATGAAGCATTATAGCTGAGAAAGATTCAAACCTTAACATTTTAGATTTGAAAAGGGATATTGGATGATATTATGGCCCCAATATGGTGTCAGAATGAGTAGTGACATGGCTAATGAGATCACTAAATCAAAATCACACAACTCAAGTGTGAATATATATAATCTGGAGAGGGTGAGTGATTTAATTAACTCATCCTATAATTATTGTGAGTTTGAGTAATTTAACAAACCCAACATATAAATATATTATGGTTTAATTATTTAATCAATTCATCCAATAAATGGAAAAAAATACTCTAGATAGAAAAGGCTTGATAAAAATACTTACCAGTGTAAAATGGTGCATTGTAGTGATAGTAATATGTATATATAATTGTTAATTTTATAATTTTTGGTTCAAAAAAATGGCTCGTGCACCTTTATTAAGTCTCAAAATGAAGTATATTTGTAGAAAATATGAAAACTTGTTTTTTAAATATTGTAATAAATTGGTGAAATGTATATGATTTTGACCCAAGTGTATATTAGAATAATTTAACCATATTGGAGATTGTGGAAGTGTGGAAGTCATTCCTTTGTAACATGACCCTAGTAGGATTTGGAGATAATGAGAACTGAGTAAGTGTAGATGATATGTATTTATAATGTGCCACCACTAAACACTAGAATCTATGTAAATGTAGAGGTCATGCCTTTATGACATGATCTCATTGATATTTTCCCCATTTTATAGTTAGAGAAATAGAATCTGGTAGGTACTTTCCATAAAAGGATAATGTAACTATATAATATTTATATGAATCATGTATCTTATAGGAGTAACACATATAAGTAGATATATCAATCAAGTTTATAGTATGTGATCACATCAATCCCTAATATGCATGATATGACTAATTTTAACATCTATAAATTAACAATATAATCTCACCGAATAATTAAGTACACACACAAGATCACTCAATCTAATTGCAAAGAAGGGTCCAAGGAAACCTCATCCAAGGAGCATGTTCAAATGCTACATAATCAAATGTAAATCTGATATTAAAGTGTCCAATCAACATATAATGATAAATTTGAATTTAAAAATAACATGCAATGGAAATAGGACCCACAGAAAAGGAACATATTTAAATTTTACACAAGCAAGGAAATGCAAAAAGGTAAAATACACTTAAAGAACAAAAAATGGGAATAAATGAACTGTAAACAACTAGCATAAGCACATCATAATAGTCCCTGCCTATATGTGTTATCAAAAATATCATTTAACATAGCATATCAAGTACACTGTGAAATATATGAGCATGGATATAGACATGTGTAAGTATTAGTATATGATATCAAACATGATAATGAAAAAAATGGTCATGAATGATATGTAACATGTATCAATCATTATAAATAAAGTATATTATTCTAATGTACTATATGACATAATTAGAGGAGAGGAATAACTTCTTTATATGTGTATATCATGTGTCCATGGTATGCTTGTATAACACTAAAATATGCATGAAACATATATGTGTATATAAATGAAATTATAGGCTCTCTACTAACATTAAGTATACAAAATAGGTGTCAATGAGGTATTAAACATGTTAATTCTTAGTATTTTTATATTTTATACATTATTTGAATGTTTTTTTATGTTCTTAAATATTTTATTTTATTTTTATTTTTTATTTTTAGAATATTTAAAAATCAAGGGATAGTTGATTATCCCATCTAAAGTATGTTCATAATTATATTTATACTCAAAATATGGTAAAATATACTAGTGATACTATAAAGGAACATGTATATGTATATTATCTAGAACTATAGCATTTGTGGTACTTTATGTATGTCTCATAGGGCTCTATGGTCATGTAGAAATAATAGGAGTAGTGGTTTGCGGAACCCATTGTTTAGTTCTCTCTATTTTTTTTGTCTAACTATAATTGAAACATGTTTATTTATTCATAGAGAGTTTTAAAATATACAAGTTATCTAATGATCCCATGTGGAGGATCATTATTTTCATGGAGTGTTAAATGAATAATATTTATTCAATGAATTATTTCATATGTGCACATAGTAAGATCTAAAAGTGTATCACATTTCATTATCTTAGGATTGGGTCAACTATGATATTTTAAACTTGATTTCCATCTATGCATGGTTCAATGATTTTATGATTCACATGAAGGCACACATGTAATGTAATCCTTTTGATGTATGCCTTAATTATTTTTGTAAATATTCCTTGTGTATATGATGTTCTTATTCTATTTGTCCATTTTCCTTGGCCCTGTTTCTTTTTTAAGGTTATTTTTATTTTACATTATTAAAATGAATATACATATTAAAATGATTTCCATTAATATTTGTAATATATCCCAAGCCTTGATAATCATTATGATCAATTGTCAAGAAAGGATGAATGATGTCATATAAATGTTTTCCTGATCCTTGACCATGATAATCAAAGTGTTATTATTAATGTTTTCCAAACCCATATTGTCTTGAAAGTTGAGTATCATTATTGAGAGTCAAATTTGTATCTTTTTCATCTTGGTCACTTTATAACATTTCTTAGTCTAGCTTTACATTTTGAATATTTTTTATTTCAATTTATTCATATATAACTGATTTTTCTCTGAATTATCTATTGGTAACCATATTTTTTATTTTGGCACTTGTGTTTTAGGAGAGGTACTCATAATGTGAGTGGGTTGCTTGATTGATGTATCTATTATAGGATCACCAATATCTTCTTAACTTTATATTTGTTTCTTCAATAAAAATTATATTTATAGGTTTCCCATGCATTCTATGATATGCACAATAATATTTATATCTAGCTATAGGATGTAGAGGAGGTATTGAATCAATTTATTTCGAATGATTTATCATAGGATTTTGCTTAGAATCCTATTAGCCTTTTTTTCACTTTTTCAATCACTAGTTGTAGATGAAATCTATTTCATCTTTTTTATTTTGATATGAAACCTTATTGGGTATGAAATTTGTAGATAAAGATGCAAATAAATGATTATCACTGACATTATATATATATATATATATATATATATATATATATATATATATATATATATATAAATATATATATATATATATATATAACTTGATTTTACAATAACATGATCTTTGAATTGAAATACTAAGTTTAGTTGTGTAACTATTTTATTAACTTGCTCATAATAGTATTATTATCTTTGAGGTGATTGAGATATGGATGAGTTGGTTAAGTGGTTTGGATTTTTCAATCCCCACTAACATTCAAATCTTATAAATTGTATACAAGGCCAATTATTATTGTTTATATTCTCTAAGATAGATGTGACCATTATTGGTGTGATTCTTAGGATTGTTAATGGTTGTTGGTATGATTCTCAAAGTTTCTCATAGTTGGTGAAATTCATAGGGTTTTTAGTGGTTAGTGGTGGTATAGATAGTATTTTGGGGTTAATAAAATGGGATCTAAGCCACAATTTTATCCCAAACCAGTTTCAAGCTTTGGTAAAAACTTGTCACCTAATATGTATGTATTTATGCATGCATATGTATAAGTGTATATATGTACACACACACATATGTATATATATCTATATATGTGTGTATGTATGTATATAGTATTTATGTATATTTATTTATACACATATACATCAAAACTATATGCATGTATGCAAAAACACACACACACACACACATAGAAATACACACATACATGTATAGGGTATAGATATATATGTATAACACACACACAGACACACACACACACACACACACACACACACACACACACACACACACACACACACACACACACACACACACACAGAGACACACACACACACACACACACACACACACACACACACACACACACACACACATATCAATACCTTATATATGTATGTGTGTCAATACCCTATACATGTGTGTGTGTGTGTGTGTGTGTGTGTGTGTGTGTGTGTGTGTGTGTGTGTGTGTGTGTGTGTGTGTGTGTGAGAGAGAGAGAGAGAGAGAGAGAGAGAGAGAGAGAGAGAGAGAGAGAGAGAGAGAGAGAGAGAGAGAGAGAGAGAGAGAGAGAGAGAGAGAGAGAGAGTAGAGTATATATATATATATATATATATATATATATATATATATATATATATATATATATATATATATATATATATATATGGACACACACACATACACACTCACACACACACACACACACACACACACACACACACACACACACACACACACACACACACACATCAATACCCTATACATTTATGTGTGTATTTATGTATATATGTCCTTATGTATGTATGTGTGTATGTGTGTGTGGCGGTGGGGGGGCGAGAAGGGGTTATGCATGCGCTTATAGATCAAACCTAGTTATTCACCCTTTAGATGTGCTTTTCCAAAAAAGGTTAGTGTGATCACACTATCATGCTAACCTCAAATACCTCTCTATCAATGAGCATTGAATACATATCTAATCCTTTAAGGAGGGACTTAAAATAATGTAGTTCTAACCTATATGTGGGTGTGAGTGTCAATAATTGTTTAATATACTATATGTATATGCATGCAATTGTCTATGTTGAAACTAGAGAAATACCTCTTTTGGGATGTTTTTTGGATGCTTCAAACCTTTTTATATGATTCCTCTTATAACTAAAATGAAAATATGGAGGAATAGATTAGTATAAATTAGTTTTTAAATTTATTTTATTTTATTTATTGATATATACATAGTTTTTTGTGTGACCCCCAACCATACAGATGATTTTTATTAGAGCTCCAATCAGTCTGAGACATAATTAGGGGCCTAGATCCCCCCAAAAAAAAAGTACTAAAATTACCAATAATGGCCACAACTAGCCTAAGAATACCAACGAATCACCACAACTACTGTAATATCAATGGTCGGCCATAACCAACCTATAATAACATTTGATATTTGACCCTGGGTGGGACTTATATCAACCAAATCACTTTACCAACTCACTCACAACTCATCAGTAGTTTTTAAATTTATAGAATGGGTTTAAATAGGTGTTTTCTTAGTATTTTCTAGATTAATAATGAGAAGGATTAAACTTCTGTTTATATCATACCTTTTGAAAATATCTCATGGAAGGGCTTAATAAGACAAATATTCCAACCCATCAGTGTCAAATAATTTGAAATATGGATGACTTTAGGTGACTAGACACTAATAAAGGATCTAGATACTAGCACCAACCCTAGTGTCCCTTTATAGTCGATGGTGTCTATAAGGTTAAAAAACATGCATATATATAATTAATATTAAAGGATAGATATCAAGTTTTAATATTTTTACATAGTGTAAAGGTAGTATGGGTCATCATAATGACAAGGGACAAAGTATAGTATAATCATTTAAGTATATCAAGATGGAGAATGTGATCCTTTTGGTAGTGGGAAGGTCTATAACTAAAAGGTAGATCCTTAATTGGTATTTATCAAATATACAAGATGACGTTGCTATAAATTTTTAGTTTTAGTATCTACACTTCATTTAATCACATGCATCGAAGTATATATATATCAACTACTCATCCACTCCTCTTCTTCTTTATTCCTCTTCAACTCTACACTGATTAATGATCTTTTCATTCATCTTTATTAGCATAAAATGCATTCCATGTGAAACTAACATTACACTCTCTGTATTTTAATTTTCATACTTATTTTATTTTATTTTTCCTTTTTTATTTTCTTCATCACATATGTAAACTAAGTCATAAATCAATTATTTCACTTGTTCTTTACAAACTTATCTATATGCAATATCTTTCACTTTTAGCTTTGTCTTTATTTTCATGTCTTTGAATTCCAAAGGTAATGTTTCTTCCTTGTTTTTATTATTATAATAATATAATTCTTAAATTTTATCTCATTTAGTGAGGATACTCTCCCTTTATTTATAATTGACTTGATACTATGTAAACTTTAGTTTCCCATTCTGTAATTATTTTTATTTCATATAATTGTAATTTATGTCTTCAGTAAAACATAATTTCATTTCACTACTATTATTTTCATTTTATCTAGCTTTATCCTCTTCAATGATGATACATTCTTCTCCACATTCAAATATTAAGTATGTCAAGAATGCATCTTCAATTTATTTTTCCTCTTGAACAATTGGTTCTACTTCGACTATTATTTTAACAAATAATTCTTTTATTTTGTTTGGTAGAAATAAATCTAGTACCATATCATTATATCTACTAATAGATAAATTCTTTATGTTTATTATTCTCCCACTATAATGTGTTCTCATTCCACATTTAAGATCCTTATGAACACCTTAAGGAATGACTACATTTTTTATCCTCAATTTTTCCATACAACCTCAAGAAGATTCCTCTACCTTACTCTATAATTGAATGTTCAAAATAGCATATGCTAGGAAAGTCATCAAGGTTTTTAAATTCTTCTAAGTATCACTGATTCACCCCTTCATTACATTCATCATTACAAATGATGAATCACTCATCTTTAAATTCTTTACCTTATTTTGTGGTTATTATTATTATTATTATTATTATTATTATTATTATTATTATTATTATTATTATTATTATTATTATTATTATATTTTCTTCCTCAAAGGTGTCCATTATAGCTTGTGTCATTATCTTATCCTTTTTAAACATTTAAATCTTTTATTTGAGTAATACTTATTTAATATTCCTCTTTATCTTCTCTATAATTAATGTATGATTCCATCATAATATTTATATCTTTCATATGGATTTCCTGTTCATCAACCTATTTTATTTTTTTTGATAACTAATCATTGGCATGTTCTCTTTGTTATCCAATAATGATTGTTTATAACCTTCATCAATCAACATTTTCTTTGAAACAACTCTCAATTTATCTCTTATCAGATCTATTATCTATAAATTAATAATTTATAGTATTCTCACATTAATCTTCACTTTCAACCCACTATTACAATCGTACATAGGCAATAATACACACATAATATAGACAGCCTTTCCTCAACTCTTTATTCTCTAATCACCCAATAAGTGAGTGAAAATAATTTTTTTGATATATTATTATATCACTCAAAAACCTACACAAATATCACTACTATAATAACTAAAAATCTACTATTATAGCACATATTATATCAGCTTCACACTTTTATATCTATTATTACATTTATTACAAACCTTTGAAGATGTCTTCATTCATCATATATCAAATTTAATATTCTATACCCACATACATAATATGGAGATAAATTCTATGCACCCTCTATCCACTTCTATTTGAATTGATTATATAGCGGTTCTTTACTTCGGATTATAAATCACATTCTTTTATAACTCGCCTAATGCAATTTATCTTTGTCTTATACCTACTTTTATTTTTTTATGAAAGATAATCCATTATGAACACACATTATATCTAACATTTGTTCCAAGATGGAATATGTCTTTACACAATCTCAAATTCTCATTTTATTTTCTTCCAACACATTCTATTGTGGAATAAAAATTCTCAAAACATCCTTTGTATGCAATTTCTTTCCTTAGATAATATTATAACTTATACATCTTATATCCAACAATCTTATTGGAAGATGTTTGCAGATACTTTCTACCCACACTCAACAATATGGAATGAAATAATCACTAAGTATGATTATAACCTTGCTCTGATACTAAATGATATAGTCCTAATTAGGGGGTCCAATGAAGGATAACTTTATACCAAGTATCCTATAGATTTAATATAAATGATGGATTAAATTGTAGTCTTACACATATAAATAATATAATAAAGTAAAATAGCAATGTTATTTATTTAATCAAATGAGGAATTCTAGATTTCATACATGTTATACTCTGATTACAAACTTCCAAAATCACTTTAGTCTCATAATAAGATACATTATAGACTCTTACACTTTCAAATGTATGACTTGTATAAATATTTTCTTGAACCAATCTAGGTTATATTTCTTTAAGACACTATAAAATAATTACAATAATTACCAAAAAATGAACTCTCTCCAAACTTCCTAGCGCAAGTGTATGGATGTGTTTATATATACATATACAATGTACCTACATACATTAATACTCTCAACCACACAAAAAATCCTAAATAATTAAATATAGTTAAATCATAAAAAAAATACGACCATTAAATGATTATATAACATTAATATACATCATAATTAATATTTTTTAATACATTCCAAATTTCCATAACACATGATAGGTTTTATAACACATCAGCAAGGCTCATCCTGAATTCTAAAATTACTTAAGTAGGTCACATCTAATTTGAAATTAGTCATGCATATATTTAAAAAATATATACTTTGCATAGATAATATATGACATTGTGCCATAAACTATTTTGGAAAATGGACTCAGAAAGTATCGATGTGCTTCATCTAAAACTGTAGGTTCCCATGATGCTTGTAATGTATTTAGATTTTCTAGCCAAACCCTAGGACATAAATTAGATCTAATATGAATAATGGATTTATATTGATGATAAAAAAAATGCTTATGAAAATCCTCACATTACCTCAAGGTGTATAATTCCATTATATTGATTTTCTAGTTTTTTGCATATCTGTAACAACTCATAAAAATAGAAATTAACAAATGTGTTCCTTGTGTCATTTGCATGTTTCATGAAAGTTTTCATGTTACTACAATATTTTCAGTTCAATTATAGTAAATCAAAAACTAATCTAAACTTTCATGTGTTATATTGGTCTAATGAACCTATGCTTACCTCAAAGTTTGATTATTACTTAATATTTACTACAAACATTCTAACAGTAAATATATGTGTTCCCACTTATTGATATCCATCGTATTCACATTTTTATTGTTATCCATCATATTCATATTATTTTTGGTTGATATAAGACTATTTGTGGCCTTTGGTGCTTCTAGGTCACTTGGATTTCTCTTAGTCTTTGGAATTGTAAGCTCTATATGAAAAATTGTTATTAGATAAGTTATAAGCATTGACATATTCCATTAATCAAGACATATAATTAGATAGAATACATACTCCACTCATGGAAAGAATATATATTAACCTAACCATAAGAATAATCATAATATTAATTAAGCTTCATGGTTAAACTACATAGATAACAACTTAAAAAATAACAAACTAACTAAAATAACACACATTATTATTTATTTATTGGCTAATAAATCTAAAAACGTTATCATGGCCTGATCATAACATTACATGAAATTTTTGGGTATACATATGGTGTAAATGCTCATTTTTTCATGTTTGACCTCTTATTTCATAAATGATATAATTAGTTAAAAATTCTCTATAAATTATGGTAAACCAAACATTGAAAATCATTATATCAAAACTATGTGTAGCCTTGTCTATTTCCTATCATGAAAAATTGTAAGTGATTTGATAGTCATAGGGTCTAGTTACATTCATAACATTTAAATTTTCATTCAGGAGGACTTATTTTAGAATAACCAACACATATATCTCAAAATTTTAGTTACTTCCAAAAATTTCACTGAAGAATTTATGCCCTATTTTCAATAATTAGTGCTTGAAAGTTTAAATGCTTCTTCATACCCTCAAATGTGTACCTAGGTTATGAAACTCTACCTCCTTAGTCAAGCTATAAAAAATCATGTTCTTGCCTTATGAAAACCCTACGTAATAGGCTTGATCATGTTCTAGATCATAATCCTGGGTTTTATAGAAAACTTGTATGTGATCAAAATGTTAGAGAAATTTATTCTTTGACTTATTGCCATGTTCATAAGAATCTATCTGACGTTCAAGATATGTGTGAAGATTGTTTGATTTCATTTACTGAAGAGAATAATAAGCCTAATTTGTCTATATTTAAGGGTAAATTGGATGTGGATCTTGAGGATATTATTCATGGTGGAATTTAGTTGGGCTTTTAGGGGGATGAAAATGGTGGAAAATAATTTGGTGGGCATGGCTTCCAAGCATTGGATTCATAAAAAAATACAATCTCTGATAGTTTGATGTAGGGTTTGGTTCATGATGTAGTTTTAGATGTGGATAATTCCTCTCCTGATCCTAAACGTAATGTTAATATATTGTAAAATAAGGTTAAAAATCATAAATATGAATGTTTGGAAGAATTTAATGAGTGGCCAGTTGACGAGGTTGAGCCCCAAGTCATACTAGACATTTATACAATAAAATCCAAAGAATAAATTAGGTTTGTGGCTACATATATTCCTCTTGTAAATATTTCCACAAGACTATCTAGGTCTATTGCATTGGGCTCAGATGAACCGGTAATTGATTTAGTCATCCACTAGTTTATGGAATAGGTATGTCTATTCATGTAATTGCACCATCAAATTTTTGAAGTGATTCTATTTTCTGAAGAAATATTGATTAACTTAGATGAACCAATAAACAAATAAATTTATATGGAGGATTCATCTTCAAAAGCTGGTATTACTTTAGGCTATGGTCTAGGAAAACTTTAGTGGAATAATATTTTAGATTATGGATATCCTTCATCAGTCTCACCGATTCATTTAAAAGAGTTACCTACTGAAACTATTCATGTAGAGTCTATTTCTTATCTAAAGGATGTTTTTAAAGCTAACAAGGTACTACTTTAGAGGTGGTGCGTGAAAATTTTGAAATAGAGAGTTTGAACATGTGTGAAAAGATTAAATCTAACAAAATAAAGGTTTTAACTTGGAAAATCTTAGGAAATGTGTAGAGTGCTTGATAGAGATTCTGAGAGCAATTATAACTTTTCATATTGCAAAGTTAAAATTTGATTCCTAAATTCCCATTCCTGATGGAGTATATAGAATAAAAGAATCATGAAAGACACACCTTATCAAAATACAAGGTGTAAGTTGTAAGTTGACCTCCTGAGTCCATGTGGAAAAGGGAGAAGGATTATGACTTGGATAAGTGTGGGCCTATGCATAAGGATCAATAAAAATTTCAAATGAAAATTCAACTTTGAAACTTGAAAAGTTTTAATTTTCTTATGAACCTCTGAAGTTCATAGTAATAAGGGTTAAATAAATGCTAGAATTGGTTGATGAAAATACAACTCATGAAATTAAGTTTAGATATTGTAAATTATAGGCTAGTTTAAAGATCCAAACAAAAGTAAATGGTAGAGATATCAAGTGAAAATGTTATTTGACATATTATGAAATTATAATTTTTATTCCACCCTCCCAATCCTATAAATAAAAGTGCAGGAGTCAAACATGGAGTAGAGATTGAAAATAAAAATGCACATTTGCAATATTGTAAATGAGTCCCCTAGACCTGCCAACTCCAGAAGAAAATATTCAATGATTAAAGTACCCAATTACTAGATTTAATGTTTAAAATTATTTCATGTATCCTCTACAAGATAATCATAAATGGAGATGAACATTTCATATGTTTCTACATTTGTTTGAATCATGCAAAATGAGTACGCTACTGAGAAGATTGATTTGAATGATTAAAAATTCAAAAAGTGAAAAGAAAAATTATTTTAGTGCTCAGCATCATGCAAATGGGGAAGAATTACTTATGAATGCCTACATCATGAATATAATAATAGTGTTAATTTTACATGTTGCCCATCTCATAAGATCATCAAAAAGTGATTTAAAAGTATTGAAAGTGATACAAATTCTCATGGGAGGAGTGGTGGTTGTAGTCTTAAGGCCATGTGGTGCACAATGCTTTAAAGCTTATTAACAAGCATATATTTGCTATGGGTATCCCAATTTAGGTGAATGTGAGTTTCCCAAAGATAAAAAAAAACAAGGTCAAAAGGGACATGGTTTAGGAAATTTGAAAATATGGGGATTATACCTCAGGGCATTTCACTGAGTAGAAAAACAAAAAATTCATTATCAGAGGGAGGAGGTCCATTATGTCATAAGTGAAAAAAAGTGATTGAGGGAGATTTGTTTGGTGATTTAAATATAAAAAATATTATTGTGTCTTATGCAGAAAAATATAGTACCCTGAGCAGTTGAAGGAGGAAATTGTTAAGGTTTATCCATTTTGGCATGAAAATTGTAATTTTAAAGCATACTTGACACTCCACATTTTAAAATTGGCTATAATATTTTACATCCCAATACATTTTAAGAGACAAAAACAAGTGTAGTGATGCAAGCACCCCATTTATGGTTGAAGGAGTTTATCAACAGATACGTTCAACATTTAGTAGTGTGATGGATAGTTGAATTAGGAGTATCAACTCAAACTAGTAGAAAACTTGGAGATTCCATGTTTAAAAAAAATTTAGATAAATGCCTTTAATGTAATAAATATATTATATATTTGCATATAACCTACCCATGATATTATTATGATCTTTGAATCAATTATTTTTTTGAGTTATAGGAAGGCATTTAGCCTAGATGTGATGAAGCACAATCAACAACAGTCCATGAATAGAAGTATTGAGGATAATATGTAGAAGAAGTATCAAATGGAGGTATGCAAGAGATTTTGAAGGAGGATGTAATTTTGTATTTTTACAAATTGAAATTTTCAAATTGCAACCCAATGTCTACCATTTGCAACTCAACATGCACTCAAACCTCTAAGTAGAAACTTTCAATGCAATTATAACATTA
Organism: Torreya grandis; assembly: GCA_037957365.1. Classification (NCBI taxonomy): domain Eukaryota; kingdom Viridiplantae; phylum Streptophyta; class Pinopsida; order Cupressales; family Taxaceae; genus Torreya; species Torreya grandis. Next base: position 2,197,536 of record JARHVA010002951.1, read on the forward strand.
CATTTTTGTAAATTATAAATTACACTTGAAGTTCCCAAGTCTGTAGCATAACTTTTGTGTGGAAATGCAACTCTAGATTACAAGTTGAAAAATTATAAATTGAAAATGTGCAACTGACCTCTATATTTTTAGCAACTTAAAAGGATACAATTATGGTCTATGATCTTGCCAAGCAAAGGAGGTGTAAAATTTCAAATAGTACCCAAAGTTTTACATAAGGAAAAAATGGGTAAAATAATACACATAAACATTATAAAATTTGTTATAAAACCTAAAAAGGAAAAATAGAAAAAGGAAAAGGCACATTGAACTCAAAAAACAAAATAGGTAAAATGAGCTAAGTATTTCATTTTTAATATTGGACATTCATCAATGAGAAAAATGTTACAGGGTTTATGAAGCCAAGGTGGGCCATTCCAATGTAATTTTATAAATGACCATGGATCCTTCTTTATTTATATTATATATAGAGTATTCCAATGAAATAATTACATGAAATGGAACACTTTTTGGTTTACACAAGGAGAAGGATAGTTGTCTAGAAGTTTCTAGCGATGCAAATGAATAGTTGAAGGCATGACCAAATATTTGCACATGAAGACAAGAAGTTTTGTTCATCCCAATGCAATATTCTCCCTCAATCTCAAATTCATTTGATTTTCATTTAAGGATATCAAGGGTTTATTTGTAATCATCATCATGACATGAATAGGTAGTTTCCTGAATGATTACCTTGCAAGAGCAGGAGCTTCTAGGCATGAAAAAGGGCATCTTCCATCTAAATCATATTCATGAAATATTTAGGGTGGTAAATTTGTATAAAAAGAGGGCTTGTCCTCTTTTTAACGTTGTTTTTAGATTTATTAGGTCTTAATTTCTTTCAAATTTTAGGATCTTTGTTGTGTGTATTTTACCTCTCTTGGTAAGGTGGTTCCATATGTACATCCATTAGCAATCTCTAAGAGCATGCATATGTCTCCCTTGTTCAAGAGAAAACTCACCATACCTCTCCCCATGTTAGTATTTTGAGCATTGATGTATGTAAGATCTACATTCAAGTTAACATAAAATAGTTGTGAATTATATTATATCTTCTCATTGAAATGCAATAATATATTTTACATGGTTTTTTTATTGGGTATTTAGTTTTATGGTTATCTATGGTGGCCATTTTGAGCATAGATCTAGGTTTTAAATTCCTTTTTGCATTTTGATTTGGGAGTACGTTATTTATAACTATTTTAAGTTTTATTTACCTTCAAATATATGAATCTTGCATATCTAAAATGTATCTTTATGTTGTTATTGAAACCCCAACATTGAAATATCCCATTTATCCCTAGGTTGTTGAAAATTTATTTGAAATTAAGGTTGAAATCATATTCCCATCCAACTTAAGTAGTGTATGTTTGACATAAAGTATTTTTTCATTCAATGTGACAATACTTCCTGAGTAGAGTGAGCAAAATTGGTTATGCCCTAGTTAGATTTGCGTTTGAGTGTGCCAATAAACCCCATGGAGATTGAACTATAGTAGTTATCCATGTGATCAATCTACTTTGTAGGTCCTATCACATTGGTTTTGGTAGATGCAAAATTAGCAGGGAGCTAACCATACCCTCTGTTGGTGTCTTCTAATTATTGTCTACATTTAGTCTATCCTAATATTAGACATTTCCTTGACTATAATGACATAATTCTCGGTTTTTAAACTTTATTTTTGATAATTTCACTTGTTCAAGGCTAATTCCAAGAGGTGTAAAAATAGGAAGCAACACCCAACTAATGCCATTACTAAAGATTAAATATTGATTTTTGGAACTTGTGTTATCGGGGACTCTTATAGAGAGCTATCATTAATTTAGGTTTTAAAGTTATTTGCTTATATATTTGATGATTCACTACTTTTTCCCATTAAAAAAACCAATATTAGGCTGGTGCTATTATCAAAGAAAATCCTTTTCACCCATGTTTTTAGGGACTCCTATAGAGGGTTGTATTTATAAATTTTCCCAAGTCCTTTGTCAAGAAGTATTTGATGTATTATCCTCAGCTTCATAGTTTTAAATAATGTTTATTCATATTATCTCATGTGTTTGAATGTTGAGTTTATTTGCGCATGCTTTACTACTTTTGGCCATCAACAATACCAACACTTCATTATCATCATTGTTGGGGACTTCAAATATTTGGTAAATCGACATCTAATGAAATTCTTATGAGCTATTGATTTATTCATGTTTTAAGGTGATTTCCCATTTTGAACATGAATTTGAATTTTTTTAGTATATTTTATCTTATATATCACAAGTAACTTTAGTAAATTTGAGTTTTAGTTTGCATCACAACATATTTTTAATCTATTATATTCTATAAGTTTTTTTTTCTAGTGGTGACTCCAACATATCATATGGGTTCAAGGATGATTAGTGCCCATTTTTAACTCTTTTAATTGTGAGTGTTCTTTTTATTTCAAATATGGAAGGACCAAGATCATCCTTCAAAGGTGACTCATTAAATTATTTTATCTCACACTTAAGTGTTAATCAAAGAATAAGTGGACAAGTTTGGAGGCCAATTGAAGGACAAATTTCTATTAAAAAGGAGTGTTTGGATTGTGAAGATTTTGGAACACCTAAGCTTTTATTGATTGAACTTACTTTAATTGAAGATTATCATAGTATTTTTTATCACTTAGATCCTCATAGTCTAATTTTATACCCAACACCTTCTCAACTAGTTGAATCTCCTCTTAAGTTTGATCCCCCAAGTCCACCTTGCTCACACCCTCACATCCCTTTATCATTTGATCTTGAACCCACCATTGACCAAATCATGAGGTATATAGATTAGGATGAGAATGAGTGTGTTTTATTTAGGATTCATAGATTTAGATTAATTAATTTTGACAAAATGGAAGGTTGTCCCAATAAAGTTCCAAATTGAGTAAGGAACCACCTCCTTATGTTTCAAAAGAATAATGTTGTGAATGGTGAGTAGCATTTGAGGGCTTTTCAAATTATAATTGAATATTATGAGTTTGAGAATTAGGATGTTTGCATTAAAATGTTTGAGCCCAAGTTGGAAGAAGATGCTTGTGACTGGTTCAATTCCCTTCCTTATGGATGCATTTATTTATGGGAAGAAATGAAGAACCTTTTCAAAATTAATTTTGGTGATAAAATTGATCTTAGGTTCCTTCTTGCTGAATTTTAAAACATAAATAAGAACCGTTAATGAATGTGTGTATGAATTTAATACTAGGTTAAATAAGACCATGATGAGGTTGCTTCAAAGTATCATACATAGTGATATAAATTGGTTGGTTAAATACTTTGATGTATTTGATAGAAAGATAACCTATTACTTTAGGGACAATCTCCCATGAACTTGAGGTTGACATTCAACATGGATATCCAAAATGAAAATAACATAAAGGCTATAGGTAAACTTATGCATAAGTGGGTTGATGTAAAGTTGGTTAATATTGGAAAGACTCAATCAACCAAGATAGCCAACCTTGAGGAGATTATGAAAACTTTGGCCTCCACTATCAAAGAAATGTCATCCAAGCTAGATAGAGTTGAGAAAGGGATCCCTCATGGATCTTCTAGTTAGGAGAGAACTTAGAATCATAATCAAGCACAATGGAGACCTTATTTCCATAATCTAGATAATGATAAATGGAAGATACTTACGCATGACAAAAAAAAGATAAAAATCAGAATAGATGAGTTGGAAAGGAAGTTCCTGATCCATTAAATGATAAAGTTAACATTGTAGATTGTGACCTTCACATTGATTAGTGTGATATGTGCTTCCTTCCACATATTCATTCTAATACTATTGAATGAATTGATGAAGATGCATAATAACCTAAATTTTCATTTGAATATGATGACATTTAGATTTATGACTATCAAATCTCCCAAAGCAAAATGTTTGCTTGAATAGAATTGCTAAGTGATACTACTATTGATCAATTTTGGAGTGCAGTAAAAAATGTATGTGTACCAAATTTTGAATTTGTTTGTGATAATAAAATGAAAAAAGCATGTGAATTACCTAGTCATGATTTCAAATTTTTATGATCAATGATAATTAAGAAATATGATTGGTGAATTCCTTTAGTCAAAGATAGGCAACTATTAATTAATGCAGTAGTTTGTGAAGAGAAAGAATTTATTTTTAGAAGTAGAAAATAAGGTTCTTATCCTCAAGAGGCTACCCCTTTAAATTCAAGTGGAGGGGATGCAAATAAGGAAGTTAAGAAAACTACAATAACACCTATTCTTTCCAAGATAGCACCTATTTCCACAAACTATTAGACAAATAGGTGTTCTAGCCAAGAATAAAGAACCCATATTATCTAGTATTCCTAAGGGTATGAATGATCTTAGAATAAATCCACCCTTCAATACTGCTATCAAAAGTACCAATTCATCCCATCTTGTTCCACTTATGAATTTGAATGATTGTATTCTAGCTAAAGGTGTTTCTAGCTTCCCTAGAAATAATCCCCTTCCTCAGTCATAACATGTGTGATATGGCCCAAGTATTGAGTTGTTATGAATACATAAACATAGGAAGAGGTAATTTGAATATTTTTATTTTAGTGAGAATACAACTACAAATGAGATGGATTCACTCCAAATACTCTTGGATGATGATGAGAAATCAGATGAGGTTTTTGAACCAACTCTAAAAGTCTAATTAGGGACTACATTGATAAAAATTTGGTTGGATGTGGACACATTTTATACAACCCTAATAATTAATGGTTTGACTATTCAAAATAGTATGTTTATTTCCATAGCCTCTTGTAATGTGATGCCATTGGGTATTCTTAATGAGATTGGAGTAAAAATCACATTTGCCTTTAACAAGTGACATTCCATGGAGTCACGAGAGGTGCCATTTATTCGACAAGTTAAAGAATTTGTGGTGTAATTAGTAGTTTATTTAGTTAAAGTTTTCAATATGAACGTGGTAGTTTTGGCCATACTACCTAAGTAAGGGATGATACAATCAAAAAAATCAACTACCAGCATGGGTGAAAGTATGAAACTGGACCTTTCTTATGTCATCATTCCTTTAGAGGGTAAGATCATGAAACTTCATAGGTAGCCTAAGATGATACATGTGCTTGAAGATCTAAAGTGAACTCTAAATAAGGTATTGTACATGGATGTGGATCTTGGTAGCTTCATTGGGAATGTGTATGTTGATGAACATCTTATTATTCTTGATGTTGTGTTTGACAAAAAAGGTAATATTTTTTGATAGGGCTTGCTCCAATCTTGGAAATTGAGTTGGGGTTGTCTTATATGCCCTCAATAGGAAATCTTTCTAGGTTTCATTCAAGATGTCCTTTAAGGGCATGAACAATATTATTGAGTATGAGGCACTCTTGCTTTGTTTGAGAATTACCCATAATCATAGAATTACAAGTCTAATAATAAAGGGTGATTCTAAGCTAGTGGTTAAGTAGGTCTATAATTCTTATGTCTCTAAGAATAAAAGGTTGAAACAATATAAGAATGTTGTATGGGATTTGTTAGAGTTATTTGATGCATTCAATTTTTGTTATCATTTTTTCAATGAATAAGTTAATAGATTTTTAGGGTTAGGTGTTAAATTATTTTTTGAAAATATGAACCCTCATTATCAATATCTAGTCGAGGTGCTTGTTAGGCCTTTAATCCCAAACAATATTCATCATTGGCAAGTTTTTGATGATGAATAGATTAGAAATTTTTTAAATTATGAATCAAAATTTAAAGATCATCTTATAGACTTGGAATCCATGGTTCAAAGCTGTGATGGGAAAGAGACCTCATTTGGTAAAGACATAATTTAGCTAAAGACAAACACTCTCCCTAGAGGACTGGTGAGTTTAGAGGCATCTTTTGATTGAGAAAATAGAATCAAAACATGATATCTTTATATCTTAAAAGATTTGATTGAATGTAAGTTGGGATCTAATTAAAATCCAAGAATGGTCTAATTAGGTAATCACTTGAGTAAAACAAAGAGACAAGCTTATATGCATAAGATGAAGAAGTACTAGGACAGCTTGGCTTGCTCTTATTCAAAAATAAGAGTGTATAAGGAAGATTTATTTTAGCATGTCATCCCATTGCATCCTGATATCAAGATACACAAGAAGATGTATATATTGATTAACCTCATCTTGTCCACCAAGACACTAGAAAAGATAAAGAAATTGAGGGATGGTGAGATATTAGAGATACTAATTATTGGCAAACATCTAAAACATTTCCTCGACAGTCTTTGTGATAATGTATAGTAATATATAATGTATAGTTTTGTTATTTTGTTTCCCCTCTATATTGGGCCTTATTTGTACAATTAAATTCATTATTTTTATGTCATTCATTATTTCTAAAATCCTTCCAATCTATTTTTGTTGGTTTTCCCTTATATAGTTGATATTTCATGGGTGTTTTCTAAGAAATTGCTAAAAAATTTACTCCATGGCCCAAGGAATTAGTAATGGGTCTTGTTTTATATGGTTCTTTACACACCTATAGGGGATGTACATCCTAGGTGAGAGCCAATGTTAATTCCAAAACTTTTTATAAACAATTTATGCCATGTTTTTGAGAGTTATTGCTTACAAGTTTATATTTTGCCTCATATCTACAAATGTGTACCTAGGTTATGGAACTCTGCCTCTATAGTCAAGTTATAAAAAATTCCATTCTTGCCTTATGAATACCCTTTGTAATAGGCTTGATCATGTTCTTAAGAATTAGGATCATGGGTTTTATATACAAGTGGTATGTGATCAACATGATAGAGGGATTTCTTCTTTGGGCTATTTCCATGTTCATAGGAATATGTTAGGCATTCAACGTATGTGTGAAGATTTCATGCTTTCATTTGCTAAAGATAATAATAAGCCTAGTTTGTGTAGATTTAAGTTTAAATTAGATGTGGATCTTGAGGATTCTTTTCATGGTGGCATTCAGTTGAGTTTGTAGGGGAGTGAAAATGATGTAAAATAATTTGGTGGGCATGACTTCTAACACTCTAATGCAAGATTTGGTTCATGATGTAGTGTCAGATGTGGAGGATTCCTCTCTTGGTATTGTTCTTAATGTTACTATCTTTGAAATTAAGGTTAAATATCACAAATATGAAAGTTTGGAGGAATTTAATGAGTGGTTAGTTGAGGAGGTTGAGCCCCAAGCCATCATAGACATTGATACAAACAAATCTAAAAAAAAATGGGTTTGTGGCTACATATGTTCCTCCTGTAAATATTTTCACAAGCTTGTCTTGGTTTGTTAATTTGGGCACATATGAATAGGTAACTGATTTAATCAGCAACCAATTCATGGAAAAGGTATTTATAGTAATCAATTTTTCCCATAAAATTATTCAAGTGATTGAATTTTTGGAAGAATTCTTGATTTATTTTGATGAACCAATAAACAAAGAAATTTATATGGATGTTTCATCTTGAGAAGGTGTTTTTTACTTTAGGCTAAAACTTATTAGAGTTTGAGTGGAATAATATTTCAAATTATGGATATCCTTCATTAAACTCACCCATTGATTTAAAATAACTACTTGATGAAATTATTCATACTGAATCTAATTCTTATCTAAACGATGTTCTTGAAGATAATAAGGTGATACTTAAGAGGAAGTTAATAAAGATTTTAAAATATATAGTTTGAATAGGTCTAAAAATATTGAAGCTAATGAAATAAATGTGTTGACTTGGAAAGGATTAGGAAATGCATAAAGTGATTGATGAAGAGTTTGAGAGAAATTAAAACTTTACATATTGCAAAGTTATAGTTTACTTCAAAAGTTTCCATTCTCAATAGATTGTATGGTAGATAAACATCATGAAAGACACACTTTCTCAAAATAGAAGGTGTAAATTTTAAGTTAGCCTCCTGATCCCATGTGGAGAAGGGAGAATGATGATGACTTGGAGAAGCATGTGCCCATGAATAGGGATTAGTAGAAATTTCCAATGAAGAAACAAATTTGAAAATGTCAAAGTTGTAATATGATTCTAAACCTTCAAAGTCCATAGTAATAAGTGTTGTTACATGGAAAAATTAGTCAATAAAAATGGAAATCATGAAAGCAAGTTTGAATATTGCAAACTATAAGCCAGTTTCTAGATCTTGATAAAAGCAAATAGTGGATATAACAAGTGAAAATCCAATTTGTAATATTGTAAAATTATAATGTGCAATCCACCCTCCCAATCCCATTTTTCAAAATAGAGGAGTTAAACATGAAGCAGAGATTGCAAAGTAAAAATCACATTTATAAAAGCTACAAATGAGTCCCCTAGGCCTACTAACTTAAGAAGAAAATATTCAATAATAGAAATGCCCGTCTAGTAGATTCAATGTTTAAAATTATGCCACATATCCTCTAGAAGATAAGCATTATTGGAGATGAATGTTCTAGATGTTGATGCATTCAATCGACTCATGTAACAGGAGTATGCTATTGAGAAGATTGATTTGAATGATTAAACTTTGCAAAAGTGATAATAAATTTTTATAGTGCTCAACATTTTGAAAATGTGAAGTATTTCGTAGGGACACCTCCATCATATAGATAATAATATTGTTCATTTAATACATACTTCTTTAGGAAATCCCATCTTATAACGTCATTAAGAAGTGTTGGAAAAGAATTGATAGTGATACAAATGCTCATAAGATGAATGGTAGATGTAGTCTTAAGGCCACATGGTGTAGAATGTTTTAAATCTTTTTCATAAGCATAGAGATGCCATGGGTATCCCAATATATGAGTATGTAAGTTTGTCAAAGTTTAGGATCAATAAAATTAAAAGGGATAGGGGTCAGGAAATTTTTAAGTAAGGGGATTATGCTTTTGGGAATTTTGTTGAGAAGAAAAATAACAAATTTGTTGTTAAGAGGGGGAGGTATAATGTGTCATCAGTGCCAAAAATGTTACAAAGGTAAATTTTTTTGGTTCTTTAACTACAATAAACATTATTATGTCTTTTGTATAGATAGATGGTACCCTAATTTTTCAGATGATGAAATTTCTAAGGATTATTCATTTTGTTGTGAAAATTATAATTGTAAAGTATACCTAACAATCCAAATTTTACAACTAGATACAATGCTTTATGTCTCAATATCTTTCAAGAGACAAAAATAAGTGGAGTGTTGTTCTTACCCTGCTTGTGGTTGAGGAAATTTATCAACACATACACTCAACATTTTATAGTGTGATGGCTCATTGAATTGGGATTATATTTTAAAATTAGTAGAAAATATAGAGATTCCAATTCCAAAAATATGTTCAGATGAATACCTTTACTATAATACATCAATTATGGATTTGCATTGAAGTTGTCGAGACTATTCTTATGATCTTTGGATCAGTTATTTTTGTGAGTAATAGGAATGCAAATAGCCTGGATGTGATGAAGCACAATAAATATTAGTCCATAAATAGAAGTGTTTGAGAATAGAATTGCACCCTTTATGGGATATTTTCTCATTCTCTCTCACACTTAGCTACAAGCATTGGGATAACCTCAGGCTATGGGTATCTTGTAGTGAGGTTGAACCTCTAGACTTTTTAATGAGGCTAGTTCCTCAAATGCTTCACTTTAGCTCTTATTTCCCACACTAAAATCTACTCCTAACTAAGGTAAAGGTATAGGAGGATAACATAAAAATGATATATAAGTTAAGGGAGGTGACACACTAAATAGAGAGTGATCCATATTTTGACTGGGAACCTTAATGACTATTACTGAACTTAAACAAGACATAGTCTAGCTGATCCTATTTCAAAGCTGTAAGAATGAGTAATTGTGTGGAGATCAAAGGGGAGGATGCACTTTTAATGGTAGGAATAAATAGGTATACAGGAGAGACACTATAGCTTGTAATGCTTTAGAAAGGCACCAAAGGCTAACACATCACATTATCTACAAGAAGTCAAGAAAACTAAAGTGAGGTGCATAGAGAATCATAGAAAATGAGAGAAAACATAAATTATACAAGTTAAACTATAGTAATGGACATTTGACTTCAATGAAAATCAAAAAGTTGTGTTGTATTACTTCAAGATAGTGTTACAGGGAAATTTTGATAGAGTAACTCTATCACCATTCCAAGGTTGCTTTTTAAGATTTAAAATGTCTATATATATAGAAAAAAGGGATGAGAGAAGAGGGGACATTTTGTGAGAGGATGGAGATGGGGTCATAAATGGCTATAACCACCACTATATCCTTGAACTCTTTTTACCTTTAGAACATGCAACTACTTCACCATGAAATGAACCATCCATGATCACCATAAATCTCCTCAAGCCCTTTGTGCATTCAAGCCTCCCTTTTTGGAGTTGAGAGATCCATGTGATGGGTAGCTATATGTTCCTTCCAATTGTACATGATTTGATCTCTTACATTTAAAACTTAGCGTGCTCTTTACTATTATTCTAGACTTATATATTTTATAATTAAATTGATACACCCCTTGGCCTTTTGCATGTTTATCGATCTACTTGTGTATGGATACCCATGAGTCATTGATATCCTTCTAGTTGGATGGGCTTATGCCATTTCTCCTTGACTGATTAGCCTTTTGGATTGGCTGACTATTAGACTATCACTCATGTCATTGATCTTGTATTGTGAGATCCTGACAAGTGTCAAGCTCATGATAATCTTGAAGAACCCTTTGATTTTTTGAATATCAATAACTAGTTTATGAGACCTATCTTTTATGTCTATGTAAATGTCCTAAGATTTTCAAATCCAAATAGCTACTTGTAGGGAGTCAAATTTTACTTGTGTTACCATTAATTCCATGAGTTATTTCCTTTAGACTTTTCCTTTCAAGAAATTTTTGTGGAATTTTGTCTTGGAACTTTCTCCTGAAGGAATTCCTTCAAATTTTTCAAATAGACCTTCCTGAAAGGAACATACAATTTTAGAAACTTGAAAAGTACCATTTTCTTTTGTGAAAATTCTCTTCAAAACCTTTTGAATGTGGTCCTCCTAAAAGGAACATACCCTTTGGGAAACATGAAAAGTACCCTTTTTAAAAGGATATGCACCCTTCAAATATTTTAAAGTGAACCTATTGCTTTCTTGAAAATTAATTTCTTCCCAAAAATGTGCCTTTAAATTTGTTTTAAAGGACCATTTCCTTTGAAAACTGCCCCTTTTTTGCTTATTTGAACTAGTATGAGTAACATGAAAAAAACCATCAAGGCAAAATTAGCATGAAGTGTAAAGTTTAAAATGGTAAGGGTGACATTTTTGGCCTATGGAATCCAAAATTACCAACATTTTTGATAACTCATAGGGAATCATGCCAGCTATACTTGAAGAATCCAACTCATTACTTCATCCGATCCATTGGCCATGGTATTACTACTTTCTTTGATAAGGCTGGCTCTATCTAGAAACTCCCCTTAAAGAAACAAGAATAACTAGAACAAAATAATATTATGCCTAAGGAACTTAGGGAAGGAAAACACACAATTGAGAAATATGTGCATAAGGAACTTAGAAGAAAGCATGAAAAACTATACAAAATTTGTAATATATACAATGGCTACAAATTTTATTAATAACAAGTCTTTAGATGAATCCCATTAACTGGGATGGGTGATACCTACCCATCTAGTTGGGTAAGTTGAAAATCATTATGTTGTTTGAATCTATGAATCAAATAAGGTCCACTCCATAAGCTATCAAACTTGGTATGGTTTTTTGGCTTGGCCTTATTTGAATCTCATTTAAGGACTAGATCCCCCTTTTTGAAGTCCCTTGCTATGGATCTCTTGTCAAAGGATTTCCTGAATTGAGCTTGGTGTGAATCTAGTATCTTCATTGCAAGGTCTCTTATTTTTTCAAGCTTTATGAGTTCTGCCAATCTCAGATTCATGAGCTCATCTTTTAGTAGCTCCAGTTGATGGGCTAGTTCTAATGCAGGTAGATCAAGAGAAATGGGAAACTTGGCCTCCCTTCCATATACTATAACATATGGATAATTGCTAGTAGTAACTTTAGGAGTCACCTTATCAGTCCACAAGGCTATCTTTGATATGGTATACCATATCCTTTCATTATCTTCCATAGTTCTATTGATGATTCTCAGTGAATTTTAACTTGTGGACTCAACTAGTCCATTTTCTTAAGGATAATAGTTGGAATATGTACTAAGGTAGATGCCTATATTGAGATCCCACTCTCTTGTTTTTAGACCAATCAATTACAATGCATTGTTAGAGATGATAGTGGATGGAACACCAAACCTGGTCATAGTGTCGTCATATAAGTCTAGGATGGTCATAGTGTTGTCATATAAGTCTAAGACTACACTTTCATTATCTTCCTTCAATGCAATGGCTTCTACCCATTTGGTGAAGTAGTTAGTTGTAGTAAGAACCCACTTATGCCCAAAACTTGATGGAGGGTAGATAACTCCTATCAAATCCAAATCCCACTACATGAATGGTTGTTCTACCTGAATTGGGTTGAGAGGGAAATATGCTAATCTATGCTTACAAGTAAAAAGGGCACTTTTTGACACTTTATTACCCATGCATAAGCATCTTCAAAGAGGTTGGGCCAGTAATAACCAACCTTAATTATCTTTTCTACTGTAGTCCTTAGAGATAATGGCCTCTTGTAGGTCCATCATGGAATTGATCTAAGAGCCTTGTCACTTGGTCATCATCTATGTACCTTAGGATCACTCCATTCAGGTCCTTTCTGAATAAAACCCCATCAACCAATACATAAATTATGGACTGAAGTCTAAAATACATTTTCCTTATCTAGACTTTGGGGGCGTTATCTTGTTAGCAAAAAATGTGCGATATTATATAACTAGATCTTATGAAGTAGAAGTGCCTTTACCTATGAGTTATCTTCAATCACCATGGAAAATTCCTTGTCCTTTTAAAGATATTCCACCATGTGATCACACAAATATCTACCTCTAACCAACTTGGTCACATTGATTTTCACATCAAACTTCATGATTTTGGTGATATGTCTAGTTCTTTTCTCATTCATATCTTTGTTAAGGAAGAAATCCCTTACTCTAGGATAGGGTACCATGAGATAAATCTTATCATTGGAGAGCATTGGTTTGAACTTATTAAAAATCCTCACTACTACAAGGATCTTCTTCTCTATAAAAGTGTACCTCAACTCATATCATCATAGCCCTTGACTAAGAAAGGCAAATGGATGCTCCATTCTATTACCATTCTTTTTTATCAGCATAGCTAATAAGCTGTCAATGTTGGCAAAGGTGTGTAGTATGAGATGCTTCGAGAAATCAAGATTTATGAGAGAGGGGGCTTGGGTAATGACCTATTTGATCACTTTAAAAGCATTTTTTCCTTCTCTTATACAATAAAAAACTTGAATTTTCTTTAACATGGAAGTAATAGGCTTGACCAAGCTTGAAAAACCTGGTATGAACCTTCTTACAAATTTAATTTTGTAAAAAAATCTCTAAAATCCTTTCTTATGCTTGGGGAAAGAGAGTGCTAATAGGGCATCTATCCTTTCAGGGTTACTAAATAGCCCTCCTTTTAAAACTATATCACCTAATAACTTACCTTCATGTATGGTGAACACACACTTGTTAGGATTTAATGAGATCCCATACTAACAACATACTCCAAATATTATCCTTAGGTGGTCCATGTGTTCATTAGCATTCTTTGTGAAAACCTTGAAGTCATCGATGTACACTAGCACCATTTGATTCAGTAATCCTTAGAAATCAATGTCCATGGCTCTTTGGAAAGTTACCACAACATTTGAAAAACTAAAGGGCATATTTTGGTATGCATACATTCCCCATTTGTTGGTGAAGGTAGTCTTGTATCAATCTTCTTATTTTACAAATACTTAGTTGTAACCTAAATATCCATGCAAGAGAGAAAAATGTTCTGACCCTACAACTATTTGAATAAAATTCTTCATGGATGGTAGAGGATAATGATCCTTCAAGGTGACTTTGTTAAAATATCTAACGTCAACACACAACCTAATATCCCCACTATTATTCCTTATAGGCACCAAATTTGCTACCCATTATGAGTGTTTGATGGGAAAGACAATCTTGGATTCAATCAACTTGGTTAGCTCTTTCCTCATAAGCTCTTCTATTTTGGGGTTGACAAGCCTTTACTTTTACCTCACAGGGTTAGCATTAGCGTCCAACTCTATGGCATGATGGGCTAACTTTGGATCAAAACCTTGTAGGTCACTTTACTCCCAGAAAAATATGTCTACGTATTCTTGGCAAAGTGCTATGAAAGTGTGCCTCTCAGCCTTATTGCCTACCTTCTCGATATTGAGAATTTTATCTTTGAAGATGATGACTCTCTCATAGTTTTATTCATTGGTTGACATTACCACCTTTTATTTCTCATATGATCTACCTCAAGGAAAAGGCCCTCAAGTGTAACCAGTCCTTTAGGAAGCTTATTACATTTTAATCAAATAATTTTCTCCCCATACTATTGTTGAAACTTCTCCAGATTGATGAAGGAGAACTCATCTTCTTGTTGTAAGAAACAAACAATTTATTTGTCATTTTCAAAAAAATTCAAATGGACTTCATTATCTATCACTAATGACCTCATCACCACCTTGATGTGTGGCTAAACCTTGGCCTCTTTCAGCTTACTTGGGATGTTGAACTGATCTCCCACAGCTACCAACCTATCAGCATGTTGATTCTGGTTCTTTAGCACTGCTTGAATGTTGAAGGCTTCAAAATATTCAATTAGGTCCCATACTCTAGTTTTTTAAGACCTCATCAAAGGATTCTTTGTAATTTTTAAGCCTTTGAATTGGTTCACTATAAGCTCATTGTCTCCATATGCTTGTAATATATTGATTCCTCTCTTATTGGCCCATGAGAGACCATAGATCAAGCCTTCATATGTGGATGAATTATAAGAGAAACTAAAATGGAACCTATAGGAAGAGAAATTATTATTTCCTAAATGAGAAACCAACATTGTCTCTGTACCTGCTCAATTTTTTCTCCTTAAACGATCAAAAAATAACTTACACATAACAATGATGTCTTCTTTAGGTCTAATTAGTGAAGTCATGATTTAAGTTTCTTCATGTAGAAAATAAAAACCTATGTCTATTTACTCAAAACCTTCCAAAGGGTTGACATATTTATTCTTCCCCACATAGCTCATCAAAGAACAAATTTGGAATCTACTTAGGATAAGTTTTTACCTCTTGACCAATTGTAAACTCATCCTCATCAAGGATAGTAAAATTGAGGTTTATGTTATTTTGTTGATGGGGTTCAATATATAATTATTGCATGGGATTAGCCTTGATTGATACCTTAGTCCCATACCTTATTTTGAACTCTATGTAGGAACAATTTGTGCATAGATAACCCCTAATTTTTGTTATGAATTCCCTAGATAAGTATAGAACAAAATGAGGAGCTACATCAAGGATCAACACATCCTTAACCACCAAAACACTATGACAAACATGTAAGGTAAACCTCAAATCCTTGATGATACCAGATGGCTTTGATGAAGAACCATTAGGATACATAAATTCTTTATATTAAGTTTTATAATTTAAAATAAGATGGTCTACTATAGATTTTGGCATTACCAAAGGACTTTATCCACCATGTATTAAGCAATTATATACCAAGGAATCACCAATGATTAATGAAATGTAGAATGGAAGAGGATTGACCACCTTACTTGATCCTTCTCCTAAGGGACCTCTATTTCTTTGTTTGGTTTTTTACCTATAGTTATTGTAACACCTATCTTAGGTAAACCTTCTTGAAGGATGTCCACTTGACCAAATATGGAAAGCATGTCTCACATTAGCACATTCACATTGGACCTTTTCATTTGTTTAGCAATATTGACTGGTGGACCACCAACCTTTACCTAAGCTTTGGGGGTCACTATTATTGTCTGTTGAATTTGTGAGTTTAGTGGATCAAAACCTTTCTCCTGATTTTGATTTCTAGGAGGTGTCAATAACCTTAGAGTGATAGTAGGCTTGTTAGGCTTATACAATTAAGGGGTAATGATAGGATGTTTTATAAATACTTCCAAATTCCTTAGAGTAATGTTAAGCTTAGAGAACAATTAATGATAGGAGTAATGAGACCCTTAGAATAATGTTAGGCTTAGATAACATGTTAGGAGGTTCTTTAAATACTATCCATATTCCCTATTTTGAACCTTGTATTAGCTACCACCAAAATGCATGCTTGGCTAGAACTAGCATGTAGATTGAGTGCATAACATTCTTCTTGCTCATTTATGACCATTGTAGCATCTAGTTGGTTTGGTACTTTATCAGATCCTTGATCTTGTGAAGACTATCCTAGTTTTATCATCATATGGATCTCTATGTTTTGAGCCATAATATCTTGATTGTATCCATAAGCAATAGATTGCTGCCATTGGTCATTGAATCGCTAGTTAGAACCATTAGTTAGAATAATGTATTGTCCAAAATATTGATTCCAAGGCATTTTCCCTTTAGCCTCTTGAGCCATATTATTTTTAATAGGAACTAAGGAGTTGGAAGATCTTGTAGCATTTTGATTATAGTTATTTTACTAGCATAGTTAGGTTGCCCCTATCCTTGACCTTGTCCTTAGAAATTTCCTTTGTAAGGTGGCCTATTTGCTTGATAAGACTATTGTTGAGGTTGATATGGAGATTGATGAGGTTTATTAAACTAATATTACTACCTCTTCACATTTACCACATCATTTCCCAAGGATTGGAGCATGCTCTTAAGTTCCAAGTAGTTATTTTACTCTTGGGAGTCGCTAGATCCACTAGTGGAGGCCTTATCTTGCTTGGGTGAAGGTATAGTAGTAATTGTTTAAATTGGAAGAATAACATCAATAGGTTAATAACAATATTGGTGGCATGATCTCATGTAAAAGAGGCATTGGGGCCTAGGAGTAACCTTGACAGCCTGAACTAGACATTTTTTAGCTTTGATAGCCACATCATACGTGTTTGGTAATATATCTCCTCCCATGGATTGGATCATTACTATTATGTCACTATTTATAGCCTTCTAATTGTATAATAATTCAATTTTCGTGGATGGTCTAACAATGGCTAGAATTGGGTTGAAGTCTTGCATATCTTTATGAGGAGCTCTCTTGATTGTGGTCAACTATTCTACCAGTGATAAATGATCACTCTTGTCTAAAAATATCTTACATAAATCTATTCCTAGATGATCCCATGATTTAATAGAGTTAGGAGCTAAACCTATATACCAATCTAAAGCCTTTCCGTTAAAGGATATAACCAATAGTATGATAGCTACATTTTCTACTATGACATTATTGATATTGGATAAATTGGCTATGTTTGTCATGTGTTCAATAGGAGTTACATCTTGGCATCCTATAAAATATGGGATGCTTTTGAGGGTACTACTGTTATAGGATCATATTGTGGAAAACTCAAAGGACTTTGGCCATGAAAATCTACAAAAGATCTTTAGGGAATCATGGTAACAAAAAGGGTTAACAGAGGTCTTCTCGCATAGGTATACCTCACAATTGGTTTATAAAAATAGTTTTCTACGTATGGGTAAGTATGGATGAACCTTAACCTTCTTGCTATGTTTAAAGGTATTTCAACAAATTTAAAAGGAATACCTCCAAAAGCTGATCTTGTAGTCACCTTTGGAATGAAAGATAGTTACTATTCTACCACTAGATTGTTGAGAGTTCTTTAGTGTCAAAGATATTGAAAGATGAAAGCTATAACTATTACAAATTGATCAAACTAACATCAAAATTGACCAATATTCCTTGAAAGGGTCCTGCCAAGCATGACAAAAACTTTTTTATCATAGATTTTTACCCTCTATGGGAGATTTTCTTAGGCTCTCTCAGTCCTTGCTACAAGCATTGTGACAACTTCAGGCTGTGGGTATCCTATAGTGAGGTTGAAACTCTAGAATTTTTAATGAGGCTAGTTCCTTAGATGTTTCACTTCATTGCTAACTTCCAATGCTAAAATCTATTGATAACTAAGGAAAAGGGATCAGAGGATACAATAAAAAGGAAACTTAAGCTAAGGGAGGTGATACACCAAATAGAGAGTGATTTACATTCAGACTAGGAACCTTAATGACTATTATTAAACTTAAACAAGACATAATCTAACTAATCCTATTTTAAAGCCACAAGCATGAGTAATTATGTGGAGGTCAAAGGGGAGGATGCACTTTACAAGGTAGGAAGGAATAGGTCTATAAGAGAGACACTATAACTTGTAACGCTTCATAAAGACACCAAAGGCTAACATATCACATGACCTAGAAGAAACAAAGAAGACTAAAACAAATTTATTAGAGAAATCATAGATGATGAAAGAAAACATACATTCTACAAGTCAAAGTCTAATAATGTTCACTTGAATTCAATGAAAATAAAAAATTTGCTTTGTATTGCTTCAAGAGAGTGTTACAAGGTAATTTTGATAAAGTAACTCTATCACCAGTCCATGGATGCTTTTTAAGGTTTAAACGTGTGTATATATATAGAGAAAATAGATGAGAGAAGAGGGGACATTGTGTGAGATGATGGAGAGGGGGCCATAAATGGCTACAACCACCACTATATCTTTGAAATCTTTTTTCCTTAAGAGTGTGAAAATGATTTACCATGAAATGAATCATCCATGATCATCGTAAATCTCCTTGAGCCCTTTGCACATTCAAGTCTCCCTTTTTGGAGCTAAAAGATCCATATTTTGGGTAGCTACATATTATTTTCAAGTGTACATGATTTGATCTCTTAAATTTTAAACTTAGTGTGCACCTTACTATTATTTTAGACTTATATATTTTTTATTGAAATTGATAACCCCCTTGGCCTTTTGCATGTCTATTGATTTGATTTTGTATGGATTCCAATGAGTCATTGATCTCCTACTAATTGGATGGGATTATGCCATTTGTCCTTGACTGATTAGCCCTCTACATCTGATGACTATTCGACTATCACTCATGTTGTTGATCTTTTATCATGAGATATTGACAAGTGTCAAAATCATGGTAATCCTGATGAACCCTTTGATAATTTAAATACCAATGGCTACTTTATTAGGCCTATCTTTCACGTTTATGAAAATGTCCCACACTTTTCAAATCCAAATGGCTATTCACAGGGGATCAAATTTGATATTTGTGGGCCCACCAATTCCTTGACTTATTTCCTTGGTACATTTCCTTTTGGTCAATTTTTTTAGACTTTTTGTCTCGACACTTTCTCTCAAAGGAATTACTTTGGCTTTTTTAAAGAGACCTTCTCTAAAGGAACATACCCTTTAGGAAACTTGAAAAGTACCCTTTTCCTTTGTGAAAATGCCCTTCATAACCTTTTGAAAATAGCCCTTCTAAAAGTAACATACCCTTTTGGAAACTTGAAAATTATCCTTTTCTAAAAGATATGTACCCTTCAAATTTTTTGAAGTGAGCCTTTTAACTTCTTGAAAATGACTTTCTTCCCAAAAATGCCCCTTCAAAAAATTTGTAAAGGACCATATACTTTGTAAAGTGCCCTTTTATAGCTTCTTTGAACTGCTCTAAGCGACATAAAAAAAACCTTCAAGGTAAAACAAACATGAAGTGAAAAGTTTCTAATGGGAAGGGTGGTATTTTTGTTTTATGGTGTCAAAAATGACCAACAAGAAGTATTGAGGAGAATATGAGGAATAAGTCTCAAATGAAGGTCTGTTGGTGATTTTGAAAGAGGATGTGATTTTTCATTTTTTCAAATGTACAATTTGAAAATTAAAATCCAATGTCCACCACCCACCAGTTAACATGTAGTCAAAGGTCATATCAAAATTTTCCAAGCCAATTGAAACTTTGCATTTTTGCAATTTGAAAATTGTACTTGAAGTTACCAAGTCTGTGGTGGAACTTTTGAGGGGAACTACAATACTAGATTGTAAGTTGGGAAATTAAAAATTACAAATGTGAAGCTAACCTTCAGATTTCCTCCAACTTGGAAAATTAAATTTTGGGTCTGAAACCTCACCAAGCAAAGGAGGTGCAAAATTATAAATGGGAAACAAAGTTCCACATAAGGCAAAAAGGGGTAAAATAATGCACCTAAGCATTACAATGTTTGGAGGCAACCCTAAAAATGAAAAATGGAAATGGAAAAGGCATATTGGGCTAAAATAGTGAAAAAGGTAAAATGGGTTAAGTATTGCATTTTTAATATTTGACCTCTATGAATGGGAAGAATGTTGCAGGTTTTGTGAGGTGGGCCATTCCATGGAGATTTTCCAAATGGCTAAGGATCCTTATTTATTTCTATCATAGTTGGAGTATTCTAATGAAATCATTATAAAAAATGGAACACTCTTTAGTTAACACAAGGATAAGGGCAATTGTCCATATGCTTCTAGATATGCAAATGATTAGTTGAAGGCATGGCCAAATAGTTACATATGAAGACAAGGATAGCTTTTACTCCAAAGGGAATATTATCCCTTAAGCCCAAATGCAATGGATTTCAAGCTAAGGAGATCAAGGGTCTATTTGAAATATTCATCATGACATGGATAGGTAGTTTATTAAATGATTCCCTTGTAAGACTAAGATATTCTAGGCATGACAAAGGGAATCTTTTAGTTAAAGCATATTCCTAGAATATTCGGGGAAATAAATTTTTATAAAAGGAGGGTTTGTCCTCTTTTCAAGGTTTTCTTCATATTTCTTAAGTCTTAGGCTCTTTCAAATTATGGGATCCTCATTGTGTGTTTTTGTTTCACTTGCTAAGGTGGTTACATCTATATAACCATTAACAAGCTCTAAGAGTATTTATATGTCTCCCCTTTTCAAGAACAAACTCACCATGTTTCTCCCCATATTAGCATTCTGAGTAATGATGTATGTAAGATCTAATTTTAAGTTAATGTAAAATAGTTGTTATTTATGATGTATGTTATCATTGAAATGGAATACTATATTTTACATGCTCTGGTAATTTGGTATTTAGTTTTATACTTATCAATGGTGGTCATTCTAGGCATAGATCTAGGTTGTAAATTCCTTTATGTATTATGATTTGGGAGTATGTTATTGATAACCTTTTAAGGACACCCTAGGTTTATGTATTTTATAGGAGAAACAATTTCATTCTATCATCTCAATGTATACTTTAGGGTCTCAAAGATCATTTGATTATTTTCATTGTGTTGGCACCAATGGATGCAACCCATCCCTGATAATTTCCTTAGCTTGTATTTTAGTCTATTAAATTTGTTGAAAATGAATGATGTCATGCCTATTGAAGGAATTCCTACTATTTAGAATCCACCACACCACTCTTTTATATCTACTCAACTCATCGTACCTACCCTACCCTATAAATAATACACCTTATTAACTATTTTAACTATTATTTGACTGGAGATACATAAATCATACATATCTAAAATATATCTATGTGTTTTTATTTTAAGCCCAACATTTTAATCTCCCATCTATCCCTATATTGTTTATTTTTTTATAAATTAAAGTTACAATCATATCCCCATATGTCTTCGATAACTTGTTTCTGACTTAGAGAATCTATTCATTTCATGTGACAACTATTCTCAAGTGGAGTGAGAAAACATGGCCAATAATCCCAATTAAAATTAAACTATAGTAACCATCTATGCGAGAAATCTTATAGGTCCTCTCACCTTAGTTTAAGAAGAGACATAAGTAGCATAGAGCTAACCATAACCTGTGTCGGTGCCTTCCAGTCATTACCTACATTCAGTCCTTCCTGATGGTCAACCCTTACCCAACTATAATGACATAATTTTGGTTTTTTAATCTTTTTATATCATATCTTCCAATGTCCAAGGTTGACTGCAAGAAGTTTCCAACTAGGAACCAACAAATTCCATATCTTTACCATTTCCTTAAAAATCATGATAAGAATGAATTATTTTTTTCAAATGATTTTTTATTCATATCAACTAAGAAATGACTTGGATTTTTCATCATAATGAATAAGTTTAATCATAGAGGGATGTTTTGTTTTGAAGGTATGATGTGCTTATAATTTTAACTAAGTAGATGTAATACACGTAGCTGAATATGGGGGCTATAATTAGATATTTTCACTAGAGAAGGGAGCCTATAACAACTACCCAAAGATAAATATATATATTTTAATTATAATTTTAGGTGGCCAAAGACTCCAGATGTCTTGGAAAATAAAGTGTAAGATAGTGAATGGGTGGTTGGATTTATGTAGACATCATACTAGATTGTCTTGAGAGATAATATTTTGGAGTGTATGTTCTCCAATTTATCTGATTCATTTATTTCATTTATGGTGATTACATCAGTTATGTTGGTATTTAATGACATTTCAAAATTTTAAACTAACTAAAACATATATAAATGATTAAAAAAACTTGTTAATAATTTTTCATCTTAACTATTGAAAATATTTAAATATTTAAATGCACAAAAAATAATGTATTTCGATTGATAGACACCACATAGTTAAT
Source organism: Torreya grandis (assembly GCA_037957365.1). Lineage (NCBI taxonomy): Eukaryota > Viridiplantae > Streptophyta > Pinopsida > Cupressales > Taxaceae > Torreya > Torreya grandis. The sequence goes on from JARHVA010002951.1 coordinate 2,220,135, forward strand.
TCAAAGTTAAATTTAATTGAAACCTACAATAATCCCTTTGGGACTAATAAGTTTTCATGTTGAAATAATATTTAAGTATTCTTTTAAATTATTTTAAAGGTTTTTGCATACTCATTAATTAGTATTTTAACTTAAGGGTTATTGAAATTTATTGATTTTTAATAATCTTTGAATGTTTTTTGACATCTTTGGATTTTACACAATTTTCCCTTTCTTGTTAGAGCATGTTTTTATGATTTAGATATGTTCATTGTCTTCTCGCTCATTAGAGTTCTAGACATTATGTCATCTTTTTATGGGGCATGTAGTTATGATGTAGGCATGTCTTGAGAGTAACTTTAAATTCTTGGTAATATGAGGTGAGCCATTTTACTTTTCAACTCATGTGACCATTATTATGTATTTTTACCTTTTTCAATTGTTGGATGTTGTTTTCAATGCCAACAAATTACTAATTTGAAATAATGTCATCCATAAATATACTTACACTGTAATTCATTTACGCATCTATGAATAACAAAAAAATATTGTTATTCATTATAATACTTATTGAAGCATTGAATTTCATATTATAGACATATTGCACAACACTACTACATTTGGGTAATGAATTATTATTCAATTGTTGGTGTGTTGTTTTAAATATTATATAATGTTGAAGTCCTTAAAAAAACCCAAGATAAAAGATAGTATGTCTATAGTCCATAAAATAAATAACTAAAGATTTTTGGAAAAAATTATACAAAAAAATTCAAGCTATAATAATATTTTAAAAAATAATACAAAAATAAAAAAGTGGTCAAACTACTTGTTATAAAATAAAGATAAAATAATATACAAACAATAGTCTCTTAAATAATTTTTTAAAGAAATAGTTGATGTATCTTTATATTAATTTGATAATGATTTATCTATTATATAATATTTTTTTAATGTAAAAAATTATATAAAATTTTCTTTAAAAAACATTATCAATTTAATATCAAAATAGCTCAACTATTCTTTTTTAAAAATGTTTAATAAAATGTTTTGTATATTATTTTATCTTAACATCAAACCATGCACTTTTACCACTTTCAAATTCTCATATTATTTATTTAAATGTTATTATAATTATAATGTCATTATAATAAAAGATGGTGAAGCAATATAGAATTTATGATGTAAGGCAGAAAGCAAGTATTTGTTTTTTCCCCAATTGAATAGTTTGCTCTTAACTATTTTAATATTCTAATTCCACATGCAAGAGAGAGAAACCGTAAGACCAAAAGGAAGATCCCACCATGTTTAATTTGTAATCATGAGGTATCTATTAAGAAATAAACCCTGATTAGATCATCAAATATTATGTTATCAAGTTTAGATCTAAATACTGAATAACATAATTCTAAAGTACCCTTCATATTGATAATGTCTTTGAAAATTTGTAAGAATAATAAGTTGTCATCAGCATAATGAAAATTGTTTAAAATAACATTATAAGGGATATAAATCCATGAGATAAGATCTAAGTAGGTAACAATTTTTTTCTTTCCACACATGTTTATTATTCATTTTATTGGATGCCTTCAAAAAAATGTTATGAAAACTTAATTAAAATTATTCAACATTTTATTTGCGCTAAAGGGGATGGTAATGCTAGTTTTATATCCACTTCTTAAACACATTGTATTCAATATAAATATAAATGTGGTTTGGGCTTAATAGATCCAAAAATATAAGGGGTTTGTCCAATGGGTAAATGTATTGTTAGAGCTGTCAGAGGTGACAAAACATGAAAAATTAGTATATGGAATAGAATCAAACCAGCTGAAATAAAAGGAAAATGGTAGTCATTAGAGTGGCTGGATGCAATTTTCCATGCTTCATTCTTCTTTGTGAAAGCTTCACCACCTTTACAATCTATTTATAAAACTTGGAAATATACATGTCATTTTTTAAAATGGAAGGATGATTCATTACAACATGTGTTTAGATTTTCCACTTCGTCTATTTGGTGGAATAAACATATTCATTATTAGGGCCAGCCCCTTGCCTTAAGTTATCCTAAATAGCCTTATTTTATTTTTAACAAGAGAATTTGTTGTTTTGGAGATCTTTATTTTTTTTCTACTTTAAACTGGTTACAATGGCAGTATATTAAAATCTACTTTGGTTTGAGAAATAAGTATAAAACATATTTGATGTTTAATTAGTCTTTGGTTCCTCTACAATTATCTATAAAGATATGTACTCATGTTCAATGTAATTTCTTCAAAAATTGGGTGTGGCTGGCCTTTTATCCTTTCCTTTTTATCCTTTAAAGAAGATATATATTTAATTGCTTCTTGATTTGCCTTTAATTTCTAGTTTAAATAACAAATGAAAGTGTAAATTTAGTGAAAAATATTGGACAAAACTTACTACTCAAATTTGGAAATCAAAATCTGATTTCGATGCCCAGTTGATGGCTTGGAAGATACTACAATTCAAATTGCCCATTAAGGATAGGTTAAAATGTATTATGATTGAACTTATCAATTGTCCTTTTTTCATCAATATGAAAGTATGAGGCATATTTTTTGGGGATGTCCACATGTAAAAAAATAATGGAATTCAAGATTTTGTGACTTTCCTACTATTTTTGGACATAATATTAAATGGAAAGAGGCTCTACTAGGTGTTGGATTACATGATAATGTTAGAGATGATGATACTAGACATGTTATTTTGATGCACCTTTAGAGGAACATATGAAAAATAGTTCTGGATCTTTATGATCTTTAGGGTTTTGTAATTTTATAGCTTTACTCTAATTTTTATTGTCTTACTTCTTGTTTCTCTCAATATCTAAATAAATTTAACAAGAACACAATGGTGGCTCTCTGGATCTAACAAATTAAATATCAAGTGACCCAACTATTATGAAACAAAAAGATCTGTGTCACTCAGGAATTGTAGAATATTTTATATGATAGTTGATAGGTCTCTCCTTTGACTATTTCTACCTGGAAAAACAAATGTAATGTATTTACGTATCATATTTTGACTATTTTTTATGACTCTATTTGCTACCAACACTATATTATTCTTATTTTTAATGCTACTAGCAGTTTCTCTCTTTTAGATGCTCTCATAAACACTGGATTTTTTTATGTAATTTGCATATTTTTAGTAAAAAAAGAATTTGATTTTTTTCCAATCAGTAGAAGTGACAAAATATTCTAATCAATAAAAGTGATAGAATAGGAAAAATGTTATGAATAGTGTCTAACTGTCCAAAAGTAAGAACTAGATTATAAGTATAAAATTCAAAGAAAACACACATTGAGTGTTGTTTATTTACCATTGTACATTTTTATTATTAATAACATGATGGTGCACTATCTGCATTTCATTCAGTCAATAGAGTGGATGATGGGTACCTTCACATTTGGAAAAATGACTTAGCTGACCACTTGTATTGTGCTTTCATTCAAATGTGTTTGTAAAAAAATAGGTGCTACAATTCAAAAACTTTTTTCCTTAATTTTCAAGGCAAGTGCCATAATTGTTCTTGACAAGGAATGACTATATATGAAAACTAAAGTGTAGACACAAAATTGTGTACTAGAGTATACCATGTACATGTGGATCAGTTTTCTTTAATTAGCAACCATATTAATAATGTGATGCCATACTATGTGATTATGTGTCTACATCTATGTTTCATCTAGTCCACATTGATGAATTTTGTTAATGATGTCCCATGCACATGATGAAAAATTTTAAGTGTATGGTGTACATCTCCTACAACACTAGATAGCTTTTTAGCCTTATTTTTGCACATGTGATTGTAGATTAAAGGCTAAGTTTAGGATGTGGATGACATATTTAATAAGTTGTGGGATAATTTTATTTGGTTGATAAGATCAAAAAGTGTAAACAATTTTAAAAAAACTCTCCAAGCTTAGAATCCCTAAAATGTACATAGGCAGTAGTAAGCTCTACTATAAAGATCATGTGGAGGGACCTCAAATGCCCTTGAACATGCTTAGTGTAGATTTTTAGGTTGTATGTACACAAGACTTGTTGGATTAGCCTCACGTTTGGACAAATGAATCAGCCCACCATTAGTATTGTACCTTATTAAAATGTTTTTTCATCCCTTTAAAATGTGTCAATGAAAAGAAATGTTCAACTAGAGTATACCATGTTAATGAACTCCAAAACTAACAAGAACAATAAAATTACCAATAGGCCAAGATCATGAAACAATACTAAGAATTTATTCATATTGATTGCCTAAAATAATTACAATGTAAACCATCCTTAAATAAGCCTCAACTTAGATTTAAAGTTTACAAGCAAAAATTCTTAAAAAGAAATAACGTCTAAAATAAAACTTGTATTTTTAGAAGCTATTATTTTTAGTAAGTCACACATGCAAGCACGTGTAGCTATAAAAATATCTCAAAATATTCTAAACACTAAAATTATCCTATGAGACAAAATTCAACTGAAGTTGACATTTGGTTTTAAAAATATACAAATTATAAAAATAAAAAAAATCACGACAAAAATTATGAAACCAAATTTTTGGACCCTATTCTTTCTACATCATTCTCATCTATTTGAAAATAACTCAACTCCCATGAGTTATCCTAATTATACTATTACCATTTGTATTTTTCAATCTTCTACTTATCCCATTCTATAATCCAAGTGTTGTGTTCTTCTTGTAATCCTTCTCACTGGACCAAATACCTGTTATAATTCCTTTGCATTATGCTCACTATCTTTATATCCAAAACCTGTACTAACTTATCCTTCTTTTTATTTGGAACCCATTGCTACAAATTTAATTCTTCATCTTTGTCACATTCACCATCTTATTCATGGAATTCATATAAATATGAAACATTAAATACCAGAGAAATATCAAAATTTTATGGTAAACTCACCTCATAAACATTGTCATTGATTTTCTTCAGAATTCATTTTATGTGTCTTTTGTAAATATCTCTTTCCTCAAGTAAATAACTACAAACTCTCCTTGTTTAAATAGCTTGGATCTTCTTCTAAAATCCACTATTGATTTATATTTCTCATTATTTTCCTGTAACTTTCTTCTTACTCCTTGTAATTTATGCGTATACTCTATAGACACTTCTGCATCATCACTAATTTTATCTATAATTCGAAATTGTACCAAGTCTAAAATACTCATAGGATTTATGCTATAAAGAGTTTGAAAAAGTGACTCTCCTATTGATCTATTCACTAAACTATTATATAAGCTCTCCCACTATACATCTCAATAATTTTCCCACGCTCATATTCACAACTTTTTTCTATCCATATATTTGTAGGTGATATGCAATAATAAATTGTAGCTTAGTACCCATCTTATTCCATAAATTCCTCCAAGAATGACTTATAAATATTATGGCCCTATTGAAAGTAATATTTTTTTAAACACCATGTAATCTTACAATATTCATAATTTGTTTTTGTAACTCTAGTGTCATCATTAGTTTTCTTACATGTAATGAAATGAATCATTTTATAAAGCTTATTTACAACAAAAAAAATTGAATAATTACCTCTCTGTGTGTTTGGAAATTCCAACATAAAGTCCATACTCAAATCTATCCATGATCCTCTTGGAACTGATAATGGCATGTATAGTCTAATATTTTATGCATGTCCTTTAGCCACCTGACATATTCTACACCTTGAAACATTCCTTATCACATATCCCTTCATATTTGTCCAAAAATACTTTTCCTCTACTAAACATATTGTCTTCATCTTACCAAAGTGTCCAGCCAAACCGCCACTATGTAATTCTCTTACTTTATTGTTTCATATAGACCCAAATGGAATGCATTATTATTTCCCTTTGAAGAGATAACATTTTTTTATAATATACTCATCATGAATATAATTTATTTTACTTGTTAATATATTCTTGTACTGCTCAATTACCTTGCTAAAATATGGATCAGTATCATATAATTCTTTAATAGCTTTAAATCTAACTACTTCACTCAGTATAGTAGTTAATAATGATGCCCTCTTGCTCAATGCATCAGCTACTTGATTTTGTTTTCTTGATTTATGTTTCAACATAAAAGTATACCCCTACAAGAATGAAACCCACTTTACATGCCTACTATTCAACTTCTTTTGTTTATTCACATACTTCAAATCCTCATGATCTTTAAATAGTCTAAACTTCTTAGGCACCAAGTAATGCCTTTAATGTCTTAATGCTTGTACAATTTCATAATGTTCAACATCATAAGTAAAATACTTTGTTCTTAACTTATTTAATTTCTCACTAAAATACTATATTGGTTTTCCTTCTTGACTCAACACAACACCAATTTCTATAAATGAAGCATCATAATCAACCTCAAACACTTTTTAAAAATTTGGTAATGCTAAAATTGGTGTTTCTATAATCCTCTTCTTTAAAAATTCAAATTCTTTCCCTCTCATGCAATCTAATATTGGTGCCACAATAATAATAAATTATTAATAAATTTTCTATAAAAATTTGCTAAACCATGAAAACTTCTTACCTTTGTAATGCTTTTTGGAATAGGCAACTCAACAGTTTGATTTATCTTTCTTCATCCATTATTACACCATTTGCAAAAACTATAAATCCTAAAAATATCAAACTGTTAACCATAAACTTGTACTTTTTCAAATTTGCATATAACTTCTCCTTTCTTAACAAATCCATTACCATTCTCAAATTTTGTAAGTGTTATTTTTTAGTCTTACTGAATATTAAAATATCATAAAAATAAACAACCACAAACTTACCAATATATTCTCATATCACTATATTCATCACCCTCATAAATGTGCTAGGTGCATTAGATAATCTGAATGGCATCACCATCCACTCATATAAGCTATCCCTAGCCTTGAAAGCAAATTTCCACTCATCTCTTTTACAAAATTGAATTTGCTAATATCCACTCCTTAGATCAATCTTGGTAAAATATTTTGTTCCTATAAGTACATATATCATATCATCTAAATGTAGTATAAAAAACTTATACTTTATTTTAATTTTATTAATTGATCTACTATCCACACACATTCTCCATCCTCCATCTTTCTTTGGAGTTATCAATGCTTGGGTTGCACGTGGACTCATACTCTCTCTTATCACTTTCTTACTTAGCAATTTAGTAATATGTTTATTTAATTATATATGTTCTATTGGACTCATATTATAAGCTACTTGATTGGGTAGAGATAATCCTAAAATCAAATCAATGTGATGCTGAATATCTCTCTTTGGTTGTAAACCATTTGATAATTCATCAAGGATAACATCTACATATTATTTCAACACTCTTGCTAATTCTATTGGTATTGACACCATTTTTGTTTTTTCATTATTTTCTACTAGTGCATAACAACTTGCTATCTTCATACCTTGGATAATTTTTTTAGTATAGAGCATGCTTTCTATCTTCTCTTCCTCTTTAAAAGGTAATAAAACTACCATTATACTACCTTTATAAAAAATATATGTGTTCGCTCCATCATGAACTACTTTCCTATCAAATTACCATGATCTCCCCAATAACACATGACATGCATCCATCAAAATAACATCACATCATATTTCATCATTATAACTTTTTCTTATAGAAAACTTGATTAAGCACCTTTTATCTACTGTAACTTCATTTCCTTTTTTAAATCATGAAATCTAATAAGGATTAAGATGCTTTCACATTATATATTTAGTTTCTCAATCATTTCTTTTTAAACCATATTTTCACAATTACCACCATATATAATTGCTTTGCATACCTTTCCATTTAAAGTACATCTTGTTCAAAAAATATTTGATCTCAGCCATGCATCAGCACCTTTTTTATTTTATACTTGATACTTCCTTGAAGTGATCATGGTTCTTCTCATCATTATATTCTCTACAACATCAGCTGGTGCAACTTAAATATTCTGCTCTTCTATTTTAGCATCAACTAGATTTACTCTTGGATGATCTTCTTTCCTCCTTTCTTGATCTTGATAGTTTGGACACTCAAATGCTCTATGCCATTCTTGTCTACATATTTAATAGAGATAAGATCTTCGTTGATTTAAAAACAATCCTCTAGCACTATCGTAACCTTGTCCACTCTAAAATCCTCTTCCTCTTTATTGGTATTGAAACCCTTGCTTTTCTATAACACATGATGATTCACCTTTATTGGCATTAAAGCCACCTCTAGTGGTATTAAACCCACCTTATCCCCTTATTGGAGGGGATCCACCTCTTCTTGGACTAGTAGATGTTTCTCTAAAATTTTGTCTATTTTATTTTTCTTCTACCTTCAAAGCTAATTGATAAGCCTCCTCCATGTTAAGTATTCTATGCATGTTTAATTTACCTTGAATATAAAATTTTAAACCCTTTACATACCTTGTAGCCATCTACTCTTCTGTTTCATCATTCTTCACTCATATGAAAAGTTTATATAACTCATTTGTATACTCCTGTATATTATGATCTTTTTAATTTATATTTTAAAATCTTTTGTATAGGGTTTGTGCATAATCCACAATGATAAATTTTTCCCTCAACTTCCTCTCCATCTTTAACCATGACTTAATTTTCTCTTTACCTTGTCCTTGTCTCTCTTTCTTTAGGTGATCACACCAAATCATTGCATGAGCTTTCAATTTCATGCATCCAAAATTTACCTTGTATTTTCTTATAGTCTTCAACTCAAAAGACTTCTCCATGCTATTCATCCATTTTATCAGCTCCTCTAGTTTTAAACTGCCTCCATAATCTAGAACATCAACCTTGATTCCTTCATTTATTCCTTCCAAATGTTGAACCATCATCTCTTTCATCAATTGTGCTTGCTCTTGGTGATTTTTTTCTTGCTAAATTTCTTCATCATGATCTGTGGCTTCCTCATCACCACCTTTTTTTTGTTGATTGGTAATAACCTTTGTTAATTATTAAACTTGCCTCTGTAGCTATTGTATAGTCTACTTCATCTACGCAACACCTCCTCATCCTCTCACCATTTTTTAATCCTCTAATATTTGAACTTGCTCTGATACCAGATAATGAACCCTAAAACTAACAAGAACAAAAAAAATTATAAATAGGCCAGAATCATGAAATAATATTTAGAATTGATTCATACTGATTTCTTGAAATAATTACAACATAAACCATGTGTAAATAAGCCTCAACTCAGATTTGGAGTTGATATGCAAAAATTCTAAAAAAATCTTATGTCTAAAATAAAACTTTTATGTTTAGCAGTTGTTATTTTTAATGAGTCACGCATGCAAGCATGTACAGCTCTAAAAATATCTCTAAGTATTTTAAACATTAAAATTATTCAATGGGATGAAATTCAACTGAAGTTGACTTTTGGTTCTAAAAATATACAACTTCTAAAAATAAAAAATTCTCAAATTTTTTTATTAAACTAAATTTTTGGACCCTATTTTTCTGCATCATATGTATTGTGAAAAATAAAACACAGACAATAAATTGTGGACCAGATTATACCGTGTTTAGTCGTCAACCATACATGTCATTGAGTGTCATTAATTCACCCTACGTTGTGGTTCTCCCGTTCAAAGTGGAATCCATAAGCGGAAACTTCAAAGGAACCATTTTGTGTCGGAGATAGCTATTTACACACTGAGTGGAAAATGGCACTTGTTGTATATCTAGTTTAGGAAAATGATGTTCTCCACAACAAAATTTTCTTTTTTAATATGATAAGTAATGAAAAAAATGATATCTACTTTATATTTAGATTAGCAATATGATGAGTTTTATGATATAATTTTAATATTAGAAGTAATTAAGAAAATGATATGTATTTTATATTTAATTTAGATAAATGATTTTCTTTATCACTAAATTTTAATACAATGTATAGTTAGGAAAATGATATTTGTTTTGTATTTAGTTTAAGCCTTTTAAAATATAATTGTGATATAATAAATAATTTAAAAAAATTAAAAATTGTCTTGTATTTAATTTAGGCAAATGATACATTCTACAACATAATTTCAACATTATAAAGAACTACGAAAAGGATATCTATTTTGTATTTAGTTCAATAAAATGATGATGTGTATAATATGATTCCAACACAATTAGCAATTAAGAAAATAATACCTCCTTATATTTAACTTAAGAAAATGATATCACATATAACATAATTTCAAGTACAAAACAAACAACTTTAAAAAGAGAATACCTACCTAAATTTCAGTCTTTCTTTTTTTCTTAAACCAAAAAAAAAGAAGTGCACACAACTATGTTCAAAACACTGACCAATAATTTACAAACAATGTTTGTTTGTTTGATAGAGAATGCAACATTCAAATTGAAAAGGAAACTATTCAATGTTGGCAATATAAATATTTATATTTTATGGGGAGTCAAAGGAAAATGGGTTTTAACATTAAACTGGATTTTTATCTTTTTTATTTTGATAATTAAGAGAATTCAGGGTTAGTCTGGCAACCTGAAATTTATTTAGTTTTAATTTTCACGGGACGAATCTTCCGAAGTGACTCGCACTTGTGCCCTGGTCTTAACCCTTATCATGTAATTGTGTGAAATGGGTGCGGGTTATTAAATTTTCCAATATATTTGAAAAGTCTAAAACAAACATTCGATGGATGGAATTGAAGCCAAATGTTATGTTCTACAATAGCCTCAGTCAAAACACTAATACTCCATCTTGAGCCTCACCCTTATGCCGTAGACTTAACCCTTATCATGTAACTGTGTGAATTGGGTGTGGGCCATTGAATTTCCAGCCTTTTTGAAAACTCCCAACCAAGCATTCGATGAAGATTTGAAGCCCAAATGTTTAGTTTTACAGCAGCCTCATTCAAATGCCAAAAACCCAGGCTGGAGGAGATAGCCATGGGATTATTACAGATTAGGTAATTTATTCTGTGGGTGGTCCGGAAGATTGTTGTCCATTCTAATAATTTCTCTAATGTTTGACCTCATGAATTTTTTGGAACAATCTGGGAAGGATAAAATATTAGAAATACTGTGGTCTTGGAAGCTATTGGCGTTAAAGTCATCCGTCAGTAGGAGGATTCATTGAGTATGGAATTCAACGCTGGAAAGGGTGACCTTGGCGTGGCTGTGCTATCATTTCCAGAGCGGTCGGATCAGTACACAAACGGAAAGCTCGTAGTGGAACAGTGGACGGTCAGATTGAGTCTCAACTGCACATCTGAGGAAGGAATTGTGGATAGAAAAGAGAGCAAAGGCCGCCGTGATAATAGTACAGGGTGAAGCCGGAAATTCAATTCGACAAAATGCGATGAAAGTGGATCGTCTTTCAACAGCCTTATAGCTTTTGAAGACTATTTGGCATCTCCAAACAGTAATTAAATGCTTAGGTTTTGAAGGTTTTGAAATTTATAATATATTTTAATGTCATTGTTTCTGAATATGTGAAATCGGGTTTGTTTATGGTCAAGATTATTGTATTGTATTATACTTTGTCATCCAACACTTATAAATTAGGAAGTGTGTTTCATCACAGCGAAAATTTATGGTCTTATTATTGTAGAAAGAGGAGCACACATAATATTTGAGCAAATGCTGAACTCTTTGAATGAATTGGCTTCTGTTTAAATATTATTTGCATTACTGTTTCTGTTATGTATGCTATAGATTTGGCTTCTGATGAAATGTTGTTTTTAATTTATAATTAATAGTTAACAGAGAATAATAAAATGTACAATGGAAATGGCCTTCACTAGAAACAAGTCGCCCGTTTTATATTTGAAATTTATTTTATTTGCTTCATTCTGTTTTATAAAGTGAACTGTGATATCTGTAATGTTTCAGCCATGGTCCTCATTGATGAAACATAATACTTGAATATGTGACTTGGGTAATATATTACAGGGAGATTCTTCTCAAAACGTGTTATGGCGATGCACACCCTTTTTATTATTATGTAACTTTTGCATTATTTCTTTTTATATAAGGGCTTATCATGTTTGTATGATGAGATATTAATTTTTTTGGTATATATATATATATATCTGATAAATAATAAATGGTATTAATTTATCTACATTTAATATTGAGTTCAAGAAAAATTGACTTTAAAAAAAATCCAAATTTTATTAACATATTACATTTTTTTTAATATTAATATTTTTAATATATAAAAAGAAATGATAGTTAATTGAACATAGAATTTTAAGTTGATATGGTTATGTAATGGTCAAATGTATATTGAATAATTATCATTTCACGATCAAATGGACTTTAAATTTAAGATGAATTATTTTATATAAAAATTAAAAACATGTCAAATTTAGAATAAAGTATAATTGTGAATATACTTGTACCATTACATCTAACCCCTTGTTATCATTTTATACTTTAAAAAAATTATCATAATTATCAAAATTATTAGATTCCAATGAATAAATTTAATTATATTATTGATTTTTTTTTAATTTTTGTTTGTATATATTTAAATTATCTCAAAATAATATTCATAAATAATTATTAATGATATTTTCATTTTTATAGAATCATTTTCAAATATATATAATTAAATTAAAAATTACTTAAGAAAGTCATCTTAAAATGATTTAAATTATATTAAATAAAAATCTTATGAAAATAAACAATATAATTATCAAAATCATATCTTTAATTTTTCCTTGATATTTAATTAATGTATAAGAATTATTTAGAATATCAGAGTCAAATTTAAAGTTTCTCACATTTGGTGTGGCTCTACCCAGGCCTATTATTAAGGATAAAAATGTTATACATGAGTACTAGGTATTAAGGAAATAACATAGGCCCTATCACTCTCTACAATAGTCAAATATTCCACATAAGAATGCGATGGTTCCATGCAAGCAAGCAAGATACAATTTCATGTAGGTGGAGGTTGATCCCTAAAGTCCTTGAAGTATGCATTAGTTAGGCAAAAATTTAGGCATTAGGCATAGATTGATCTGTGAAACTATTTGTGTTGATTTATTAGACACTGCAACGAACATGAAACCTAAACACTTCGGTCTAAAGATTATGAAAAGTACACTGCCACAGTGCATCACCTGTAAAGACAACTTAAGTAAAAATTGGAAAATTTCCAATGGATCTCTATTTTGTATTAATGAAATATATCGATATATTAACTTAATAGAACTATACAAAAAATTCACAAAAAATAAAGCCATTATGAAAGCATGCCACATCACACTAAGTAGAGCTTAGGAGCAAAATCAAAACTATCATAATCTAGGCAAAGCCTAGAAACAAGTCATAAAGTTATTAAAATAGATAAATTTTATGCAGCAAGAGCAAGGCTAGAAGGCAAAGGATCCATACCATCAAGATCCTAGCCCAAGCTTGTCAAATGATTTCTATCTAGAATAGGCTCCAAAATAGTGACTTCATTAGTATCTATGTCATCATCTTTTGCTTGTGTTCAAGTGGCTGAAATGGCCAACGAAAGCTTGGGGAACTTATCCAACATATATGTTCAGCCCTTAGATGATGCCCCCTAAGCTTCTAGGAATAAAGGTGAACAAGTCATGTATCCATCCTACCTAGCAGGGGAAGGAGGTGGTGGTTGCCATCGTCACTATTATACAAGAGGAGAAGTTCAATAGTATGGGGTATCGCTATGACAATGACATCTGGAATGGTTAAAATGAGGCCCACCATCAGGTGGATGAGGTACTCTATCATCTAGTTTCAAATACTTAGGCAGAGAAGGTGGAACCAGAGCCATAACATAAGTAGCATCTTGCCAATGGGAGAGGATATCCTGAAGATGCCCAAGCTCCATAGCCACTTTATTGGCTTGGACTTGAATCTTTGAAAAACATTGGAGATGATAGAAGATTTATGTAAATAAAAAACATTACAATCATTAGAATCATGATTAAATATTAAATTATTTATTTCTTCCCAAATCCAAAAGAGAATCTCCATTTTGAAGAATGTCAAACTTGCAAGTATTTGAAGGGCATTTTTAGTTTGTCCTCAAGGAAGATATGCTACCAAAAGCATAATTTGGCCTAGAAAGGGCTGAAAAGATCATAGATCCATGTCCAGACCTTTTGACCTTTGAAACAATACTATAAGAGATGAATAAGTGTCTCGAGGTGGCCACAAAAGGGGCAAGTAGGTAGGTGGACTCTAAGCTAGATGAGTCTTCTACCAATAGGCAAGCCTTAGCATTGTATACACCAAGAAAAATGAGTAAGCTTGGGTTCCATAAAATCCCCACAAATAGTTTTTAAGTGAAAGCTACACATTTTAATAAATAATTGTAGCCCTTAGTAGGCATTAAGCTTATCAACCATGGGAAAATAGGGGTGAGCCATGCACAACTAAGACAAGGAGTGTAATTACAAAAAGGGGTCTCAACATACCATTTACAATCCTTTCACCATGGCCAAGTAGAATAGACTAAGATTTTATGGAGGACGAAAGCTAGGATAGAATTGAGGATCTCTTGATAGGACTTCTAGTCCACATTAGCTAATAAAAATATAGCTTTTTCCTCCTCCTAGGATACCCAAGAGTGAAAGTGCCAACATAGGATATCCTAGATGATATGAATTCCTCTACAGTAAATCTTGACAGCATTGATCGAAGGGACTTCTGCTAGGGGAATTTATTTATGAGAGAAAATAGGATAGCACTAGAGAGAATGGGAGTAAGCAGAATGTTGAATCTAGAAAATGTATCCATTCTAGAGCAGTCATAGTTTAATATTTTCCTAGGCCTTTTTATATTTTTTTTTTACATAAAGGGCCCTATGATTTGGACATGAGACTGAATGAGTAGTAAACTACGGAAGTTGTGCCCTTTTTAAACATTCTTTCCCTTAGGTAATACTAAGAAGATATAGTGTTTGAACAAAACCTTCCAAGCTTCTTGGACCTCAATTCCCACACAATCTATTTGTCACAAAAGGTAGCTCCTTGTCAGGTTATGTCAATGAGCCCCATCCCTCCAACATCATGTGTGAGGCAACAATATTCCCAGGCCATCCTGTGGAATCCTTTACCTTGCAGGGATTGGCCCAATGGAAATCTTTGAATAATTTATCCAACTTATGGGAATATTTTTTAGAAGGCGCCCAATATGATGAGTAGTACACATGGGTAGATGCAAGAATTTTTTTATAGATTTCAAATTCTTTTGCTAGCAAAGAGATTTGGTCACCCAATATATTAGCTTATTAGTAACTTTATAAACAACATATTAACACAACAAAGGTGGTGAGGCATCAAAAGCAAAGGGGATGCCAAAAATTGTAAACATTTCATCATGTTGGATCCACTTTCAACCTAATTTAGTAGCCCACACTAGAAGAGGGAGGTATGATTATTTATAGCAATGAGTTTTCTACGATTGGATGCTAGAGCCAAACATCAGGTAAAAGGTGTTAAGACACTATAAGGCATTATCCACATTGGTTTCATCCTCAATGAGAGTAAAGAAGAAATCATCCACAAAGTAGACATTGAGTAGTTGTATACCTTCATGTGGGTTCACAGAATCAAGAGGGAGATAAGTTCTATTAACAAGGCCCATATATTGGGCATTGATAAGAAGATATCCAAAACCCTCGGTTGTAAGCACATACAAGGAGAGAGCCAATTTTCACCCTTAATGAATAGAAAAAACCAAGCCAAATTACTTAGAGGTGATTGCATTAATGGAAAGGATAATTAAGGCATCTAAGAAGAGCATCTGAATGGTTTGGATGAATATGAGCCCAAAGCCTAGATCTCAAAGCATGGCTATAATAAATGGCCATACAATGCGATCATAGGCTTTTTCAATGTAAATTTTGATGAACATAACTTTTCACTTAAATCATCTATCCCAATCTATGCCTTCCTATATGGAAATGATGTTATCAAAAATATAACTACTTCCAATGAAACCCATTTATTCTAGACCTACAATGAGATGTAGCATATTATGTAATCAAATTGTTAGATCCTATGTAATGATCTTATAGGAGACAGTCTAAAGGATGATGGGTCACCAGTTACAGTTTAACTTGGGATCTCCCTACTTAGGTATGAATTTTATATTTATTTTATTTATATTTCTACCAAGAGAATGCTTACGAAATGATTCTTATTAAACCTTATGCAAGTCACTGTACACAAGGTCCCAAAGAGTTTTATAGAATTTACAACAGAAGCTATCAATTAAAGGAACATTTTTATTATCCATGTGAGATGTTGAATCTTGAAAATTAATGATAATAAGGGGCCTATCACAAAACACCCACTAGGAAACAGTGATTTTGCATCGTACTACTGAAATGCATTACTGAAGGGTAGTTTCATGCTCAGTTGAGGATGCTTGAGCTTTGAATAGTTGTTGATAATGAAAAATAAAATATAGCACTATATTTAGAGTCTTTGTGATTCTATTACCAACCTTAATAATGACTTATATTTGTTGCTTGAAGTTCTTGGTTTTTAGAATTTGGAAGAACTCTTTAAAATATTTAATGCCTATCCTAAGCCAATGAAACTTGGCTTTGACTTGGCCTTGCTAGGCATTGTAATTGTCTAAAATTTGAATATGATGTCTTAAGGATGTAAATCTCATCTACAAGATCTCATTAAAGGGATCTTTTTCTAGGGCTAGAGCTACACATGTAAGCTCTGAGGAGGTAGTAACATAAGAATGTTTTTGAATTTTAGTAAGTTGGTGGCCATAGATCTGCATAAAATGGGAGTTCCTTCTAATGGCACCATTCTACAAGACAATCCAACTAAATGCTTGTGAAGGATGTAGATCTAAATTACAAACTCTCCTAATGTGTACCATCATGGGCCCATGCTTGAGTAAGGAGGTGTTAAGGAATAATTGAATTTTAGAGACTTTGGGTTTCATGAACTACCATGTCACTCAAAATTGAATAGGGGACTGATCAAAAATCCTAAAATCAGGTACCACCTGTACCAGAGGAAAAACACCATTATCAAAAGAGAAGTATGGTTTGGTGGACATCATTTCTCTATCTATCTGCTTCAAAAATTGAGTGAAGACTTCCCTATAATTACTCCAAGTGTACCAAATTCCATCTATAATTTGATGGGTTAAATTGGGGTCATAAAGGCCCCATTAAGTGCACATGTAAAACTATGCCTACCTTTCACCAGTTGTCCATCTCATAAGTGGCCCATTTTGTCCTCAGGGGATGCCACCATATTAAAGTCACCACATAATACCCAATGGTCATTGGGGAGATCATACACTATCCAAAACCATTAATGGGTGTGTTTAAATGCATTATTTGAGGCATAATATTAATAAAGACAAAAAAGTAGCTTTCAGTGTTAAAAAGAATCCATATTAACTAGTTGGTGGGGTCCACATCATATTGCACTAAGTGTGGTCACCACCTTGGAGAAATGAAAGTGATCACCCCTTCATATCATGCAGTATGGTTAATATGAACAATGATATTGTAGTTTCAGGTGGAATTACTTACAGCCATCAATAAAAAATCTAGTACCTTGACTTCTTACATATAGAAAATGTTCATCTCAGGAAACTTCTTTCTGAGACCATGTAAAACAAACATGCATTTTTTTTCTATGATATCCTAAACATTCCATGAAAAAAAATTCATAAATGATAGGTGTCAAGGGACATGTCCTTTGATCTAGCCCTTCCAGGGCATCATACCGATTCTACAAAAGGTGCCCATTGTTGACACTCAATAACTCATATTTCTTCTTTAAATCAAGGTCAGCCAAAAAATCACATTCCTCCACCTCATCATTTTTCAAAGAAGGGTCATGAGAGCATTTACGCATATCCCACCTAGAAGGAAGTGGAGGATTGGCTAGCTATGAGTCTAAAAATTTAGAAGAGCTTGGCATAGAGGCCTCAAAACCTTAGGACAATACATCAACAACTAGAGGATGTTGAACACCATGAGATTTTATACCAATTTTATAGCTTCAACCAAAGAGGGCTCTTTCTTAATAGGAGCCTGCTCCTGTTGACTAGTGCTCGAATATGGATTGCCTCCATTGGGAGTAGAAATTATATTTATCACTTTGGCATGAGAGTTATTCTTCCCTACCATAGTCCTATCCTCATCTGATTATTTTCTAGCTTCCAAAGAGGGCTTCATTAGAGAGGATGAGCCATTGGGCCATTATTATGAGCTAACTAAAGGGGAAAATCTTGTATCTTATGGTTTAAGTCTTGGCACTGAAATCAAGTGTTAGTGAGGCTGATATACAAGACTGGTTGAGAATGCCTCACATCCCTAACTTGAATTTACACAAACTCCTTAAGGTCCCCTGAGAGGTCTAATTATATAGAGACCCTTTTTTTTGGTCTAACACATTAGAACTAGTTTTTTTCATGACAAACCATACGGACTATAGAGGATGCTATTTTGTGAATAAATTTCCAGCTGGGGAGTGGAAGTTTTAAAAATTTAAGCTAGATAGGGACTTTAAGAGCAGTGTGATTCGATACAACAAAGTGTCATGTCCAGGGGGTGAGAACCATTAGTGAGTTCCTAACATACCAAGTGGTAGACCTATGGAGTATTTCTCCTACATGGGAAGGGTTGAAGAATCAGAAGAAAAAAAACTTTAGTCATGTTTGGGATGCTCTCCAAATTAATGCTATGAGCTGCCTAGTGAATTTCAACCCAAGACCATAACATAATTTTAGAGGGGATTATCCCACTAAAATATCCTATTAAACAAAATTTTAACTTAACATAGAGGAAGCCCTATTAGAGTTAAAAACTTTAATTAACCAATGGATCTATATTTTAACTATGAATTACTTTTATGAAGAGTGAATATATAAAAGAAAATTAATTAGGAGTTTCTCAACTATACATTCATGTTTAAAATAAATGTAATGTATAATATCTACATTATATATTTATTAAATAAATTTAATAAAATATATCTAAGGTGAATCATACAATAAAAATGTTGAATTTTCTAAGTAAAAATATAATAGCTCCTAATGAAACTTGTTTGTTCTAGATGTATAATGAGATGTAGCGTATTACATAGTCAAATTACTAGATCTTTGAAAATGATCTTGTAGGAGATATTCAGGAGGGTGATGGGTCATCAGTTATAGTTCCACTTAGTATCTTCCTGCTTAGGTATGAATTTTTTATTTTCTTTATTTATTTTTGTTCCTAGAGAATACTTATGAAAAGTTTCTTAGTAAACTTTATGCATGTCATTCCACACAAAGTTTCAAAGAGTTATATAGAATTTACAAGGGAGTCTATCAATTCTTAGAGCTTTGTTATTATCTATGTGAGACACGACATCATGAAAATTATTGATAATGAGGGATCTATCACAAACCACCCACTTGGAGGGAGTGAGTTTACATGGCACCATTGAAATACATTATTGAAGTGTAGTTTCATGCTCACATAAAGATTTTTGAGATTTAGGCACTTGTTGATAATAAGGAACAAAATCCTATACTATTTTTTGAGTCTCTATGAGTTTACTGCCAATCTTAGAAATGACTTATATTTTTTACTTTAGGTTCATGGCTTGTAGCATTTGGAAGAACTCTTTAGAAGCTTTATCCCATGTCCTAAGCAAATGAAGCCTATCTTTGACTTGGTTTACTTAGGCATTGTAGTTATCTAAAATCATAATATGATTTCATAAGGAAGTAAATCTCACCTACAATATCTCATTAAAGGGATCTCTTTCTAGGGCTAGAGCTGCATGTCTCAGCTTTGAGGTGGTAGTAGAGTAGGAATGTCTTTAAATTTTGGCAAGTTGGTGGATATATATCTACATAAAATGGATGGTCATTCTGATGGCATCATCCCACTAGATAATCCAACCAAATTCTTGGGAAGGATGTAGATACAAATTCCTAACTCTCCTAATGTGTGCCATCATGGGTTGATGCTTGAACAAGGAGGTGTTAAGAAAGAATTGCATTTTATGGACTCTAGGTTTCAATAACTACAATTTCATTCAAAATTGAATAGGGGATTAATCAAAAATCTCAAAGTTAGGCTACACCTACACTTGAGGAAAAATACAATTATCAAAAGAGAAGTATGGTTAGGTGGACATCATTTCCATATCTAAATGCTTTAGAATCTACATGAGGCCTTCCATGTAATTACTCTAGGTGTACCAAACTCCATCTACAGGTTGATGGGTTAAATTGGGGTCATAAAGGCCCCATTTAGTGCACATGTAAAACTATACCTTCATTTTGCCAACTACCCATCTCATATGTAAGTGGCCCATTTTCTCCTCACGAGATGCTACCATATTAAAGTCACCACATAATACCCAATGGGTATCAGGGATATTAACTTCTATCCACATCCATAAATGGTTGTGCTTTAATGTATCATTTGAGGCATAAATATTAATAAAGATAAAAGAGTGGCTTTTAGAGCTAAAAAGAACCCATATTAACTAGTTGGTGGGGTCCGCATCATATTACACTAGGTATGGTTACCACCTTAGAGAAATGAAATTGATCACCCCTCTATGTCATGCGATATTGTTAATATGAATATTTATATTATCATGCTAGATGGAATTACTGATAGTGATCAATAAAAAATATGGTGCCTTGATTTCTTGCAAATAGAGAATGTTCATCTTGAGAAACATCCTTCTGAAACCATGCAAAACAAACTTGCATTTTGGGTGTACGATAGCTTGAACATTCCATGAAAAATAATTCATAGATGATGGGTGTCAAGATAAATGTCCTTCGAGTCTAAACCTTCTATGGAATCATACTGATTCTACAAAAAAGTGTCCATTATTAGCACTTAAGAACTCATATTGCTACCTAAAATTAGGGTCAGCCAAAAAATATCCTTCCTCTACCTCATCATTCCTCTAAGAAGGGATGTGAGAGTGCTTAGGCATATCCCATCAAGTAAGAAATATAAGAGTAGCTAGTTGTGAGTCTAAAATTTTAGAAGAGCTAGACACAAAGGCCTTGAAACCTTGAGACAAGATGTTAGTAGATAGAGGGTGTTGAACACCCTAAGCTTTTCTATGAAATTTAGAGCTTCAACCAAAGATTGATCTCTATTAATAGGAGCCTACTCTTGTGGGTTGTTTATTGAATATGGATTGCCTCCTTTGGGAGTGGCAACTATGTTTGAAGCTTTGGCATGAGAGTTATTCTTCCGTACCATAGTCCATCTATTTCTAACATATTATTCTATAGCTTCTAGAGAAGGCATTAGGGGAGAGGATGATTTGTTGGGTGCATTATTGAAAGCTAACTAAAGGGGGAAATCCCATATCTTATGGTCTAAGGTTTGGTAGTGAAAGCAAGTGGTAGTCAAGATGATATATAGGACTCACTGATAATGCCTCACATTCCCAACTTGAATTTATACAAACTCCTTGAGGTCGCCAGAGAGGTTTACCTCTACAAAGATCCTTTTTTGTGGTCTAGTAGAGTAGAACTAGTTTTCTTCATGACAAACCACATGGCATATAGAGGATGTTATTTACTTAATAAAGTGCCATTAGGGGAGTGGATGTCTAGGAAATTCAACATAGATAGGGACTTTAAGAGCTGTGTGATCTGATACCACAAAATATCATGTCTAGGGGGAGAGAATCACTAGCGAGTTCTTGAAATACCAAGTGGTAGACCTATGAGGGATTCCTCTTGTATGGGAAGGTTTTAGAGAAGTAAAATAGGAAAATGACTTTAGTCATGTTCTAGATGCCTTCCAAATTAATGCTATGAGCTTCCCAGTGAGTTTGAACCTAAGACCACAACATAATTCTAGAGGGGATTATCCCAACAAAATAGCTTATTAAACAAAATTGCTCAAACTAGATACATACAGATTTAAATTTAGGAATGAGAAATATAAATTTAAGTTCCAAAGTGTTACCTTATGGTATATCTTCATAAAAAACTTCCTCAGGTGCTTGTAGGGGCCATTGCTCAATACTCCACTTTTCTTCTCCATAACTAAAACAACTAGGATAGAATGGGGAGAAGTCATTATAAAGGATGGCCTCACCCATAAGTGAGAAAATCTAAAATGTAAATAAATGCATGTCTCGTAAGTAACTAAGGCCATGTTGTGTTACAAGTCTAGGCAGGTAGATGAAAAAGGGTTGACTCAATGGAAGGCATAGAGGAAGCCCTAGTAGAGTGAAATACTTGGATTGACCAATGGATCTATATTTTAACTATGAAGCACTTTTAAGAAGAGTGAATTTATAAAATAAAAGTAATTTGGAGCCAATCAACTATACATTCGTATATAAAATAAATTTTATTTATAATATCTACATTATATATTTCTAACATAGATTTAATAAAATATATCTTACGTGAATCATATGAGAAAAAAATTGAATTTTCAAAGTAAAAATATAACGGCTTCTAATGAAACCCATTTATTGTAAACACACAATGAGATGTAGCATATTATGTAGTCAGATTGTTAGAGCCTTGGAAATGATCTTATAGGAGACATTCAGGAGCGTGATGGGTCACTAATTATAGTTCAACTTAAGATCTCCTTGCTCACGTATGAATTAGATATTTCCTGTATTTATATTTGTACCTAGATAATCCTTATGAAATGCTTCTTGGTAAAACATATGCAAGTCACTGCCCATAAGGTCCCAAAGAGTTTTATATAATTTTCAAGGGAAGCCATCATTTTGAGGAGCTTTGTTATTAGCCATGTGAAACATTACATCATGGAAACTCTCAATAATGAGGGGCCTATCACAAACCACCCACTGGGAAGGAGTGAGTTTTCATGGCACCAATCAAATGCATTAATGAAGGGTATTGTTATGCTTAGCTAAAGATGTTTGAGCTTTGAAAACTTGTTGAAAATGGCAAAATTAATCTCACACTATTTGTGGAGTCTCTATGAGTTTATTTTCAACCTCAAAAATGACTTTCATTTATAGGTTCAAGTTCTTATCTTATATCATTTGGAAGAACTCTTTAGAATCTTTATCCCCTATCCTAAGCCAATGAGGCCTAACTTTGACTTGGGCTACCCAGTTATTGTAGATGTCTAAAATTTGAATATGAGTCATAAAGAAGTGAATCTCACATACAATATTTGATTAAAGGGATCTTTTTCCAAGGCTAGAGCTGAATGTCTCAACTCTAAGGTGGTAGTAGAGTAAAAATGTATTTGATTTTTGGCAAGTTGGTGGCCATAGATAAATATAAAATGGAAGGTCCTTTTGATGGCATCATTCCACCAGATAATCCAACTAGATTCTTGTGAAGGATGTGGATCTAAATTCCAAACTCTCCTAATGTGTGCCATTATGGGCCCATGCTTGAGCAAGGAGGTGCTAAGGAAGAATTACATTTTTTGGACTTTGGGTTTCATGAACTACCATTTCACTCAGAACCAAATAGGGGAGTCATCGAAAGCTCAAAATTTGGTATCACCTACACCTGAAGAAAAAGACCATTATCAAAAGAGAAATATTGTTGGCTGGACATCATTTCCCTATCTAGATATTTCAGAATCTAAGTGAGGCCTTCCATATAATTACTCTAAGTGTAAAAAACTCCATATATAAGATGATGGGTTAAATTAGGGTCATAAAGGCCCCATTTAGTTCACATGTAAAAATACACCTCCACATTTTTTCCTCAAGAGATGGCACCATATTAAAGTCACCACATAATACCCAATGGGCATCAATGAGATCATACATTATCCGTATCCATAAATGGTTACACTTCAAGGCATCATTTGAGGCAAAAATATTAATAAAGATAAAAGAGTGGCTTTCAATGCTAAAAAGAATGCATATTAACTAGTTGGTGGGGTCCACATCATATTGAAATAATTGGGGTTACCACCTTTGAGAAATGAATATGATGACCCCTCTATGTCATGAAGTATGATTAATGTGAAGAATGAGATTGTCATGCTAGATGGAATTACTAACATCCATCAATAAAAAATCTGGCACCCTAACTTCATACAGATAGAGAATGTCCATCTCAAGAAACTTCTTTCTAAAACCACACAAAAAAACTTGCATTTTGGGTCAATGATAGCCCAAAAATTCCATGAAAAACAATTCATAGATAACGAGTGTCAAGGGACATGTCCTTCGAGTCTAACCCTTCTAGGGTATCATACCAATTATAGAAAATTTCCCATTATTTGCACTCAAGAACTCATATTACTTACTCTAATTAGGGTCAACCCAGAAATCTCCATCCTCTCCCTTACCATTCCTCCAAGGATGGCTATTAGATTCTTTAGGTGTATCCCACCAAGTAAGAAGTGGAGGAGTGGCTTGTTATTAGTCTAAAAATTTAGAAGAGCTAGGTACAGAGGCCATGAAACCTTGGGATAAGACATTAGTAGCTAGAGGGTGTTGAACACCCTAGGATTTTCTATTGATTTGAGAGCTTCAACTAAAGAGGGCTCTTTCTCAACAAGATCCTACTCCTATGGGTTATTATTCAAATATGGCTTGTCTCCTTTGGGAGTAAAAACTATGTTTACAGCTATGGTATGAGAGTTATTCTTCCCTACCATAGTCCATCTATCCTTAGTTGATTATTTTGTAGCTTCCATAATAGGCTTCAGGGGAGAGGATGAGCTATTGGGTGAATTATTGTGAGCTAATTGAAGGCGATAATCCCATATTTTATGGTCTAAGTCTTGGTAGTGAAAGAAAGAGCTAGTCATGTTGATATATAAGACTTGTTGAAAATGCCTCACATCCCCATCTTGAATTTCCACAAACTCCTTGAGGTCCCCAGAGAGCTCTACTTCTATAAAGACCCTTTTTTGTAGTCTAGCAGAGTAGAACTGGTTTTATTCATGAAAAACCACATAGACTATAGAGGATGCTATTTGGTGAATAAAGTGTTAGTAGAGGAGTGGATGTCTTAGAAATTCAACCTAGATAGGGACTTTAAGAGTGGTATGATCTGATACCACAAAGTTCCATGTCTAGGGGGGAAAGAATCATTAGTAATTTCTTCATGTGGAAAGTGGTAGATCTATGGAGGATTATTCTACATAGGAAGGTTTGTAAAATCAAAAGAGGAAAAAGACTTTAGTCATGTTTTGGATGCTCTCCAAATTAATTCTATGAGTTGCCTAGTGAGTTTGAACCATAACTATAACATACTTTTAGAGGGCATTTTCTTGAAAAAATTACCTATTAAACAAAATTGCTCTTACCATTGACATGCATAATTAAATTCAATTATGGTAATATAACATTAAGTTTTGAAGTGTTATCTTTTGATATATCTTCAAAGCAAACATCCTCAAGTTCTTGTAGGGGCCATTGCTCAATACTCCACTATTGTTCTCCATAACTGAAATAGTCATGATAGAATGGGGAGAAGTCATTATAAAGGATGTCCTTACTCATAAGTCAGAAACTCTAAAATGGAAATAAATGCATGTTCTACAAGCCACTAAGACCATGGTATGACACAAGGCTGGGCAAGTAGAAAAACAAGGGATAAGTCAATGGGAAGAATGGAGGAAGCTCTAGTATAGTAAAAAACTTGAATTGACCAATGGATCTATATTTTAACTATGAAGTACTTTTAAGAAGAGTGAATTTATAAAAAAAAATTTAACTAGGATCTACTCAGATATGCATTCATGTATAAAATAAATGTAATGTATAATATCTACATTATATATTTTTTACATAAATTTAATAAAATATATCTAAGCCAAATCATACAAGAAAAACATTAAATTTTCTAAGTAAAAATAGTAATACTGAATCAAAGAGGCTATTGTTATGGTTGAAAGCACAATGATACAACATATTTTTACATAAAGAAAAGAGAGTTGACATATGTTTGGGAGATAATATATGCTATGTTATTTTTATTTTGTAATGGTATAAATAAATGATATTTATTACTTTGAGTGTAAAATATATTATTATATTTTAAAATATTATCTATATTTTTTATGTTTTTTTAATGAGATATTAGTTGATAAATGCAATGAAACATATTTATTTACAAATTTGCATACTCGTATATGATAGGGGAAAATAATCTCTAAAATTAAACATTTTCAAAAGATAACATAAGTTAGACGTTGTAGCACAAGTTGTTTTTTTTAAATAGATAAATATATAAGTTGTTATTAGTTATATAGATCAAAAGTATACAAATTTAAAAACAATATATTTTAAAGTATATTGAGACTTAAAGTATTCTAGTATGCAATAATTTAATAGTTGTATTAAGGATACCTTTTCTAGGTATTGAATCATTTTCTTGAAATTTAAAATTTTAATTGTGTGCACAAAACAACGATAAAATTTTATAAAATATCAATTAAAAATTAAATAAAATAAAATAAAAATTTAATTTAATTTTGTTTAAAAGATAAACCAAGAGTTAGTTATCTTATAAACTAGTTTTTTTGAAATCGTTAATAAATATGTTTTCAAATTGTCATAGTGGTATGTACATAGATAAAATGATAAAATTATATTTGTGTAACATTTGAGATAAGTTTGAGTATCTCTTTATATTGGTAGCTCTATCCTAAATTTCATAGTGTAATAACAATAAATCTCTTCCAAAATGTGTCTTACCTAATAGCCTTCAATAGTCTTACATAAATAAGAAAGGAGATTAGGGTTAGGATTTCTGAGAGTATTTAGAAAAATCAAGGCTAACATTATAAAATTAAATCAAGTAAATACTTAGCTGATAATATTTTATTATTATGATTTATGGATAAGTGTGGAATAGTTAGTGGTTATATACAAATTATATTATAAATAAATATTATAAGTATATCTTAACTACATAAATATGTATGTGTTATTATATACCCTAACATATCACCTTAAGATGTAATTTTGTAAACGGAAGGAAAAAGAAATCATTGTATTATAAGCTATTGAAAACACCTTCTTTCAATCAAAAAATTTTATCTGAGCTAAACAAATATTAACTCAAGCAAGGGCTTTGTGAATATATCCTCAACTTGACCCTCTATTCTGTAAGACTTAAGATCAATAGCCTTATTATGTAATTGTTTCTGGATATAGCACATATGAAATTCAATGGTTTTTGTGTGTTAGTCTTCCACTAGGTTGTGAGAGATGAGGATAGTAAGTTATTGTTATCACACAAAAGCATTGTTGGTTGGGTCTGCAGAACACCAAAGTTAGAAAACATGCAACAAATCCACAATAATTAATGTTTGGCAATGATAGTTATAATATACACAATTTATATTGTATTAAAAATATTTTATACAAAATAATATAACTTGACATAACTCGAGATACTATATTTATCTTAAGGTTGTAACATCCCCACTAGGATCTACCTAGAAATACATGATTTTTTTTAAAAGCAACATTTTCTTTAATTAGATTACACTTTGAGAATTTAATTAGTGATCCATATAAATTACTATAATTATGATAATTTTAAAATAAGCATGTGACATTTATCAATCATTTATCACTATCAACATGAAATAGATCATAACTGAATATAGAAAGTAATTACAATCTTCCAGCCATGACTGGTATAATCATTCAACCACTACCATCAATGTACTATAAGAAAATTATTATAGATCATCAAAATAATATTTCAATAATAAATAAAATATAATTTACTAATACAAAATACATGGCTCTAAAGAGCATGAGTTTATTGAAACTATAGTATCTATGGCAATCTCAAGTGCTGTCTCCAAATAATTATTATTGTGGGGAGTGAGAGCATAATCCAAGTCCTTTTTTATGCCAACCATGGATTATTTATCTCTTGAACAATCTCCCATAAAGGAATGACCCTCCCTTCATGGATGAGTAGATAGTGATAGTGAAGGAATCTAAAGTGACAAGATATCACCTATGTGTTGTATGATTTTTATAAACATGTAGTATAATATAAAGAAATATGTTCTAATATGATATTGCACAAACATGTAAATCATACATATGAAATGACAATGTCTAATTAAAATTAATTTAGTCAATTTTTTCCTTTGTTATTGATCTTTAAGATTAGTTAGTTTGAAATACACAACTTGGTCAGATTATCTTCATCTAGCATTGTGATGTTACTAAGCTAATAAAGGCTATGTCACTATTGACATAGATTCAGCAATGTGAGATTGAGTTATCATAAATATAACCACATATTCATATCGATTATCTTCTACTAGTAAACATATATATACCAAGTACAAAAATAATCAAAATGCATACATTCAATCCATCAAACATATGAATGAATCTTCACAACATTATTTAACACATAAATAATAAGAATAACAACTACAAATTATACCATGTAGGTATAATATATCTCTAAAATACAATTTTATAATTACTATAGGTAATTTCCAATAAATATATTACATTACATCTCAGAATATCATAGTCCACAACTACTCAAATACAAACAACCACTCATAACAATGGAATTGATAGTTTTCATGAAACACATAATCTTCCATTTTAGCAATTGGTTACATTTTCAAGGGGGATATATACATATGAAAGTAGTGTTATATTCTTCAGAAACCTATAACCTAGTTTTGAATTGTCAATAAAACTATAAATATAGGTATATTTTATATATTTATGCACCTGCATAACATATATTAAAAAATACATAAGTTCTTAATATATAATTACCAAACTACCCTATTTTTAATTTTTATAAGAGAAACTTATGTGCTTCCAATCGTTTTTGAACTTTTCATGAAAAATGTGTCAAGTATATATGGGGTTTTCTACATTCTAAAAACATTATTTGACTCACTTAGTCCTATAAAAAGGTTATAATTCATTGTTTGTAAAGTCCTGTGTGTGTGTGTGTGTGCGCGTGTACGCACGTGTGTGTGTGTACATACATACATACATACATACATATATATATATCCTAGTTTGACTATTAAAGCTTATAGCTCATATATCCTTTTTTTTTTTACTAATGCATAATTTATTCATATATATCTATACATATATACTCATAGCTTGTAGGCAACTTTTCCCATTCTGTGTATATATAAGTTCATAATGTTTATGACATATTTGTTCAGTTGTATATTTTTAGAATTCTATGTACCATTTAGATATCCATAAACCTTATATATATATATATATATATATATATATATATACATAGATAAGTCAAACCAAAATGAGTAAATAAATCAAAATAAATCACTTTATATATATCCACATAAATGACTTAGTAAATGAACTGAAATTTACTATATTTGGATATATAAATCACTTAGTCACAAAATATTTACCTTGTTGTGTTCTTTAATAGGTGCCTTAGGCTTAGCCATAGTTTACTAGTATTTCCACTATGTATTATTTGATAAAGTTTGAAAATTTTATGATATCTCTCTCTCTCTCTCTCTCTCTCTCTCTCTCTCTCTCTCTCTCTCTCTCTCTCTCTCTCTCTCTCTCTCTCTCTCTCTCTCTCTCACACACACACACACACACACACACACACACACACACACACACACACACACACACACACATAACTAGTATACATAAATATAAATAGTTGACATGTATACAATAATGTATTCTCTTAGAAATTATAGAAGATTATACTCTCTCTCTCTCTCTCTCTCCTCTCTCTCTCTCTCTCTCTCTCTCTCTCTCTCTCTCTCTCTCTCACACACACACACACACACACACACACACACACACACACACACACACACACACACACACATAACTAGTATACATAAATATAAATAGTTGACATGTATACAATAATTTTGATGTATTCTCTTATAAATTATAGAAGATTATAATATCTTCCTTCCATATAGAGGGGTTAATTATTATAGTATATTCATTGAATATATAGTTATGACTTATGTAATAGTTTTTATAGATATTTACTTATTTGACTATTTTTTAGTGTAGACATCAATTATAATATATTATACATACTCGTAATTATATATATATATATATATATATATATATATATATATCGATAACTTGTATTTAAATTTTTTAGATAATCTAATCAATCTAATGGTACATAAGTAATGACATTTCCTAATATTACCTAGGTCACACAAGTCTTTGTAATTGCTTTCTTAATATATACACAATATGATTTTTATTTGATTCATTATTTGGATATACTTACCAAATAACTATGTATATAAAACTAATAGTGTCCTATGTATATTCCTCTATGAGTAGATTGGTAGATTTTAGTTCACCATAATTTCCTATGTGAGTAGATTGGTATTTATGGTTGAGTCATCTAATACTTTATTTTTAAACATCAAACAATTAAGTAAAATACAATTTCTATCATATAAATTTAGAAACTATTAGATGTATAATTTTCTATAGTTTATTAACAAATGCATCTCTAATAAATATACATCTCTATTTTTCTACAGTTTATTAGATGTATAATTTTCTATAGTTATTATGTATTTCTTCATATATTTTATAAATAGATATATATACATCTGACATACATGTAATTATAGATTCAGATAGACACATATGTGTCTATTTATACAATAAATATATGGAATTTAAATACATTGACTACTTGGGAATCTTTCTATTGTATAATGTTCCCTCTATGCTCTCCTTCTATGGTCTCCTACAAAATATACTCTATTCCCTTCCTTTTTAGCTTTGTACCCTTTTTCTTTCCTTAAAGTTTCATTTATTCTCATAAAAATTATGTCCTCCATAATTTTTAATCTTTTTTCTTTTCTAATTATGGCATTTGTTTTTTTCTAAATATATAATTTTTCTTTTATTAATTTTTATCTGAGTATTTTTATCTTTTTTCTGTCTATACACATACATTCATACTAAACTTGTTTTATTCCCTTTATTTTTATTTGTCAAACATTAAAATTAATTTTTATTCCATATATTCCTCTTTTAGGTTTTATTTATTTTATTTGTCCTTTTCCCACTTTTTCCCTATTTATATTCACCTCTTAGAGTATATTTATTAGTTAAATTATCATCCCTAATGTCATAATCATTAATCAATAAATACAAATATTCTCTAAATACATAAATCATAAAACATTAATGATTATGAATATGAAAAGAACATAATCACATAAAACAAGTTCTAAATAACCATTAATATAAATTAACCATGTGCCAATAATTATAAATGTAAGTAGTATTAAACACATTATGTTAATCATTCATTATGCATATAAGATATACTATCTAATGTGCCGCATGGTTAGGGTTCTAGTAGATTTATATGTTGTCCTTCAACATCTCCATGTATGTCACTCTCTTTGATGATGCTTTTCGTCCATCATGCTTTGAGAGATGAGTTCTCATGCATCAAACTCGCAACAATTAGGTAGTTGTAACATAACATCATGATGTATATACATAAAAAATATAACTAAAATAATAAATCAACATGATCATGCTATAAGAAGATACAATATAGATAACTTGTAACAATGAATCATGTAACCTAAGCAATATCCAACTATCTCATAATAACACATATCTCATAGCTTAAGCAAATAGTATACAAAACAAATTGATGACTATAAGTATCTATGGATAATCAAGTAAGTTTACTTAGAGAAAAATTGGAGGTAACATCCTTCTCCCCTAAATCTAGTCATCATCTTGGATGGCTCTTATTCAACATAAGTTCTGAATTAAAAATATTATAAAATAAATAAATAACATAGTATAAAATATCAAATCAAAAAAATAAATGTAGAAATCACTTGTACAACTCCTTAGAGTATCGGTTTGAAAAGATCTTACACTATGACATCTTTATATTACACAAATAAAGTTTGTGAGTGTCGATTAATCTTATTGATTCTACCATGACCACCTTGAGAGCTAAAACCTACAAAGCATTTCAATCAAACACATGCATAGGTTTAGATATATAATTCTTAAGGTAATAAGCATGGAAGACATTTTGTAATTAAGCTAGGGTTAGTAGCCATGTAAGAATATACACTATAATATTGACTACTTATAACACTATGAAGGGTCCCATATATCTTGGTGATAGATTCATTAACTTCTTAAATTTAATCAAGCTCTTCTATGACTTAACCCACAAGAACACTTTAAAACCTACTGAAAACTACCTATTTATCATTTTTAGATCAGCTTAACTCTTCTACCTATCATTTACCTTGATGAATCTTTGCTTTATTAGTTTGAATTGTTCTTTTATTTTTTAAAACATATTGGGTCTAAATACTAACCTATTCTCCAACCTATCCTAAATGATTGATGTCTTGCACCTTATTCCATATAGGGGTTTAAATGATACCATTTTCAAAGTTGATTGATATGATTTGTTGTAAGAAAAATAGAATAATGGAAGATAATCTTCCCACTTGTATTATTGATCTATTAAATACATATGAAAAAGGTCTTCTAACACCTAATTAACTTGATAAGTCTGATGATTAGTCACTGGGTAATACACAATGTTGAAGTTTAGTTACATGCCCAAAACTAAATTCAGAGTTACCCAAAACCTAAAATTCATCTTCAGATCATGATTTGAAATGATATTCTCTAGAAATTCATACAACCTATAAACCTCCTTTACAAACTACTATTCAAGCATAAGGGCATCCTTTGTAAAATTTCTTCATATAAAATGATCCACCTTGGTTAGTTTATCAACTACTACCAAGATAATATCATGTTTTTTTTGTGACATCGATAAAACTTGGACAAATTCCATACTAATCACCTTCCACTTTGATTCTAGTATATCATGTAGATATAATAACATAATTAGATGCATATTTTCATCTTTCACTCACTTAAATTCTAAACATCATGACACATAGTTTGATACATCTTTACTGATTCCCTTCCATAAATATTGTGGTATAAGCTCTACCATGAGCTTGGTTACTCTTGAATGTCTTGAATATGGGGTATTGTGCAAATATTTTAGCAATATACTTTATATATTCTCTTGTTCTTACACATATAACCTTCTATTGCAATAAAAATACTATCACTCTCTAATTTGAATCCTTTACACCTAGGAATCTAAGCATTTTTAAACAATGATTTTTTAATTTGATCATAAAATTAATCTCTTAGTGAGAATTTGATCACTTGATCCCTGAAAGTACTAATAGTAGACATGGTTTTAATGTACAGTCTACAACTAAGGGTATTAGATACTATATTTTCCTTTCCCTTGATATAGTAAATATAAAAATCATAATCAGATAAGAGCTCAAGCTATTATCTTTGAAAATCATTAAAATTTGGCTGGGTGAAGATGTAATTGAGTCCCTATTTATCTATCTTGAGCTCAAATGGTTTTCCCAATAAGAAATACTGCCAAACATACAAAGCAAGGATAATTTCTTAAAGTTCAAGGTCATGTGGGGCATAGTTCACCTCATAAGGTTTTATATTATTTGATTCATAAGCTATCACTACACCATCTTGCACAAGGACTCCTCCTAGTCCATCCCTAGATGCATCTATGATCACCAAAATTTGACCTTTAGGGTCAAGGACTCTAAACACTGGGACAAAACTAAGTCTTCTTTTCAATTATTGAAAGGCTACTTTACATGTATTCAACCACAAAAATCTTTTGCTCTTGTATTCTAATTAAGTAATTATATTCGATATCTTGGAAAATTTTGAAATTAACTTTAAGCAATAGCCTATTAATCCCATAAAACTTGTTACCTCTTCCACATTCCTTAGCATCAACCATTCCATGATGGCTCTTATATTTATTATATCTACATAAATATTGTCTACATAAATAATATGTGTCAAATATTTCACTCTCTCCTAAAAAATGTGCACTTAGTCAATTTACCATATAACTTGTGCTTCTACAACCATTGTAGAACTAATTATAGATGTTGAAGGTCCTCTTCTTCATTCTTATAGTATATAAGAAAGTCATCAAGAAAGATAAAAACAAAGTGATCTATATAGTCTATGAACACACTATTCATGAGATTTATGAATGTTTCCATGGAATTAATCAACCCAAATGGTAACACTATGAACTCATAATTCCCATAACAAATTTTGAATGTTGTGTTCATAACATCCTCATCCCTAATCCTAGATGATGGTATCTTGATCCAAAATCAATCTTAGAAAATATCATTGTTCCCCACATTTGATTGAAAATATCATCGATATGAGGCAGTAGATACATATTTTTGATAGTTACCTTATTCAACATTATATAATCAATGAAAAATCAAAGAGTGCCATCTTTTTTCTTGAAAAATGCATCTGGTATACACCATGGTAACACACTTGGCCTGAGAAACCCCTTTGACAATATTTCCTAGAGTTGAGCCTTAAATGCAATCAATTTAGTGGTTGTCATAATGTATGGTGTCTTACACTATGGTTCTAAACCAAGTATAATGTTGATAGAGAAATCAAATTCATGTCTAAGAGGAAATCTTGGTAAGTATTATGAAAATAAATCATGAAAAATCTTAAGGAATGGATAATCTTAGAGAGATGGTTCCCTAGGTTCCTCCATTATTTATATTAACAATAAATATTTGGCACCCTTTACCTTGAGCCCTGTTAAGCTATAGAACTAAGCCTAAGCCACAACTCTCTCTTCTCTCCTTCAATTTGTGTCTAATTTCCAAAATCATCAACACAATCAACCTTTTTAAAGTACCAGTCAACCTAAGCCTTGTGTTTTATAATCTAGTTAACTACTAAGATTACATATGGATCCATAATATTGTGAACTTAGGCAACTTAATCTCTGATTCAACTAGATATGTATCAACCATGTCTTTTGAGTCATTCCCATATTATACTGACCATGAATTTTCCATTACTCTAGCTCTTTTAGATAACTTAATAATAATTTAAGGATATTTAAAACATTTGATAGCCCTTGTATCTATCAAAATAAAAACTAGATCTTCAAACAAAGTATTCCATAGCTTTATAGGTGATGCTTTAAATTTGGCTTGATGATTATATACTGCTCCATGAATATGCTATAAGAAACTAACCTATTGAGGAATAGGACTTTTGTTATTTGACTAGTCTTGAGGACGGTCAAGAGCATAGTGGTCATATCCACAAATAAAACAACCTCCAAGTGGTCCTTTCCTATCAACATGTTTGTTTACATTGAAACCTCCTTTAAATTCATTACTTGGTTTCTTGTTTCTTGAACCATTTTTGAATTTGGAATTATAACTTTTGAACTACTTCTTGGAGTCTCCACTCCTCTATTTTTAGTTTTTTTAAGTTGACTTGGAACTTTCAAAAAAATTCTCAAACTTGTCCACATCTTGTGTAAGACACTTCATATTCTACTCCTATTTGAATACATTGTTAAAGACCTAGTTCATGGTTAATTTTAAGAGGTCCTACTAGGAAACCTATTAAAAATATTTTAAAAATATAGTGAAATTTGATTCGTTAGTATGGTGAATCCTCTACGGGTCATGACAAATCCTCTATTGACTATTTTTTCCATACAATAGCTTGATTGTACTAAAAGATAAATGAAAAATGATTAAACCAAAAGGATATGTCAAATGGCTGGACCACATGGTGAGATTCAATGACTTGGAAAAATAGTTGAACCAAATAGATGGACCAAAAAGCTAGGCTGAATGGTTGGACTGAACATCTACATCAAATGAACATACCAAATGGTGGGGATGAATAGGTAGGTATAATGGCTGAGCCAAATGGTGGGGATGAATGGTTAGGTCAAATGGTAGGATTGAATGGTTGGGATAAACAATAGGATCAAAAAAATAGGTCAAACAACAAGACCAAATGGCTAGACTAAACAACTGGGCCAAATGGATAGATCAAACGTGTTTGTAAATCATCTTTATCATTCAACTCTATCATTCAACTCTATCTTTCAATAGTTTCATGGGTTTGATAGTGTTATTTTTCAACACTATCACTTAGTTCTTCTATTTAGCACTATTTTTCAGTTCCTCCATTTGGTACTGTCATTTAGTTTTGTGGTCCTCTAGTTTTGGTTCTTTTTTTTGGCTTGGTTGGTATCAGTAGGTAGTTGTACTATATATATATATGGAAAATTTAAGTTTAATATTATATATTACTATAAAGGGTTGGTGAGCTGAAACCAAAAATAATTTATATCCTTAAAATTTTGAAAATCAGGGCCCATATGTTAACCCTAAAAATTTACCAAAACCAAAATTAAAAAATTGGAATATTCATGAATTAATGAATATTCACCACTAAAATTTAACATGGCCTACTTTATGGTAGAAGGTTCATGAGTATACACAACACCACTAATATATGGTTTCAATTTCATGATAAACATCTTGATCCTAAACCTCTCATTTGATTAATACTGAGGTACATAGTTTAAAAGTTAGGTGAATTACTCCCAGTACGAATTTATTGATAAATATCCTTGGTATAAATCTATGATATTCTAATAAAAATATAACTATGGAAGCCACTATGATCTAAACAAAGTCACAAACTACTCCCAAGTAGTGGTGGTCGAGTCAAGGTTCATTGCTAATTTCTTATTGGCTCGCCATGTACATATCTCACTAGCCAATTGGTATGCTCCCCAAACTGCTTTAGTAACCTCAGAGTAGTTTTTAATCTCAAAAAAATTATCTATTTTTATTATGCATGATTTATCTCCATCACCCAAAATAGTTCCATCGAACTTAGGTGGACTCACTTTTATCCATTTTATAATGTCACTACCTATGGTCTTGCATCCTAAAGATTTTTCTTCTTAGTGGGATGCTCTTCAAGTTCTTCCTAATTTTCCTCATCTCCATGGCTATGAACTTACATATCTAGGGTTTTAATCCAATCCCTAATATCATTCATGGTTATGATAATCTTATCCAACTTTACCACTTTCCCAGTGGCATATCAATTAGGATCAAACAGAGGGTTACCATCCTTGACATTTGATAGACCCTCTCTAAATGCTCTAGATTTCACTATCTCATTCCTAGTAGACATAATGATATAAAATCATTAGTGAATTCATTCATTCTTAAAGTTTGAGCCATAGTTTTGATTCCACATGTAACATCCCCATTGGGATCTAACTAGAAATACATGATTTTTAAAAAAGTAACATGTTCCTTAATTAT
>JARHVA010002952.1:0-10000 GCA_037957365.1 Torreya grandis
TGCTTAGTTATATGCATCATAGTAGAGGCCATAAGGTGCTATTTCATGAAGTAATCCACTATGATTTCAGATAGATGAGTCTCCTTCACAAGACACAGTTTTAGTTTCACATCCATTGAGGTTAAATCTTATAGAGTTTCCATGTATAGATATAGTTATTGCACCATAGACAATATCAAATATAGGGCATGTTCTTACACAACATGATGAATATGGGCAATTGTTTAGTTGGCCATCAGGCTTCAGATAGTGATACAATATAGATTGATACAACACACATAAAATACCAGTATCAATTCATAAGCTTCACTTAGTGGGAAATGATGGAGTGAAAGGACTAGATAGCCTTTGTATTCTTGATCCACCTAATCAAAGGGATTGGAAACATAGTCCAAACCTTTATTAGTAGACACATGATCCCATAGATTTACTTAGTGGGCAACAATGGAGCCAAAGGGCCAACCTGTATATTTTTGAGCCACTCTCAGGGAATTGAGCACAATGTGATATGCACAAAATTATCTCTTACATCCCCTTCTACTAACAACTAACATTCCTAGTTCCAAATAACCATCCCTAGATAAACTAAATTATCCAAATCTTGATCTTATAAATATCCTATTTTAACAATCTTAAACCAACTCACTTTACCAAATTAATCTACAAATTACAAAACAATAAATTTATTTACTCACATATGATTCAAAATAAAATATATCATAACAATTATAAACAATAATCAAATTACATAATCCAAATACCATATTACCAAAACATATGTAACCTAAACATCAAATGTCAAATTAGTTGTTTTAAAGTAACCATTTGTAATAAATATTGTAGTATATTTCAAAATCCATAACACAATACAAATGATTCAAAATCAAACAAATATGCATATATATGTAATGATTTTTCAAAACATATACACTATATTAAACATAATCAGTCATGAATGGGCATCATGCCCTCACTCTTAGTATCACTCTCTCCACTAGTAATAGTCCCATAATCCAATCTAGCACTCAATGGCCTTGCACCTCCTCGAGCTATCATATGCCTCTTACAATGACACTCTTGCTCCAATATCCAACCCTGCTCCTCACATAAATTCACATATCACCTCTTAAAGTCTGTGTACTCATCCATGATACTCATGCTAATGGATACAAAATCAAGTGGAGGCATCCTATACCTATCTAGCTCATCTCTCATCTCATCTCTCTCACCTATCACCCTAACGTATGTATCTATCACTATAATAACCTTATCAAGTATATGGGCATGGACACCGACCATAACTATTGCTTACTCTATCAATCCCTCATCTACCACATCATTAGGTGCATGCTATGTGAGCTATCAGAATATTGAATCAATGATGGTCTCCCAGTACTCATCATCCCCACTTCCTACCCCAACCTGTGCTTCATTCTGAGAACCTTCCACTCCACCTTCATATAAAGTATGACACTATGTTAGCCATATAATTTAAAATAAAACTAAAATAACAAATTTTTACATAATTTAAATGAAATTGTTGCTTACCTCCCATCATCTAGATCAACTGAGGATCCTCATACTCTAGATCATATCCTCCATCAATATAGTACAATGGATCCCATAGATGCCTCATTTTCTATGTATTATATGCATTTGTACATCCAATATCATCCACATCAAGAATATCTATCATCACATCCCTCACATCTAAAGGTAATGGTGTTAGCTCTAACTTATTAGGCATTACATGAGCTCTTACCCTTACTGGTGCCTGTAAAATCCTCACCCATACCTATGCTATCAGGGGCACATCCTATGGTACCCCAAAATATCTAGTCATGCACTCATACTAAAACCAATCACATACTCCAACCTAATGGTCATGCATCTAATAATTGACTCTCATATATCATAACTATACTCTATCCTTAGCCTACCTAAGAAATCCTCTGTAAGGCCTCAATATGATGTTATTAGCGACCAATCTATCTAGCACCCACTTATAATGATCTACCCTAAGGGATTAGATAGCTGATGTATTCATCCATTGCTCTTTAAATGGCTATGGAGGTTCCCACTTTTCCCATAATAATCCAATCGACCGCATAATTACTATGTGCTCTCAAGCCCAATAAGGCAATAAGGTCACTACACTCAAACCACCACTACATGCTTCCTATGTAAACTTGTAGAGATCCTTGTATAGGTAGGAAAAAATAGTCCTACCCCATGAGAATACAATTCCATATACCTCCACATTGAGTATAATCCTATGCATCTTATATGTAATAGACACTCCACTCCCATCTACAACAACAAATGATGCCAACAAAATATCCAACCATTTATACAAGCGTGAAACACTAGAATGCAAAATAAATAATAATAGTACATCATTGTCACTCCCTCTATGATGTATACCTAAGGTCCCATAAGTAAAATACAAGGATGCACAATCAATAACATTAGCACCGATGTTATCTTATAATGTCACACATTGCACACTAATTGGTAATTGCAAAATTTGATACACATCCTCCATAGTCATAGTAATCTCCCCTATAAGAAGGCAAAAAAGCATGTATCTACATTCCACCTCTAACATAAGGTGGTAATCAGATATCTATCCCATTACATTGTGCCTAGGTCACACACATGACCCAACCCTGCCCTATCTATAATGACTCTCTCATCAACAAATAATGGTAAAAACCTCAATGTCTCCATCACTTTGCCCCTAAAAAACTCTCTCATCTACACCTTAACCAAAAAACACTAGAAAATATAATATCAACAATGACAAATCAAAACCTAAAATAGAATAACAGTCAACAACAGAGTAGCATCACTAAAAAATTAAGCCTTCAAGACAACAACATTGGGTATAATACATTAGCACTATATAGTAGTGATACAATCTAAATAAGAGTGTTGAAACCTAGACAAGAGCACTAGATGTATGATAGGAGCATTGGAACTAGAAATTTTTCTCGAGCTACTTTAAAGAGATCAAAAACACTAAAAAGGCCTTAAAATAGATAAAAACCAAAATTTGGGTTACTTACCAGGGTCACATCACCACCATCAGTAACCTGGGCTACCAACTAATCAAATCAATTCATAGCAGGTGCTCATCTCCTCAAATTATATCTCACTCTAGAGCTCCAAAGCTCAACCTAGTCAATACACAAATAAATCAAGAATCAATCCAATTTTTTATATTATTCAACTTTCTCAATCAAAGGAAAATACTATTTTGCCCATAACTTGAACCCTGTTAACCCATTTTTAAAACCATTTTATTCCATAAAATCATGACAACAATACCTTTGACATCACTCATATTTCTCAATCTTACTACCTCATTTGCCTACTGTGGAATGAGCACCTCTATCTTTCTCTTATACTCAAACATACACCTTCGACCTCACTAATCAAAACTTGTTCCACTTTCAACAATTCAATATAATCAATCAAACAACCTCTGAAGCTATTCACAACAAGCCAACTTTGTTTCTACTTATGCCACTAGTCATCACTTTTGGCTCGACCTCTTCTATCACAAATTTCATCCATCTCCCCAAACGAAGGGCATCATTTATATTTTTACACTTACCCAACATAACCATCTACTCTCATAGGTGGATACACCATGGTTTGTACACATCCAACAGTCAAATTATCATATTCAACTTAGATTAGTTGAGATATACAGTGATTTATATTACATGTGTCACTCAATATTATTCAAGACATTCAAAGGGATATACTTTTAGTTTATATATACATAGACTATTTAGATACAATGGTTTAGATCATATAGATCCATAGTGATTTCATCTTATAGGTACTTAGATTATTTATATATTTTGGTTTAGGTTATATTTATTTATAGTGACTTTGATATAAATACAGACTCGGATACCATATTTGGGAGAATGTACATATTATACATCTCACACATACAACATGACATAGTTATAGAATTAGATAGAAAACTATAGGCATAGTGCACATCATAACATTTTGGTCTCTAGTTTTCACATAATACATGAAATATATGTCATTTCACATGTGATTATAAAGATTACTAGATTATGTAGACACATCACTCACATACCAGATTTGGTGGCATAGCATAGATGTTTATGTTATTCAACACTCGGGATAATACAGATAGAATGGTAAGGCATGCCATTCACTTCTTAAACATTAACCAAAGTTTTAAATTACACCTATTTTTACCCAAGTTGTCACCATATTGGACTGCATAGCCATCTATAGCAGTTGGCCCATTCCATTACCCAGACCTAGACTACACGAGTTTGTGCAGGATAGAGGATAGATATTGGTTTTGGGCCTCTGAGCATTTATCGATTCTAGTTCAAATATTCATAGTATGGGTATGAAATATTTATCTTCACAACATACATATTTTATACACACATTCTAGACTACATGAGTTTATGTGGGAAAGAGGATAGACACTGGTTTTGGGACTCTTAGCATTCCTCATTTTTAGCCAAATTTGACATAGTGGGCAAGCATTGTCCTCCTTATCCATGTTACATGGATTAGAATTTTAGGTTTAATATAGGGGAAATAAATTTTGGGTATTATTTATTTCTCCAGGCACTACTTGGCTCTCCATCCACTATTCTAGCTAGGAAGTGAGTTGCACCTTGTTGCAGCACATTAATCTCCATGCAGGTAGGTTCAAGTATGCATTTTATATTATTTCTTTTACTCTACTACTTCATTTCATTACATCACTATAATAAAAGGGTGGAAAATGTATACACCCTAAATTGGTCAAACAAATACACATATCATGTCTTTTTATAGTCCCTTTCATAGGTGACTCTGACTGGAGAATATGAGCCTTCTTCACATTAACCATGTATTTTTTTACTTATCTTGGTATTATTTCTTGTTTGAGTGACATTTTTTTCCATAACCAATCATTTTTAGCCTTCTAAATAGTCATTCCAAATCATTCAGACTCTATTTCATAGGCTACTTCTATCCCCTAGGTCCTGAGCCTATAGGATATCAGTGCTAGGACTAGACAATAGAGATGAACCCTAGGGTGTTCCATTTTCAGCACTCCTATCCTTTTTCATTTTTAGTCCCAATGATCACCTATATTCACTCAAGAGGTCCTAAACCCTTCTTAGCCAATAAATTCAAAAAAAAAGTCTCCTATATAAAGGACTTCACAAGGAATTGTATATATATCACTTACTACTTTGGCATAGTGCATAATTAAAAATTAGTGAATAGTATAGCTTAGCATTCTGCATCACACATATATTTGCATGATTATTCAAACAAGAGCCTAGGAAAAAGTTCATTCTTGCATATATCATGCATGTTTAATATATAAAATCCTTAAGGGAGAACTACATTTGATTTAAGACCCTAGCTTGAGGGTTAATGTAGGCAAGGATTAGGATAGCAAGGGTTTTATATCATCTAATCATACTTCCCCTACCCAAATTTTCCCCCTTTTTATTTTGATGTATTTATTTTTTCATGCGTGTAGATAAACATAAGGTTTGAAGATTAAAACATATCTACACCAAGATCCATCGACATTCAACATCCTAAATTTCATAGGTATGCTTACACAAGAATAACAAATAAAACCCAGAAAACTTAGATCTTTGTGACTCATTTGGATAACAATAGAAAGAGTGGACAATAACACCAAACCTTGAAGTGTCCTATTTTTAGTGCTCTTATTCTTTCACTGAATGAAATCTAGATCTAGGTTCCTAATATCTTCCCAATATTTCATAGTAGTTTTTAGGATTTGAAATAGTCATCTAAATCTATTTTTCTAGATAAGTTACATCTCTTCCATAAGTAATTAATTTGATATAAATATATATTTTACTAGATTTAATTACATTTTTTCAATGGGAGAGCTTTATCTTCAAAAATGACATGCATATGAGCATCATCAAGATATCGACTGAGTAAGTAGCTTCTTTTAGTGGATGTTGGAGGATATACAAAGGTTAGAGGATAATTGGCACCCTCTCATGAGTCACCTATGATGGGGTCACATCATTTCTATGGTGACATTTTATAATGTGTTTATTTTATGTTTTACATGGTGTGGTTTTATTATACAGTATAGTTTTCAATAAAAATATTGAGAATTATTTTCAAGTTTGGCATTTCCTGATGAAGAAAATTATGGGGAGAAAAATCACTAATGTAGCACTTGATTTTTAGAAAAGGGTTTATGTAATTCTAAGAAACCATTGAAGTGTATATAATGGTTAAGACCTCATGTCAGCTCTAGGTTAATTTTCAACCTATAGATAGGAAACCATAAGGGTTCATGGTAATCTAAGAAACCACTAAAGGTGTTAAGTAAAGAGATGTTCTCTTATCACTTTCAATTTTGTGGTAATCCTACAAGAAAAAACCAAGTCGTCACCAAGACCACAAAGCCACAAATATGGCATGCCACCTCAAAGGTGAGTAGGCTATATGGAGTGTGTAAAAACTTTTTACCATGTTTGAATTAAGGGGGTGTTAAGAATTAATAATGTTAAGGTGGTGAATGTTAGAATTTAATATACACAACATTATTAATTGTTATATAGGTTTAATTATTTGAAACCTATTATAGCAAGTTAGTTAGTTGATTAGTATCAGGAAATGTGTTTCCACAATGTTTTTGTTACTCGTGACTATTCTGGGTTATTAGATCCTATTTTCTAGGAGGTTGTTGTGCTACCTCCATGGCTATATAATAGCCAAATGATTTGTACTGAATATATATATGAAAATATAATATTATTAATGTTTTTAATTTGTATTTGGATCTCCAATTTGGTTACACTGTCAACTCATCTACCCACCAACATTGGAGTATTCTAAAATTTAACTCTACACATGCATTAGAGGCCATTTCCACTATGCATCTACTAATAATATTTAGGTCTTCTATAGTAGAAAACATATTTTCATAGGAATGAAGTACTATTAAGGCACCAAAAAGGCTTTTTCAATGCCACCTACTTTAAATAATCTTTAGTTATAAAAATTGTAAATTATATTAATATCCATAGATAAATAAAATAGTTCAATGAAATATTTATTAAAAAATGATATTATTCATATACCCAAGACAAACTGGATGGTAAAAAATCAATATTTGTCCTTCGAACCAAAAAAACATAATATTCATTTGATTATTAAATTTTCTATAATTTTATCATTTTTTAGAGAGATTGCATCTTCAAGTAATATCATTATCATGCATAGATCTATTAAGACCATTAATGGACTCAGTAGTTTTTAAATAGAATTTAAGAGTATTAGTCTGGACTAAGTGGAACCAATTTCTATGGTATGTTGAATAATAAGAAAAAGAAGCAATGAACTAGAGTAAAAGATTAAAATCATGCTAAGCATTTTATATAAATTAAGAAAATAATAGGAGAACAATTTTATCATATT
Organism: Torreya grandis; assembly: GCA_037957365.1. Lineage (NCBI taxonomy): Eukaryota > Viridiplantae > Streptophyta > Pinopsida > Cupressales > Taxaceae > Torreya > Torreya grandis. The sequence continues at coordinate 7,483 of JARHVA010002952.1, forward strand.
TTTGTAACTATTGATATATAATCATTCTGTAATAATAGTGATCTCAACATATGACTCTTGTGGAAACCAAAAATATCCTAGTGCAATCCCTAGTAAGGATAAGGCAATATAAATAGAAATAAATTCTGATCCAACATTATTTTTTGAATGAGATTCAAAGATGAGACCACCTCCCACGTAATCTTTGGCTCTGCCTTGAGCCCTTTATAAAATACCCATGGACAAGGACTATTTCTTATTAAAAAAAATTATACAAAGACAAATGTTATTTAATCAGCTTCATCCAAGTTGATGGCATACCTGAAATCTTGATAGATATAAAAAAGTTAGAGACCTCAATATAGGGTTCCTTGGGTTTGGAAACCAGATTAAGAACATCAAATTTACCTTGTGTATAATCATATTTTTTTCCCTCATTATGGAGTCCATGCAAAATTACATCAATGAACTCAACACCCTCTATGAAATTCCCCTTATCCAATTTATTTTTGTCAGTAATGTCCACAAATGAAATTATATCGCTGAATGATCTACCTATATGTCCCCATTTTGATATTATACATGGTGTTTGGTTCTATATCTATCTGCATGACCCTTGGTATAAATTTTAGCATAGCCCAAAGTTATTTTATATAAAATTCCCTTGCCTTTCATAAATAATAATGGCATCTTGCTTTCCTTCTAATGATGGAAGACAATAAAAAAAAAATAACATCAAAAAATAAAAAATAAAACATACTCAAAATGCTAAATAGACTATGAATCAAAAGACACACAGATGACACCTTTATCCCTATTCAAATGTACTAAATTGGTTTGAGGAAGACTTGTGAGCAAAGAAATTAATCCTTAAATGCCTAGATCAAGTCCAAGTAAGGCTAAAATATAGTGCAAATAATATTGATGGAGTTTATATCCCCTTGTATGATTCTTATATTGTTCATAGGATACCTCCAATCATCTCTTCTTCTTTCTATAGATATCATCTTCCTACACATATTACAAAGATAACAAAGAAAACCTAAAAATTTAACTCTAGGTCATGTGCTCAATTTGTGAGGCAGAAAAACTAGAGATAAATTTTTATACTATAAATTGAAAAATAAATCATGTTTATCAATTTTCCAGATGGTGAGAAATTTAACTAGATGATGTTAATTGAAAAATAAATAAGTTCAAAGAAAAAAATTATTCTCCTAAGGAGTTTTAGATCTCTACATAGATAAGCTTCCCAAAGGGGCCTAGCCACAAATTAGGCTTATGAAAAAGAATAGGGTGCCCTTACACCTTTACCATTTGTTCCATAATTTTTTTTATGGAGTCTAGTGGTGGTGCTCCACAACTTAAGCAACTTTCACTATAGGCTACTCTAGTTGTGGATGTGGTAAAATGTTAGTAGTATATAATACATGAAACCACACCCTTATCAACCAAGGGGTGCATTTTATATTGTGCTAAGGCGTGGAGAAAAGTTCCACCAAGTGTATTGTCAAGGAAACCATTTCTTTGTATAGTTGAGTCTTTGCCTATAATATATACCATGAATTTCCATTGAATGTTATGCTAATTAAAATAAATTACATGCCTCAAATGCCATCAACCATGAATGTGGATTAGGATTCAAAGCTACCCATCCCCTAAAAAAAAAATGACACTTCTAGGAAAACGTGAATTAGGGAAGACATTAGAAAGAGTATCCATTTAGTTTTTTAAAAACATCAATAGAAAAATGTTTAATTTGCCTAGGTAATTAGTCTTATAGAAGATATGTGACCAATCACATATCAAAAAATTAATTAATTAATTTTTTTTTAGAAAAGCATAATCCTAAAAACCTAATTTTGAAACTAAAAAATCATTTTTTAAAATTGAATGCACAAATTCTAATTCAAATTAATAGGTTGACGGAAATAATAGTATTTGATATGAAGGTACTAACAAGGTAAGGAAAACGTGTCTTGTTCATGAAAAGAATAATTCTATGCAATATTATTTTAATACACACACTTTTGAATATATAAAAAAATATTGTAAGATAAAAAAATTATGATTCAAATTTTAGAGTTAAAAAATATATATTTAGAGAAAGTTGTGAAGGATCATGATTATATTAGCTTATCATTATTCATGATGATTATATGGATGGTCGGAATATTTTATAGATTCCTAATGTGGAATCATTTATTTGGTAGTTCCTCCAAAAGATGATCTTCTACCTCCATTTCTTTTGGTGGCAGCTTGTAATTAATTTTTCTTTTAATTATATGTAATTTTTGTGTTGTGACATGACTAACTAACTTGTATTTTTGAGTTGGATAATTCCTCTGATAAGAAATTTCATCCATGATGTGTCTAGCTACTTTACTTTATAACCTTTTACTTGTATTAATCATATTTTTGTGTTAGTATAATATGAAATGTTCCTATAATAAAAAAATAAATACCCATAACAATGGATGTTCTTCTGAATAACATTATATTTGAAAGGCAATTAAAATTGTTTTCTAAAGATAAAGAA
>JARHVA010002952.1:17500-115000 GCA_037957365.1 Torreya grandis
TGTTGTTTTGTTAACAACTGACTAAAAATTATATAAATGATTACTACTAATTAATTATATGTTTTGAAATATTATTTGGGTCTTCATGTTGCTCAATGCACAATTGCAGTGGTCATTTATGCAACCATCTATATAATAATAAAAACCAATGACAAATAGAATATTTACACTAAAATCATTTAAGCCATTGGTGGTTGTATGAACATATTTATGTTGTTTCCTCCACTTCAAATTAATATCATATATTTTGAATTTTCAATGGTCACTTATTCTTCAAGTGCAAATGTGATAATGACCAATACATTTCCCTGTTTAGTCCTATGAAAATTATTTACCACATCATCTAATATTTTAATTTAGTTAATCATGTAGAGTTTGGTGATTGGGTTCCCTTTGAACATCATGTTCCTTATGAAATTAAATTAATGACCATTACTTTAATTTTGAGACTACTTGAGGTCACTATGAACTCAATTTGGGATTCATATATTTATTGTAATTAATTACTCATAAAATGCCTTGTTACATACATTTTATTCTACTGTATTAATATCATTGTGATGGTTTTATCCTTATTTTTATAATTCACTTATGATTAAAATAACTATGAATTTAATCAAAACACCTTTTATGGCTTTCAATTATCTCTACTCATCAAATTGAATGTGAATTTTAACTCAAAAGATATATGTGCAGCCATGTTTCTTAATTTGTCAATGCTATCAAGCTCTATGAATTTATGGCAAAGTAATAGGTTGACATGCAACAATAGGTCTAAAATTTATAATACTGTAAATGGATCATATCCAACATATAAATGATGAAATCATGGAGTAATTATTTCACAAGATCACTTTTTTGGATCAAGGATAGTTATAGGCTTGTCAAATTTAACTTTAAATTCACAGAGAATCATAGTCAACCATATGGTAACAGCATGGGGTGCCTAGTTCATAAGATGAAATGTTAGTGTGTAATGAATACCATCAAATTTAATCTATTATTCATGGAGTCATGTCATTCACAGAGTCTTTGAAATTTCATTGCAACATACATAGTTTTGTGACCATGTATATTGAGACTTGAGACATATTTTAATTCTCTATTGGGTTATGGAGTTCTTAAATATTTCTTGGGTTTGATTGTGTTCACTATATTGTTAGATATGTGACAGTAAAATTAAAATTTGTACCCTTTTTTGGTGACATTTTTAGCCCATTTTTACTCCATGGGGTATGGGGGGATATCCTATGGAGCCCCACTAGTAGAGGTTCAGGGGCAATGTTCCTGATGTATAAAATTAATGATTCAACCCATATTTCTAGGAAGATGAATTCCACTTGATTCTTTTTTTATAAGAAAAGTCCTAATGGCATTTTCCAATCTATTTTTAGGAGGAATGATTCATTTCTAACTAGGTATATTTATATTTGTCGAGTCTGCATGTAATCTACACAATATGTTCACATGTAATATGTTTATCTTGAAATTAATAAATCTTGATTTATTGCACTATGGATGTTTCTTTAAATTGCTAATGTTTTACCATGAAAATCATGTGTTTATCTGATGCATGTTGAGGATTTTTTTGTTTAATTATCTCTATTCTTTTATTTTTACATAGTTGTAGAGTGTGTGTTTTTTAATCATATAAACGCATAGTTTTTATTCACTTTGTTTCATAATATTTACATGTTTGAATTTTGGTTCCTATTAAAAAAAAAATTTAATCACGATTATATTTAAGGATATAAATATTACACAGACATGTTAACAATTTTATATATTAGGTTTTATGAATGGTTTGGTATGTAGAAAAGCCTTAGGTCACAAGGTAACAAACGGGAGACACATTTTATAAGTTTGTGTGTTCAAAAAATGGTCACAAGAACTTACACATATAAATGGCATCTCAACTAAAATTAAATATTATTGGTGAATTGGTGAATTTGGTCCCTTTAAATTTGATGGTGTTTTTGATTTGTTATTAAAGGTTGTTATTTTAATTTTGAGATTCATTAGGTTATTCTAAGCTAAACTGGGGATTTAGTTGTGAAGTGTAATTAAATATTGGTAAAATCCATCAGCACATAATTTTTTTTTTGTTTTTTAATTCACAATATTAGCTTTAACCTTCTTTTTGGAATTTAGTTGTGACCTTATCACTATTGAATTTAATCAAAACACCTTTAGTGACATTTAGTGACCTTTTATTATTGAATTTAATGTGAATTTTATCTCAAAATATATATTAAATCCAATTTTTCAACCTTTAAATGTTGGGATATTCTATGAATTTGTGGTAGAAGGAATCCTATTTAATATAATGATATCTCAAATGTACACTTGGTAGCATCATCGGGTGTTTATTTCATGGGATCATTTTTATACACTAGTAATTATTAGAGGATTTTCAAATTTAAATTTTGGTTCATAGAGATTTTTGGTCATCTAAGAGACATCATGGGGTTCTTAGATCACAAGATGATGGTTCAAAAACCATCAAATTAAGCTAGTATTAATGGAATTCCATCATTCATTGATTCTTTGAAATCCCATTATATACATGTATTGATATGACAAATAGTATTGAGACATGTGCCATATTTTAATTTTCCATGGTGTCAAAGAGTTTATATAGAGTTTTAAAATGTCATTACGTTCACCACAGACCTATGATTTTTATTCATTTTATTTCATAATATTCACATATATAAATTTTAGTTCCTATAGACAAACAAAAAAATCACTATAATATATGAAAATATACACATTATAAAGACCTGTGGATAATATTATATATTATGTTTTATGAATGGTTGGGTTTGTTGAAAAGGTTTATGTCATAGTGTAATAATGGGTGGGGGCACATTTTATATATTTTTATGCTCAACGACTGGAAATGAGGAATTATGCCATTTAAATGGGATCTCAACTATATTAAATATGTAAATGAATGTAAATTTTAATAATATTGACCTAGGTTTTGAATTATAGTCATTACAACATGAAAATGATTCATGTTTCATTGGGTTTATGTGTTAAGATGATCATGAATACAATGTGAACCTTTATAAGTTTTTTAATGTGAACATGGCCTTAGAATGAGATATCTAAGCCTACTTTTTACTATAGTCACCTTGTTATTTATAAAATATAGACATGTTGGAATATTAATCCAAACTTTTTTAATTTTGTTTTGCAATGGATGAGTGGTACTATAAAATAACTTGAATTTTTATCATAGTTTCATTGTTCAATAGTTCTTCTTATCCTATTTTTCAATGAATCATAGGGCCTCAAAATGAGATATCAAAGTCCACATTTTTCCTATGGTCACCTTGTTATTTACAAAATATAGACATCTTGGAATATTAATCCAACCTTTATTGATTTTTTCTTGTAACAAATGTGTGTAATTATGAGAACACTTGACTTCCCATCATAGTTTTAATGTTCAATAGTTCCTCTTGTCCTATTTTACAATAAATCATAGATTTATCATCAAATAATAGAAAAACATTCAGTTTTTAGATCTACTACTAATTAAAATCTATTTAAACTTAATAAATGGATAATCACAAGCCTATATTCCAATTAAGCCCATTGCAATATATAATTTAATTTGAGTTTTCAATTTCATTAGACTAACATAAAACTCTAGATTTTCACGTTAGTTGAAGAGAAAACTTTGAATCCTATTCAATGAAACTAAATTTGAAAGGAAAGAAGTAACTATTCATAACTAAGCAAATATCATATATGTTGCTGACAAGATTTGATAACATAGTTATTTAATTCCAAAGGTGTGATGTGAAAAAACTCATTATTACTATGTTTGCTTATTTTAATAACTATTCATTATATATCCATATCCTGGATACAGGTCCACACATTTGTTACAATAAATTATCTTGAAATTTTTTAGAAGAAATAGAATCCCTCTTTTTTCAAGTTGACATATAATTTTTAATTGTAAAAACCATACATTTACATATTATTTTAACAAAAAAAATAACAATTAAAACCCAAAACATTGTGACATTGCAATGGCCATGCGGTCATGTAGTAACAAAAATCACTTTTAGTTTTAAATTCATCACTTCCAACTATGTGCATGTGTTAAACTTTGTAATTTGTCCTATTTTTTTCTATATTATTAATATAATGTCATCTTTTATTGTTTTTCAATTTATTATGTCCAATAAAATTAACCCATGTGGTCATTTCCAATTTGGTACATAGACATAGAGTGAATGACTTGAAGCATTATATGGGTGCCTTAGTTTTTAAAGTCCATTTTAAAATATTAAAGAAACAAGTGTGAAAATTTTAATATTTTAACTGGCCTTGAAAGTAATTGTTACCAACCTCACACATAAAAAAATATTTTTTAATAAATATGATTGGAAATAGCTACTACATGGTCATTTTTTGTAAAAAATTTATGGACAAATTGCATTTATGAAATCCAACATTTATCACAACACTTGTCTCTCTTGTATTTACAATGATCATGTGAATAAATTATCGACTTTGAATTTAAATGTCACAAGTGTCATCTTGTAATTTCCTTACCTTCACAAAGTTATAGTTATAATGCACTATTATCCATTTTTGCATCTAACCATAAAGCTATAAAAAGTGAACCTCCCATGGGTCACAGAGTCAAAGAATGTATTGAATGCATAGGATTCATGGGTTTGCCTTTGTTGTTTTAATGTCTTATGAGTTTACATACATTACTACATGAAAATTTGTAAATAATTACATGATATATATAATTATATCCCATGTCACTACTCATTGTTTCACTTTGAATGCATCTGCATGTATTTCTAAAAACAAACATGCTATCCCACAGGGACTTAGCATTCTATTCCCTTGTTAAATAGGTAATGAAAATGCTTCTGGATTATTGTTTACTAGGAGTAACTATCTAATATGAGTTATACAACCTTCCACTCATTTTATTTAATTTAATTTTATCATTTAATTTAATGTCACTTAAATAATATTTTAAAACTAGTACACAAATTTTAAATATATTTACATACCATAATTATTAATAACATCATTACATTGATCATAAATTTCCCACTGACTAAAAATAAATCATGTCAATCTAACTCTAATAAAGTGTTAGGATTTAAAATATATTTGATGAAGAAAGGGCTTCAAACTTCACTGTATGGCCAAGATATTACGATTTTTTTATTGACCTTTATAAAATAAATGAAAAAAATTCTAGGTGACTATCAAATGGATGCCAAATGTAAGCTTGGAATTAAAATTTAACACTCTCACAGATGTTATAATCTAACCCCCATTAGTTACATTTATAGAACACTTATCAATGTAATTGTCCATTGAAATATGAAAACCCCAACTATTTTGTAACATTTTTTATTAGATAGGTTTAAAATAGGTTTTGAAAGGCCCCATAGACTTATCCAATGAAGAGAACTAAAAATAAAAAATTAATGCTTTGATGGTTTGCCTTTGCTAGTGTTAACTAAATGGGTGCCAAGAAACCCACACCAAAAGAACTTCCACCAAAAATAAACTCAAACAAAACCTTACCCAAGAAACTTCCATGAAGTTTCTACCAAACTTATCCTGGGAACCTAATCCATTTTTTTACTGATTTTCAAAATATTATCATAGGGTCCCATAGAATGAAGAGACATAAAAGAAGGTTAGGTTATTGCTTTTCTTCCTTTTTAAATTTTTTGAGCCACTGATCATCCTTCCTTATTCTCAGCCTGAAGAGCTGATGAGGATTCCTCAATTGGGATGTAGGGCTAGGATTTATCTTCCATTATTGTCCCTAGATTTGTATCTACCCTAGAAGAATTTATATTTTGGATATCCTTCTAGGAGGAGGATAGAAATGACACAACCTTCTTTAAAGAGACTAAATTGACCAAGAGTTATTCTTTAGAGTGTGGTGAGATTTTGGGATATTTAATTAAAGTAGGGAAAATATGGGCTTCAAAAGAAGTAGAATCCTTGTTATTAGTCACCCACTCTTCATATTCAATGAACACTATGAGGTTTTTTGGGATAAAATATTTACACAAATAAGAATCTTTATTTTTTCTGAGGAGGCTATAGTTTTTGATCAAATGCCTAGTGTCAAAACAACTATGTCAACTTTGTAGTTAATATATTGAGACCAAGTGTGGTCTTTAATGTACAAGGTGATTTTTTCTAGAAGGATCTTAGAGGTATCAATATTCAAGAACATCCTATCAAAATTAGTGAGGGAAAACTATCGATATCTAGATGCATTTACATAAACATACCTAAATATCAACCAATATCCTCTAGGCTAGAATCAATCCAAAACTACAATGAAAGGTTAAGCAGATGAACCCAAATGGGTTTTATATGCAAAGGTTGAGTGAGGGGATTTAAAGTAGGTGACCATGGTTTTGAGAATAGGGGATGTTGATTCAAGCCCCAAGATTAGTTATGAATTATTTCCTCATCCTCAATATTATAAAAAATAATAATAAAGAAGCTTTTAGAACAAGGGTAAATATCAAGACTACCTGAGAGTAGGGGTTTCCAATGCTTCGAGATCCAACTATTAAGATCTTTGCCCTTTGGAAATAGATCCACAATTATACATATAATTTCCTTGCTAGAAAAATATTCCTCCATTTTGAGAACCATTATGGTTTCATCCTCATCAAAAATCACCACTGGTTCAAAACAATTAGGGGTGAGAGGTTTGAGATCCAATCTATGAGCTAGCCTACAGAAGATAGAATCAATGAAAGAGGTGGGCCTATGTGTGACCTATACCTCCATTTCTATGACATCTCATTAGGGTTAGGTGTAGTTAAGAGGCTTTGACTCTTAAAGACCTATCAAAGACTTCTTTCCCTCGATCAGAGTAGATCTTAGTTACTATCAATTGGGGGAAGATGGTAGAAATGGTGGTTAGGGTAGGAAATGGGGATTAGTGCTTCCACATAGGTAAAAGTCATGTACATCATTTGAATTTATGGTGGGTAGGAGATAGGGATAAATACTAAAAGATATTAATTTTAAAATAATGTTTTTGAAGCAGGGGTGAGAAATTTTTTGTAACATCATTCTTTATACTTTGTTAGTGCCCAAAATTGCACTAAAGCTATTGACCTCCTGTTAAGTGTTTATGCCTAAATTTTTTATCCCATTTCCTATTTTCAAGTGTTCATCATAGGTCAAGTGTTCTATTTATTTTGTCTTTACTATCCTTTAGTTTATCAAAATCCAAGTTCAATTCATGTTTGAGAACATTAGGACCCTTGTTCTAATTTTCGTATCTTAAGCCCTTTGACTTAAATTCAAATTGGTGGGAACACTTTATGTAGGAATGCTTTAAATATGCCATAGACTTAGTTTAAATTTTATACTAAGGTTTGGTCATGTTTATTAACATGACCAAACCTTAGTCTAAATTTTTTATTTAGTCCCCTTTTATATCCCGTATCATGGTCTAGCTAATGCTTGGTCCCTATGTTATAAACCTAGATCAATGTGTTATCCTAAATAATCCATCATATTTATTAATGCAATAAAATCTTAGGCCAAGACATTATACTAAGTCTTTTATTTCCATGAATATTGACTTAATTGTTTCCATCATTAACTTTAAACCAATCACATCTAACCTGATGGATCACAATCAAATGATACACATTGAATCAGGGAAAGATGATATGATAGAGTTTGATAATAGATGAAAAGCTGCAGATACCTAGGACAAGTGTGGATGTACCAAGTCTTGAGCTTGTGGGGCATTACTAAAAGTTTGATCATGTTATCATCAATTGAAGGTACATGACAAAGAGTACATCTCCTTATCAATGATTCATAATAGGTCAATATTTCAATAAAGCCCTAAGATGAGGGAGAAGGTAACAAGTGTCATCATCTCAGAGGTAGTTCAAAGATCTAATGATGCATGAGCAACATTAAAATGTCAAAGGTCCCAGGATCTCCGTGAGGGTTATAAGTGTCACCAAATTGATAGGTAGTCCAAAGATCCAATGGCATGTGACATAATCAAAATGTCAATAGAACTATGGAGGGATTTTATAATGACAAGTGGCATCATCTTAGGGGCCTAAGCAGTAGATCAATAGTTCACAAGCTCTCATGTAATTCAATAAGTCAACAATCTTACAATCAAGCATGGAGATAAAACGTGTCATTACCATTATAAATAGAGTAAAGATCGACCAATAGTGTTTAGTGTTTCAGATCTTGATCTAATGGTGCCAAGTAAATATAGACTTTTCAAAGATCTCAGGCCAAATGATAATCCACCACATGGTGAAAGGTTATTAGCCTGATAGTAAATGACTATGTAGAATACAAAAATCCCACATATTATCGAAGTAGTAGGATCTTGGGGGTCTTAATAGAGATCTAATAGGTTATAATAAAATTTAATGCTAAAGGGACACCAACAACCCATAGAGATCATAAGTGGCACACTCACGTTTATCATGCAAACAAGGATCTGGAAGTGCTAGTCTTAGGTGGGCTTTTAAATTATCTAGACCCAATGGCATGTTGACATGTGTCTCAGCGGTAATTGTCACATTTAGAGTTAATGAAAAAAAGTGACATGGAATTGCCACATAGATAGATCTCTCACATTGAATATTCCTTTATAAAGGTATATGTAGCTTATAGAGCACATGCCCTATAGGTGAGTCATAGTTAAACAAGGTCAATGATCAAAATTTGATCTTGGGTTTAAAGGATCAAGAGAGATTTTTTGATCCAAGAAAATGAGATCAAAGGTGCTAGATGAAGGTAGACATTTCAATGGAGCTCAAATCTAAAGTGGAATTCCATGTGTCAATATGTGGTAGTATTTCATTTAAAAGTTGAATTTATGGCTCTTACATGAATGAGCAAGAATTTGAAGTATAGAAGAAAGTCTATCAACCATTATAAAACATATTTTTGGTCATGTATCATTTTCCACCTCCATCATAGCTAGAACATCTCAATGCCATCATTGTAAAAGTAGGTTGTTACACGGCATACATAAGAGGAAAGGTACCTACATAGGAGGTTCTAGCTATGCAAACAAATGGTCAAGGGAATCTTTAGATAATTACACATGAAGAAAAAGTTTGTTCAACCTCCACCACAACAATTTCACCTTCCAAATCATGGAAAAAGGCATATTCAATAAATAAATCAAAGGGTTTATTCCAAATCTTCATCATTCTTTGTAAATGCGTTAGAAAAATATTTTTTCTTACAAATATATGAAGATTTTATGCGTGACTAGGAATATTTTCTAGTTAGGAACATTTTGGAGGATTTTGATGTGATGCTTTAAAATTTTGCAAATTGAAACCTTTAGTCCCCAATTTCAACAAGGTGCAAATGTTATAAATAGAGGGTTTTTCCTCCATTGTCAAGGTTGTTGTTGGTTGTTCATTTTCTCTAAGTCTAGGTTATGCAAAAAAAATTAGTATCAACTATTATGTGTAGATCTTATCTCCCTTTATAAGGTGGTTGCAAGTGTAAAACCATTAACAAGATTTGAGAAAATGTTTATATATCCCTTTTGAAAATACCAAACTTACCATGTTTGTCCCCATGGCAACATTCTCAAAAATTGATGTATTTAATATTTTTTTGCAAAGTTAATGGAAAATATTTATGGTTTTTACTATTTCCTTTTGATGAAGTACAAAATGTGTTTTTTAAATATTATTAAATGGATATTTATCTCTATGATTACTATTGGTTTTCATTTTAAGCAGACATCTGAATTATAAAACCCTTTTTTCTTTGTTTTAGAATATGTTGTTGAATAACTTGTTAGGGAGCCCTAGTTTTATGGATTCAATGGGAAAGAGTATGTGAGATTATATTTTTAATGTATATTTCTAGGGTTTTAGAATCATTTGAGTGTTTTCATTTTAATGGTACTAATGACTACAAGTTACTCATGGTAGTTCCCACTAGCTTGCATTTTAGTTTTTTTTTGCATCTTTGTGAAGAATAATGTTATGAATACTACAAGATACCCTATAATTTGAAAACCACCAACACACCACACCCTTTATTGCAATTATATAACTTTATTACCCTAAAAATAATACACCCTTTGCATAATATAAGTTTTATTTTCCCTAAAAATACATAGAATCTTGCCTATATAACATGTGTTTGCATTTTGTACTTTGAAGCATAGTGCTACCTTTTTCCATTTGACCCCTATTGCTGAAAATTATATAGAATTAAGATTGTATTCATATACCCATGCATATTCAATAGCTTCTATGTGATCTATTTCATTTATTCATTCTATATGACAACCCTTCCTAGGTGGATTGAACAAGTTTGGTTGTGACCTGATCACATTTGTGTTCCCTTGTGCCAATAATCCCCATGGAGGTTGAATTTTAGAATATCTCCATGTGAGAAAGCTACCCCATCATTCCTCTTACCTTAGTTTAGGCAAACCTAGAAGTAGCAACAAGATAACCATACCCTTTGTCAGTGCACCTCAGTCATTTTCCTTGTTTAGTCCATTCTTGATGCCAAACCCTCCCCTAGCTATAATGACATGTCAATGGGTTTTTCATCTTTGTTTTTCATTTTATTCAAGTGTGTAAGGCTTAGAAAAAAAGGTGTATATTTGGGAACCAAAAATTTTTTAGTGCTATTATCAAGGCTTAAATTGATGTCCTAGTTACTTGAGTTTTCAGGTGACTCTTGCAGGGAACTTTAATTATCTCATGTTTTGAAGTTATCTGCTATTATTTGCTAAATTTGAACTATCTTGGTCATCAATACCACATCACTCCACTAGGTACATGCCAGGAATTAAAATGTTTGACAATTTGACTTCTACTAGTTTATTACAAAGAGCTATTCAAATTACATGTTGAAAGTTATTTTTTCCCCTTTTTGGACATAATTCTAAAAAAATTAGTCTTTACCTTTTATATCATCATTAAATTTAAAAATTAAATTATAACATGTATCACAATTAGTTTGTTAACTATTATGTTCTACAATTTTGGTTATAGTGGTGATTCTAATTTTATCATCTGGTTTCAAGAAATATCAATGCCTAGTTTCAATACCTATGTTAACTTTCAACTTTGAGTATTTTCTTGTTTCAAAATATGGAAGTATTGATATCATCTTTCAAAGGTGACCCATCCAATAAACTTGTCTGATGCCTACGTATTTATCAAAGAAGAGGGGGACAAGTTTGGAGGCTTATTGAAGGCCAAAGTTCATTTGCTAAGCAATGTCCTGATTATAAAGGTTTTGATAGTCTTGAATTTTTTTTTGAACTTCCCATTGTTGAGGATTTTCATAGATATTTTAATCATTTTAAAAATCATAGTCCTACTTACTACCTAGTTCCTTCTCAACCAATTGAATCCCCTCCTAAGCTTAATCTTACAAGTCCCCCTAATTCAAACCCTCACATCCCTTTTTTTTCATTCTTGAACCTCTAATTGAAGAAATCATGAGGCATAGGGACCTAGATGAGAATAAACATCCTACATTCTATGTTCCTAGATTTAGGCCTATAAATTTTAATGGCATGGAAGGATATCTTAATGAAGTCTCAGATGCCTTCCAAAATTTTAGGGGAATAATACATTAAAAGGTGATTAGTACCTAAGGCCTTTTCACAACATCATTGCAGACTATGAGGTTGAGCACGAACATGTGTACATTAAGTTTTTTTTTCATACATTGGAAGAAGGTGCATGATATTGGTTCAATTCTCTTCCCCATGGATGCATTGATTTGTGAGAAGAAATTAAGAATGTTTTCAAAAATTAGTATGGTGAAAGATTTGATCTAATGTTCCTTTTGGTTGAGTTTGAAAACATCAAGAAGAACCCCAATGAGTGTATGCAAGACTTCAACACATGGTTCAACAAAGCTATGATGCACCTACTTGAGAGCATAAGTCCTAGAGATATAGTGTGATTGATAAAATATTGTTATGCCTTTGATAATAAGGTTTTGTATTACTTACAGGACAAGGCTCTCACAAATCTATGATTGGCATTCAATATGGACATCCAAATTGAGTACAACATAACGGATGAGGAAAATCCTATGAACAAGTGGGATGATGTGAATTTGGTCAATCCTAAAAAGACATAGTCTACTAAGAATGCCAATCTTGAGGAGATAGTTAAAACTTTGGCCTCCATTATCAAAGAGATGTCATGTAAGCTTGTGAGGGTTGAGAAGGGGGTTCATCATGTGTCTACTATTCATGAGAGGGATAAAAATCCAAATCAATAAAAAAAGAGGACTTGTTTTTCATAATCAAGATAATGATAAAGGGAAGAGGCTTGTACATGATTAAAGAATAGATACACATCATAATATAGGAGTTGTGAAACAAGTGTCTGATATGTTAAATGATAAAATGAATGTGGTAGGTTATGACATTGATGTTGATTAGTGTGACAAGTATTTCTTTCTACATCTTCCATGTGATACAACTGAACCAATTGTTGAAGATGTGGATGAGCTTAAGTCTGCATCATCTGGTGATGAGATTATGATGTTCATTTTTCAAATTCCTCATAGCAAGTTATCCACTTCCATAAAATTGATGAATATTGTTACTATTGATTAGTTTTGGAGTGGTATAAAAGGTATGTGTCCCAAATCATAAATTTTCTTGCAAGGTTAATATGGCATAGGCATATGAATTACCTATTCATGATTTTGACATTTTAAGATCAATGATGATTAAAAAATATGATTGGTTAATTATTTAAATTGATGATTGGTAACTAATAATTGATTTAGTAGTTACAACTATTACTTCATAAGTAGGTAACTAGTTGTTGTTCCTCAGGATAACATCCCTCCAAATCCAAGGATAGGGGATGCAATCAAGGAAGATAAAAACTATAATAGTCCCAAAAGGTTTTCAAATAATACTCATTTCCCAATTTACTAAGCCTAGAGGTGCTCCCACTAAAAATAAAGTACCTTTGTTATCTATCATTCCTAAGGGTGTGAATGATGTTAAACAAAATCCACCTTTGAATGCTACCACTAAGAATGGAAATTCATTCCAGTGTACTCCACCTCAAACCTTAAGTGATTGCATTCCAGTTGAAGGTGTTGTTACCCTTCCACCAAATACTCATCTCCCTTAGTATAGTATATGTGATATGGCCCAAGTGTTGAGCTAATTGAAAATCATCATGCCACTTATTGAATTATTAAGAATACCTTAGCATAAGAAGAGAGCATTTGAATACTTGGAATTTAGTGAGAAGTTAGATAAAAATGAAATTGATTCACCCCAAACATTCTTATAAAGTGATTAAGGATCTGAAGAGGTTGTTGAACTCACTTTAGAAGTCTATTCGGTGACTGCATTAGTAGAGAGTCAATTGAATATGGAGCCATTTTATACAACCTATTGATCAATGGACTTTTTGTCCATAATTACTTGTTTGATTATGGTGTGTATTGTAATTTAATGACACTGGATGTCTTAAATGAGCTCAGAGTTAAGATTACATCAACCTTTGACAAGTTTTACTATATGGACTCATAGAAGTTCTAGTTGTTACACAAGTCAAGCGGTTGGCAGTATAATTGGCAGTGCATCCATGTAAGTATTTGAATATGGATATGGTATCTATGGACTACCTACATAAGTGGGGGATGATGCTATCATGTAAATGGGCTGCTAACATGTGTGAAATTGTACAAATGGACCTTTCCTAAACCACCATTCCATTGGAGGGTAAGATGGCAAAACTTTATAGAGAGCCAAAGATGTTATATGTAATTGAAGATCCAAAACATGACTGAAATGAAGTATTGTACACAAATGTTGGGCTTGGGAAATTAATTGGGAATGTTGACACTAATGAATAGCCTTTTGCTCTTGATGTTGAATCTGATAACAAAGGTGAAATTTGGAAGATGCTTTTTTATGAGGCTCACTCTAATCTTTGAAATGGAGTAGGGGTTGTATTTGTATGCCCCTAATGGTAATTGTTTCAATTTTTATTTTTAGTTAACTTTTGAGTGCACAAATAATTTTACTGAGTATGAGGTACTCATGCTTGGTGTACAGATTCACCATGAACACGCAATTTAAATCTTTATTTCCAAGGGTGATTTTGATCACATGGTAAAGCAAGTTTGCAATGCTTATGCCACCAAAAATAAAAGGTTCAAACAATATAATAATTTTGTTTGATATTTTCATGAATTATTTGATGCATTCAATCTTTGTTACCATGATATAAGTTTAAATGAAGAATTTGATAGAATTTTAGGGCTAGGTTTTTAATTTGACATTACAAATACAAGCCCTCATTATTACTATCAAGTGGAGATGCTTATTACGCCTTCAATCCCAGACAATGTTCATCATTGGTAGGTGTTTGATGATGATGAAAAAATTAAGAGGTTTTTGAATTGTAAATCTAAGTTCCATGCTTATCTCATAGACTTGGAAATTATGTTTCAAGTTTGTGATGGAAAACAAACCTTGTTTTGTAAGGACATTATCTAATTTAAGACAAGCATGCTCTTTAGAGGATTGGTATGTTAAAAAGTGTCTTTTGATGGAGCAGATAAAATCAAGACCTAAGACTCATTTATTTCAAATGATGTGACTGAGTTTAATTTAGGTTATCATGATAATCTGAGGAAGGTTTGGCTAGGAACTCACCTAAGTACAACTGAAAAACAAGCTTACATTCAACTACTAAGAAAGTACCAGGATTGTTTATCATGGTATTATTATGATTTAAATTTATATAGGGAAGACTTGTTACAACATGTCATCCCATTTTAGCCTAATAGGAATCCTTTTTGGTAGAAATAGATAAATACTAACCCCATCTTGGATGTTAAGATGTGAGATTAGTTAAAAAAGCTAAGGGATAGTGTTATCATCTAACCCATCAAGTATTCATCATGGGTTGAAAATTTAGTCCCTATGGGAAATAAAAATGGTGGCATCTACTTGTGTGTGGATTTAAGAAATTTGAATAAATCTTCTTTAAAATAAAATTATCCCTTTCCCAATATGGACAACCTATTACAAAGTGTTATAGGATTAGAAATGGTGTCTAATTTAGATGGCTTCCTGAGATATAATTGGGTTGTGGTGAAGTAATCTGAGAGACCTAACACTGCATTTACAATGCCTTGGAGCATGTATGTATGTATGTATGAGGATGCCTTTCGAGTTAATAAATGTTAGTACAACATTTTAGTGAGATATAGACATTGTTTTTTAGGGATGATTAGAAAGTTTATAGTTGTGTATCATCATTATATTACTGTGTACTCCAAGACTAGAGAATGACATTTGGAGCATCTAAAGAAAATTTTGATAGGATATAAGAAGTTTGGAATTTCCCTTAATCCAAGAAAAAGCCACTTTGAATTACAAAAGGCCAAGTTGTTTAGACATATAGTTTCCAAAGATGGTGTCATGATTTACCCCTAGAGAGTAGAAGCCATTGACAAAGTACCCATCCCACAGTCCAAGAAGGGAATTCAATGGTTCTTTGGACAAATTAATTTCATAAGTAGCTTTGTGTCAAAAAATTTAGAGATCACTCTGCTTATTACTTCTATGCTGAAGAAGGACTTGACCATCAAATGGGAGGACAAGGTTGTTCAAGCATTAAATGACATCAAAGGAGCTTTAGATTCTACCCCTATTTTGGCTACCCCTAATTACACTAAGCCATTTCAGATTTTCCCTTTCACATCATATAATACTATTATTTGTATCTTATTGTAAAATAATGAAGATAGTCACGAGAAACCAAAATCTTTCTTTAGCAAAGCTATGCAAGGTGTTGAACTAAATTACACCATCATGAAAAAATAAACATCCACTCTTGTGAAGGTTGTTAAAACATTCAAACCTTATATTCTGATTTCAAATATTAATACTTATATCTTGCATAACATGGTAAAGGACATCTTGACTTACATTGAAGTCTCTAGCAAGAGATACAGGTGGGTCAACAAGTTGCAAGAGTATGAAAAGGATATTTAGACCACCAAGATAGTGTGAGGGATGGGTCTAGCCAAGATCTTGGCTGAGACCAATTTGAAAGCTTTTGAGAATCAAAGGAGGACTCTTAAGATTGTTTCCCAAAAGTACCTCTTGACTAAAAACATAGTTTCATGGAAGAATCTTGATGGGGTTCTCCTAACATGCATGTTAGAAGAAGAAATTACTGACCTGATTGAAGACTTTCATAGTGGAGTATGTGGTGGCCATTGTAAACCTAAGGTTACAGTTCATAAAATTTTGAGAGCTGATTATTGGTGGCCTTCTCTATTCAATATTAATCATAAAGTTAGAAAGTGCGAGAAGCTTCATCACTTTGTTGGGAGGATGAAAGCTTTTGTTTATCTTCCCTTCCAACATGTGACAATTGAAGGCCCATTAAAAAAATGGTGAATGGATTTCATTAGAGAAATTATTGATTCAACAAGTGATGGACATAGATGGATTCTAGTTGTAACTGAATACTTCACAAAATGGGTTGAGATGGTCCCTACAAAGAAAGTTACACACCATGTGGTTATGGATATTTTGATAAATTAGATTATTTACATATTTGGTGTGCCTATCAAATTTATTTATCATAATTACATTATTTTCAAAGAAAAACCTTTAGTGGCATTATACAAAGAGTACGAGATTGAATTGACCTATTCTTATAATTAGAACCCTCAAAGAAATGGGAAAGTAGAGTCCAATAACCATAACTTGCTCAAAATCATTAGATGAACATTTGAATCAAATAAGAAGTGGGTTGAACAACTAAAGGTTTCTTTGTGGGCTGATAGGATCATGCCCAAGAGAGCTACAGGTAAAATTCCTTTTGAGTTTATCTATGGATCTCAAGCAGATTTACGTATGAATTTATAGTTGCCAACCTATTAGCTTATGAAACAACTAGAAGATGATGAGTAAATCAACCATTCTGAAATTAGGATGAACTAGATTATTGATGTTGATGAAATTATAAGACAATCTCATGAAAGGCACCTCAAATTCAAAGTAAATTTGAAGAAGATATTTAATAATAAGTTCACTTCAAGAACCTTCCAACTAGGTGAGTTGGTTCTACTTTGGGACAATAGGCATGAGGAGAAAGATAAACATGGAAAATTTGATGCCTTATGGATAGGTCCCTATTCCATTGACTATCAGATTGGGGAACATACTTTCTTCCTAAGAGAAATGGATGGTAAACTACTAGAGTTACCAATCAATGGTAGACATTTAAAACACCTCCTTGATTGAGTCTATAACTGTGTACATAATTTTATAGTGTATAGTCTTTTTGTTTTGTTACTTTTTCACACCTTTGATTTGGACCTTACTTGTATATATTCCTTTCATGTTTTTTGTCATGAGTTTATTCTCAGATCATCCTAAATTTTTTTAGTCTACCTAATTTTGTTGAGATTTCATGAGTCTCTATTGATATAATTTGTTCTAAGTGTTGACTCCTTATCCTAATAGATTGGCACTTGGTCTTACATTTTAGGGTTTTTTACACACTCGTAGGGGGTTTGCATGCTTGAGATATAGCCATTTTTAGTGACAAAAATTGAACTGAAGCAATTGAGCCCTTGTTAAGCATAGATGCCTAATTTATTTAGCACACTTTCTATTTTCAAGTGTTCATCAAAGGGCAAGTGTCATGTTAATTTGGTCTTTAATAGACTTTGGTCTATCAAAATCCAAGTTGAATTCATGTCTAAGCACCTTAAGACCCTTGTTCCAATTACCCTAGCTTAGGCCCTTTAATTTAAATTCAAATTCGTGGGAGAAATTTATGTGAGAACACTTTAAATATACCATAGACTTAGTTTAAATTTTATACTAAGGTTTCATTGTGTTTATTAACATGACCAAACCTTAGTATAAAATTGTTATTTGGTCCTCTTTTATATCTCATATCATGGTCTAACTAATTATTGGTCCCTATCTTATAGACCTAGATCAAATTCCTATCCTAAAGACTCCATCGTATTTATTAATGAAATAAAAACTTAAGCCAATACTTTATACTAAGTCTTTTATCTACCTAAACTTTAACTTAATTTTTTTCATCATTACTCACATCAAACCTAATATATTATGATCAAAAAGTGCACATTTAATTGTAAAAAGATGATCCAATGGAGAGTGATCAAAGCTAAAAAGTCAAAGGTACCCAAGAGAAACAGGGATTTGTTAAGTATCAATCTCATGGGGCATGATTAAAAGTTTGATCATGTTCCCATCAATCAATGTTACATGGAAAAGTGTATAGATCTTGATTGACAGTACATAATAGGTCAAGATTTCAATGAAGCCCTAGGATGATGAAGAAGGTGATAAGTGTCACCATATTAGAGGCAATTCAAAGATATAATGGTTTGTGAACATCATTAAAATGTCAAAGATCCTAAGAGCTCCATGAGGGTGACAAGTGTCACCATATTAGAAGGTAGTCCAAAGATCTAATGGCACATGATAGACTCAAAATGTTAATACACCTATGAAGGGATCTAGGAATGATAAGTGGCACCATATCAGTTCCTGAGTGGTAGGTCAATGGTTCATGAGATTTCTCATAAGTTAATAAATAAAAAAGCCTATGAGAAAGCATGGAGATGAAACATGTCATTACCATGGTAGATGGAGCAAATATCAACCAATAGCATTTGACATCTTAGATCTTGATTTAATGGTGTGAGGTAAAGATGAAATTTTCAAAGAGCTCATGCCAAATGAGAAGTCATCAGATGGTGAAAAGGCATTAACTTTACAATGAATGACTATGAAAACTATATAAATCCCATATATTCTCTAAGTGGTAGGATCATAAGGGGTCTTAACAGAGATCTAACACCTTAAAATAAAATCTAATGCTGAAGGGATGCCAAGACCCTGTAGAGCTTCCAAGTGGCATGCTTACGTTCAATAGATAAGAATCTAAAAGTGATAGTCTTTGGTGGACTTTTTAAGGATCTAGACCCAATGACATGTTGACATGTGTCCTAGGGGAAACAATCATATTTTGAGTTAATTAATAGAAGTGACATGGCATAGGCACATAGGCAGACAACTAACATTGAATATTCTTTTGTAAAGGCATATGCAGCTTATAGAGCATGTGCCCTATAGGTGAGTCATAGTTAAATAATTTCAATCATCATCATTTGATCCTAGGTCTAAATAATTAATTAATCTCATTTGATATGAGAAAATGAGGTCAATGGTGATAGATGGAGGTGGAAATTTCAATGGAGCTCAAATACAATATGGCATGTCACATGTCAATATATGGAAATATTTACCTTAAGAGTTAAAATTGATGGATCCTACATGGATGGGGAACAATTCAAAGTACAAAATAAGTTTTATGGGACATTATAGAACATATTTTTGGTCATGAATCATTTTATGCCTCTACCATAGCTAGAGCAACTCAATGCCCTCATTGCAAGAGTAGGTTGTTTCATGGCATGCATAATTGGAAAGTCAATTGTCCAAGAGGTTAAAACTATGTAAGCAAATGATCAAGGTCATTTTCAGATAGTTACACATTAGTAAAAAGTTCATTCATCCTTCACCATAAGAATTTCACCTTTTAGATCATGTAAAAGGGCATCTCTAGTGAAGAAATCAAAGGGTTTATTACAAATCTTCATCATTCTTTGTAAATATAGTTAGAGTAATGATTTTTCTTCTAAATGGATGAATATTTCAAGGGTGACAAGGAATATTTTATAATTGGGAGCATCTTGGTGGATTTTTAAGGGTTGTTTTACAATTTTTAAAATTACAATCCACAGCTCCAGATTTGAATAGGGTGTAGAATGTATAAATAGAGGGTTTCTCCTCTATTGTCAAGGTTGTTGTTGGTTGTTAATTTTCTCTAAGTCTAGGTTCTATACAAAAATTTGGGATCAACTATTATGTGTATATCATGTCTCCCTTTCTAGAGTGGTTGCAAGTGTACATCCATTAAAAAGATTTGATAGCATGTTTATGTCTCCCTTGTCAAAATATCAAACTCACCATGCTTGTCCCCATGGCAGAATTCTAAAAAATTGAAGTAGCTAATACTTTCTTGAAAAATTAATGGAAAATATTTGTGGTTCTTAGTATTCCATTTTGAGGAAGTGTATAAAAGTGTTTTAAAATATTGTTGACTAGATATTTAGCTCCATGATTACTATCGGTTGTCATTTTAAGCATAGATCTGAATTATAAAACCCTTTTCACATTGTTTTATAATATGTTGTTAAATAACTTGTTAGGGAACCCTAGGTTTATGGATTCAATGGGGTAGAGTATGTGAGATTCTAGTTTCAATGTATGTTTCTAAGGTTTTCAAATCATTTGATTATTTACATTTCAATGGCACCAATGACTCAACATTACTCCTAGTAGTTCCCACTATCTTACATTTTATTTTTGTATGCATCTTTTTAAATAATAATGTCATGAATACTATAGGATACCCTATTTTTTGAAAACCACTAGCACACCACACCATTTATTATAATTATCTAACTATCCTACCCTATAAATAATACACCTTTTACATATTATAAGTGTTATTTACTATGTAAATGCATAAAATCTTACCTATATAACATGTGTTTGCATTTTGTGCTTTGAATCATAGTGTTGTAGTTTTAAATTTGACCCATGTTGCTAAAAATTCTATAGAATGAAGACTGCAGTCATATACTCATCTATCTTCAATATCATATATGTGATCTAGGGCATTTGTTTATTCTATGTGATAACCCTTCCCAAGTGGATTGAACGAGTTTAGTTGTGCCCTGATCACATTTGTGTTCACTTGTGCCAATAATCCCCATGGAGGTTGAATTAAAAAATCACTCTATGTGAGCAAGCTACTGCATAACATCTCTCACCTTAGTTCAGGAAGAGTGAGAAATAGTAGCCAAGCATACCCTTTGTTGGTGCTTCTCAATATTTTTCTCCATTCAGACCATTCTTGATGCCAAACCCTCCTCTAGATATAATGACATATCATCAAATTTTTCATCTTTTTTTTCCATTTTCTTCAAATGTTCAAGGCTAAACGAAAGAAGTGTACAACTGGGAACCCACATATTAAATAAAAATAAATTTAAAAAATTATTTAAAATACATTATTTTATATTTTTTTAAATTATTTAATTAATTTATTATTATTCCCAAAAGGATCAATGTAATGTTCATTTTTCTCTAACATGTGATTAAACTCAGACATCTCAACCAATCAAATGTCAATATTTTTTTCACTTTGAAATATATTATTTTTTTCATGGATAAGTTGCAAGTTTTTTTATTGATAATATAAAAAATATATTATTTTTTATGCATTGATTGGTTGAAAACTTTGTATGTTATATAAACCTTAATGGGAAATGAGGCCATCATTTTCATCACTGTATGAGTTGTAATCAACATGACATTTTCATTTTTACTGAGATGTGATGTTTATTCCTACTTGCTTGGTTGTACAAGATGATTTTTCAAAATGTAGTTCTCATTGTGGGTGTTCATTTGATAAAGATGAAACTAAGTTAAAACCATAATAAGTATATTTTAATGGAATATTAATATTCCTTATTGAATGTAATCCCATGGTGATGTTTTGTGTTCATATATGTGCAAATTAGTGGTGGAATTTAATATTATAGGGGCATGTATTCATATTCTTTTTAGACTACAAATAATATTTCTTCATCACCATGTACTATGATATGAGGGAAACAAGATAATGGGGTTTCATTTTTATGTTAGTTTTATTGACTCTTTGTTCATCATTATCATCATCCCAACAACCCACCACATAGCTAGAATTTTATTATAGTTCATATAAAAAAAAATCTAGTTTAATGCCTTTTCAATCACTATAAATAATTAATCCAAATTTAAACTAATATCATGAGAATGTTTTCTCTATCTTTAGGGGAAAAAATTCTCCTTATTCTTCTCATAATTAATCCACATATTTTTTCATCATTATCATCATCCCAAAAACCCACCACATAGCTAGAATTTTATTATAGTTCATATAAAAAAAATCTAGTTTAATGCATTTTCAATCACTATAAATAATTAATCCAAATTTAAACTAATATCATGAAAATGTTTTCTCTATCTTTAGGGGAAAAAATTCTCCTTATTCTTCTCATAAGACATAAGGATTGATTGATGCTCTCAAAACAAAAATGCATAGCACTAGAATCATATTGATAAGAAAGGTAACCATGTTTCTCACTTTCCTATCTGCTCTGATTTTTTTGGTGGAGACTAATCTAGTGTAATCATGGTTCTCACTAACTCTAGATTGAATGGTTTGATGGCTACCTATTAAATTTATCGAGACTTCAAATAAATGACCATTGGCCAGCCACATGGTGTTTTAGCTCCTGACGAGTGAAATACATGAATGAGATATAACACAATGGGGATTATAAATGAGCTAACTTTATAAAAAATAGCAAAACTTACTACCAATATAGTGATATTAAATGGAAACCATATCCAAACCCAAAGCATCATAAAATGTACAAAAGTTGAATTTATATTATTATAATTAGTTAATAATAAATCACAAACTCTACAAATGTATCTTTAAAAAAATAAATTTATCTCTTCTTATTATTTTTATTTCCAAATGAATTAACCTTTGATATATTAATAATTCACTTACCATGAATAAAAAAAATTAATATGAATTAATTTTATATATTATTTTTATCCTTCTTCATTCTAATGTTAAAATATTACGAGATTAATATTTAAAAAGATATTCCAATAAAATTATGTATAACATGTATGTGTTTGAATCTATACAAAAAATAAGGTAAATCTTAACTCACATTTTAATATATAAATTTACTAACTCAACTTGGTTTTATCCATACAGATCTTTCCAACTCTAGTCGCATCAATCTTTCCCTTCTTAAAAGTGACATTGTATGTAGCTCAATAAATTCATAATATGGCATACCTCTTAATTATTTATAATCCAAATCATAACTCTTTATTAATTTATCTAAATGATTTATGGTCAGAAATAATTTAATTTATTGAATAAAAAGTAATTTACTCACACAACATGATTTTATCCATGTCAATGTAAAAACAAAATATATTTTATAACTAAATTTTTTTATCATATTGTTATATTTCTTGATGCTTCCATTGAGATCTCATATAAATCAAAGTTATTCACTAATTTCTCTAAATCATTTTTATTTAACATATTTTTCTAAATATAAATAATATTTACTTTTATCCTTATTCCCATAAGATCGATCTAGTAGTAGGATTCCAAACAATGACACAAATGATTTAGAATAATATTTTCCATTATTTTCTCTATGTTAAATATATAGTTTTTGCTCTAAATAATTTTGTCTTCATTTTTTCTTGAACTTCATATAATTCAAAATGATATTTTGATGTCAATTCAAAATTTAATCATCTTTTTATAATTCTTTTCTCAATAGTATAAATCAATATTAACCAAATTTGTATATTTAATATATAAAAATAATTATTACAAGCTAATGTTTGCTTGATGAATGGAATTTAATTAAAATCATATTTGGAAAATATACATACATCAACTAACAAAACAACACTTAATCATTGAAAAATATGTGCTTCATAGCTATTTGAGGCTCATATAATTTATCACTTATTTGTTAAGCATTCCAACAATTTTTGCAATCAATTCACCTCTACACGATGGGATCATATGATACATTTCATAAATTATCCAAAGATCAATGTAGTAATGCATGGTTAATTTATTGTGAGTACAATTATAGTGTATGTTTATAATAGTGATCATTCACCTCTATAGGCTGGGATCATATATTAGATTTTATAAATTATCCAAAGATCAATGTAGTAGTGCATGTCTAAGTTATAATGAGTACAAATATAGTGTATGTCTTTGATAGTGGTCATTTGAATGTAGTTATAGTTATTGGAAGCTTAGCCATGGGTATTCATCACACCATTCAACTATCAAATTTTGCAATACTACAAGATTGTAAAGGCTTAGTTCAATAGTATGAAGATACTACCAAGAAGGGAGCTACGTATGCATGTAAACTAGGGTCACCCAAATATAAAAAAGCAATGATGCATGCTCATGTCTAATTTCATAACCATGACTCAACAAAGATGGTCCATTGTTTGGCCAATAGTGGTAATCTTAAGCTAGAAGACAATAAATTAACAACCTACTATCTAGAGAGAGATATTATATCCAAGCCAAAATCCATGCCAAATCATCTTGAGGAATGGAAATTGTATATGGGCAATTTAATATTTTAGAATGTATCTCTTTTCTATGGAATTCTGATAATTCTATTGTTATCAACCTCAGCTTTGACATCGAGAAACTGAGCATCTTCTTGAATGAGCGTTATATTGACTAAAAGATGGAGCTTGTATTTAGAGATATTTATCACATACATCTCCACAATGAAACATGGTAAAATCTTCTTTTCCTCCATGTTTATTCCTTGAGACATCGCTTCCCCATATTGTGATTTAGTTTTAGGGATACTAACCTTTATACATCATCTTTCCAACTATTACTTGTATTACACAAACACTAAAATCATGAAGCTTATTTTTCTCACAATATGAATTGTTTAACTATTTATGGAGACATCTAGTGAGCTCCTATACCATTTGATTTTTTTGACTAAATTCATCTTCTTTTCTTGATTGTGTTTTGATCTTTATAGTTTTTTTTGCTTTGCAGAATGGAGATGGGATTTGTATGTGTAAAGAAACATCTATAACTTGTGTTAATATATATAGATCCGCATTCACATTTACGACAGTTACGTTTAAATTATTTTTTATCTTCAATATCATTTTGACTCTCGCAGAAACTTGACACTTAATACCCTTATAAAAATTTAAAGATAACAATTATTTATTTATTTTTTATTATTTAAAAAAGGAGAATTACTTCTCTCCTTATTAAATTAAAAATTTATAACATCCAGCGAATCTGAGTTTATACAACTCACATCCTAGTTTATGACTAAGTAAACTCCAACGTCTTTCATCTACTGATAAAATCTAAACATGAATTCTAATGCATACTATGATGAGATTTCGTTTAATTCTTTCCTTCCACTAATTTCTATGGAAACTAATAACGAGTTTCAATAACGACTTCCTAGGACAGCTACTACTGTCAAATACTGTTGCACGATCATAGGCCATTATCAAGTTGTTCTATATTGAGAGAATTTTGCATTTTTTCAGAGGCTCACTCTGTTAATATAATCTGAAATAAAGTAAAGAATCAATTAAATTCGATAACTGTCGTCTTATTGTTATCATGTATGCCCTTAAATTTTATGCTTTGAACTAATTTTAAGACGACTATTAAATAAAATGTTCTTGACAAGAGAACATTCACCATGAGTCTGGACTCTGATATTAGAAGTTATGAATCCAACACTTAACGACCTTGTTTTACAAGTGAAATAGGGCAAAGACAAAATATAAAATATGCAAAACTAAAAATGATAAAAATGAGATATATGCACCTGATACAAAATCAGATTGGGTTGGGGATCTCTCTGCCATGGATGATGGAAGTGAGCTCAAGTGCCCATTCCATTTTCTGCTCCATTTGCTTTGCTCTCAGAATGGGCTGCAATCCATAGGTTTCGATAGTTACTCTAGCCTTTCCTGCTAGATAAACTGCTTTCCATAAATCGTCTTCTTCAAATTCTCGTGCCAAATGTCGAGAATAGTTGACTAGCATATCTGGTAGGTTTGATAAGCAACAAGCAACGATATTTCTGAGTGAATTCACTTTCCAAAATCCCAAATCTTCCACGGTATTCATCTCCAATATTCTGCATAATTTGTATAAGGTGTACTGTGCCGCTATGTGCATCCAATCGAAGGCATCATGTTGCTCAGGATCTTCTGCATTCAAAATTTTCTTAACCCGAGTATGGCTTTATTTCAGCAGTTTGTGGCCTTTGAGTAGCGCGGCAGCTTCCATGGACATCCTTCTTACACATTCTTGTGTCGATTCATTATTGGTGTTCTCAGGGTCAGAGAAAATCGAAATTTCTTCCCACACCTTTCTTAATTTGCAAAACTCTCTGTCAACTGCTAAGGTTATTTGATGGGCCTCTGTAATGAGACTGTTCATCATGTTCCAATAATCAATTTGTGCATTATCTCAAAATCCATTAAATCCATTCTTACGAGAGGATTTGACAACACATTTCACTCGATCTGAGTGTGCCCGATGGAGTTGACTGATGAATCTGAGTAAACAAAGTGCTATAAATTTGAAAACACGTTTGTCTAGATTTGGGAAATATTTCTTCACTAGAGACAATGATTCTGTTTCAAGACTACTCATAAGTTCAACCCTCGTCGATGTCTTGCAGAGAAAACTGACAGGAACTTAACTTGAGAATATCACACTCCGGGCCCTTCTGGTGCCCTTCTTTCATAAAAAATCTCCATGTGATTAATTGATTTTTGGCATGCAGAAGTACCACAAAATGTCTGGATGGTCATCATAACGCCTATCTGGTGAAGTCTGCACTGACTTTCCATGCTGCATATAGTGTGGTCCTAGTGACCATCAACGCGTTATACACTTACGAAACACAATCTCAGACAAAATTTGACAACCACTGTTGAACAACACCAACAATACCTGAAGCACACAAACAATATAGAGTAGTTTATGTAACCCAACCTTGACTAACCCAACCTTGACAGACATCTTAATCTACAAGATATCAAAAGTTTAGTCATCGAATTGAGGTCCGAGAGCAGATCCTTTGGTGTCATATATTTGAATTAGCTCGATGATGCCACTTGTCCAAAAATGATCTACTTTAAACCATCTCCCTCCTGCAAGCTTGGGAAAATAAAACATAGTATGGATCCATCTCCAAACAAACCATCCTACCGCAACAAAACCACTAGTACCAGACAATTCTAACAAGAGATTTGAAAACATTTTATGACGCTCTATGAGAGGATTAAGAAGGAGAGTGTGCATTAAACGGTGGAGAATATGGTGTTGAATCATTCATCCAATTTTAACCTTATAGAATATGATGCACATTGTAACCACTAGACCAGCTCGTGAACTTAACACTGACCTGGCCATGACATAATCCGGTTGGGAAGCACGGGCTACAATCCATGACTTGAATAATTCATCTTCAAAATCATTCCCAGAACCCTGTTTATGTGATGATAATCTATCTTCTCCAACTCTCTGGCGTTCGAGATCGTCATCCGTGGAGGGTTCTTCGTCTCTAAATTCTCTCTCTGTCAGAGTCGAGAAAATTACCGATATCCTCTGCCTGAGAATTCCACAAACAGTTTTACAGGCTAAAAATGAGCAGACAAATGTCAATACCAGAAATACAATTGCTACAAAGAAAATGTTTTGGAAAATTGTGAACCAATCTACGTAAGCACGACGATGCTTCTTTTTCATTTTTTTAAAGGTTTGTTAAATATACATATTTTGAATTATGAAACATTAAATAAGATCCGATCTATTCTCATTCTTCTTTGGTATTTTATTTCTTTTTTTTTCCCTACCTAATTGTAAAATAACATTCGTGTACTATGAATGGGTCTTTCCACGTGTTGTCATAGGTTATTTCAATGCCAGCTCCAAGACGTCGGTGAAGCTGCTCATATAGTTTTTTCTTCTTTCCTCATTTTTAACATAGAGGAAGGAGACTTGAACCATTTAACTACTTTTTTATTATTTGATTTATTTATTGGAAGTAGATTGAGATCATTGCATTTCTTCTACTTAAGTGAGGGGTGTTTATAATCTTCTTGGCTTTACCTAATAATTTTTATAATAGTTTGGTGGTTGTAGATCTATTATCAGAAGAGTCTTATTTTTAGAAAGTTTTGTCTTTAAAGAATGATTTCTCACAACTTCTATTTATTATTATTATTATTATGTTTATTTTGATGTTTCATATATATGAATTGTACTTTTGACATTTTACATAGAGATTGAAACTATTATCGATATTCAAGCACATTTATTTATATCAACAATTGAATGATCATATTATTTTGGTGCCCTTTGAATGAGGGAATCTATCAAGAAATGGGTTTCCTTTTATCACGAAGTAGGGTTTGAACTTGAGTTACTTATATTGCATGCATCCTTTCTTACTACTACATCACAGTTCGCTGGATAACTAACATAATATTTAAATTGTTATGTTTTAATTAATTAAATTATTCTATTTCATATTTTCTTTACTACTCACATTTTATTTGGTACATATAATTGCACCTTATAACTATGTATAAGGTCTTTGTCTATCATTTATAGCAATAATCATGAGGACTGAGAGTCACAGTAGAACACTATATTCATTCTAAATTCATCCAAAATAAGTTTCAATCAATGAAAATTTGAGTTTTATAGTTTTATTATAAAATACATCTATATCAAATGGATCTAAAAGATTTTTTTATTTAACATTGCCCATATAAATCAAAGTAAAGATGGAAAAACAAAAGAAAATAAATATATGCTTTAATAATTTTTTGTGATCAAATTTTAACATTGCAATCAATTTTGGTTCACAAATCTAAACATAGTTATATTTTTTATTTTAATTATAGATAAATAAATTCATAAAAATTATTACCATCTAATATTGTTACAGAGTAATTGACATTTTTAGAAAATATTTCTTCTTCTCTCAAAATCTAACCAAAGGGTCACCTGAGAAAAATAAAATCATAACAATTAATCTATGAGAACAATAATTTTTTAAGCATATAAATGAACTTAGATTTATATGTAATATTTAATAGATTTGGAAAACATAGTTGTAATGTCAATCAAAATATATTTTTGAGTTTTATACATGAAAGTATAAGTGATTCCTTGAAAACACACAATAGTTCATTGAAACTTTAACATAAAATAACCAATTTAATTGTACAGTTTGAAAATTAATTTCTTTGTTTGATTTAGTGCTACAAAAGTTTAAGAGAATGAAATTTGGTATCATAGTTTTATAATATAATAATTTTATAAAATTAACATGCTAAAGAACATAAAATTAATGTGTGATGGTAAAGAGTTGGTCATAATTTAAAAATATGTATTTTAAATTATTAACTTGTAATATTATTCACTCATAAAATTATATTTTAAATAAAAATTAATATAATATAATAATGATGGTTGGGTTTTAACTTGTAATATTATTAATTCATAAAATTATATTTAAAAATAATAATAATATCATATAATAATATCAATGAAAAGAAAATTAAATGAACATTAAATTTTAAATTTTAAAGTTAAAATTAAATATGAATACATTCATTATATTACAACTCATCTTTGCCCCTCATATTCCATTTTAGAATGTATTTAAATGTAATAAATTGGTTGAAGAAAACAATTTAATTTCTCTTTTAAAAAAAAAAAGTCTATATGAATTGTGTATAAATATTAAAACTTTTTAAATTAAAATTAAATTATATTAATTTAGAAACTAGATTAAAGATAACTATTTTATTAGATAAATATCATCTATCTTAATAATGATTTATAAAATATTTTTTGTGACTATGTGTTAATACCTTAAAATGCTCTTTGGACATTTATTAGCTTTAAAATAATATTATTTTAAATTTTATTTTATTTGTCACATATTTAATTAAATTATGTTTTTATTAGCACATTATTTTTCATGTTTGATATGTCTCCTCCCTCTATCTTTTTTTATTGTTCTCTTTCCTCCCATATTTTTTTATGATTCTTGGGTCTTCCCCAAAAAATATACAATGTATATTTTTAGAGGTGGGCCCTTCTCACTTAGTTTTGGGTCTCCTAGGAGTTGGGTCTCTTTGTTATATTATTTTCTACTTTTTAATATTGGTATACTAAGAAGAATTTAATTTGAATCTAATAAGTTTATAAATACAAAAGTATACATGTGTATTTAGGTAAACAAATATACAATCCATGATAAGCAATAAATAAAAGAATTTATTGAAGCCATTCAAGAATCTAAATAACTTTCAATAACATTTAGAATTTATTGGTCATTGCACTCTAAAAGATGTTAAAAATTTACAGATAATTAATTGAAGATCATATATTAATACTTGCATTCTATTGAATGACTTAATTAAATCGAATATTATTTGAAGATTTTTATTTGATATTGTTGAGGGCCTTGATAAGTAGTTGGTGCTATAAACTTTATAGACCTAAGCACAAGTATTAAAATATAGAATTTTACTTAACTACTTGTCAGTTCAGGTTCCCTATTAGATTTTGAAGAGGAAAATAAAGTTCCCAAAATTTTCTTGATATTTTAAAAAGGTAAGTGATGTTTTCAAAACCTCTTATCTAATGAATAAATTTGTCAAATCTTATATTTTTCATATTTATTGTTTTCTATAAATGTATTATCTAATTGGAAACATGGAGTGTATGTCTCTAGGAAGGTGCTTGGGTCATTATGATTTTCTATTCTCACATTATTCTACAATAAGAACCTTGACTTTTTCATCAAGCTACAAAATCTATTTCCAAAATGCATGAAAAGAAAGATACTTCTCTCAACCCTCTTTGTCAATTACTAAATTATAAATAGATTATTATTTAAGTTTTATTTTAGTATTAATTAAGATATAGTATATGACTAGATGTGATACAATTTGACTTAGATCCATTTATTTATGTTAGTGCATTTGAATACTTGTACACTTTTTATATGGTTTAAGATGTATTTTAATCTTAATTCTAAATATGGATAGATAATAATTGGTGCACGCTTATTCATATATTATTAATACATAAAAGTATCAATTAAGTATTTGAATTAATTGACTTCAATTATTAATAATAAAATAATTTAAAGAAGATTTGTTCTATGAATTTACTTTAAATATAACTTATTCTACAAGTAATCTACTCTCTAAACTTGACCTTAGTTTTCTCTTTATCTATATATGAAAATAATGGATTAATAGGTAAGTAAATTATGTACATGAAAGTTAATATTATAATATTGACATTTTATAAGAGGTTTTTAATATAAAGATATTAATGTGGATATGTGTATTATTTTTTTATTTTTTATTTTAATTTATCATTGTTTATTTATTGCATGTATGTAAGTATTTTTCGAAAGGTATTGCACTTATTTTGGAAGTGGTCTAGAAATTTAATAATTAATTTTACATTTTGATGACCCTGCATTGTTGTTTATTTTCTCCATCCTTTTAAGATTAGATTTAAGATGAGTGTAAAATCCAAGCATAGCTAAACTTCAATTGATTATTTGTGGAACTTTCACAAAAAGATGTTGTAATATTTTGAATGTAGTTTATAAGCCTATTTTTTTTAAATCAAATCATATTATAACTGAATATATTCAATTTAAATTTACCACTTCTTATTTTTATAGATTCATAAAGAAAAATATCCCTTCCATCAAGATATAATAAAATCAAATGATCAAAGCTTATCACAATTTTGAAATACTTGACAAAGAATATAAAGATAATTTTTTTGATAATTTTTCAAATATTTAAACAAATATTTATGATTTTTTCTTTCTAAACCAAACATGATCAAATATTCTTATTAAATTTATATTCCTTGAATATTATAAACCGTGATATGTAAATTACAATCATACTTAACATTTTCAAAAACAAATAATAAATTATATATATATATATATATATATATATATATAAACTACTAAAATATCTTAAAACATTAAACAAATAATTAAAATTAAAATTCTTAAAAACATTACATATCTTAAAATCTCGACAATCAACTCGAAAAAATATTTTTGGCATTTTTAAAAAATAAAAATGATAACTCGGAAGGTGCCCTAGACTTTATTAAAAAAAATGATCAGTCCCAAAATTGTTTTACATCAGGACCTAGAAAGTAAAATACAGATAAAAGTAATCCGCAATTTTATATATTATTTTTAATGAATGGTTGGGTCCGCAAAGAATCCTTAGGCACAAGGTAACAAATGGGGGACACGTTTATAAGTTTATGTGCTCAACAAGTCGTCATAGGGACTTATGCCATTTAAATTAAATATATAAGGGACCACTACTTTTTTTAAAAGCAACCTGAGTTTTTAATTATAATGATCAAAATGGAAAGTGATTCTTAGGTCGTTGGGTTAACGTATTAAGGTGATCATAAATATAATGTGAACTTTTTTGAGTTTTATGATGTGGACTTGACTTCGAAATGGATTAACGAAGTTCGAGTTTTATGATGTGGACTTGATTTCGAAATGGATTAACGAAGTTCAAATTTTTATTGTAGTTTTCTTGTCCTTTATAAATTACAGATGTATTTGCTGCTTTAATTATTTTTTTATTTTTTTTCGGTTGAAATGATCAAATGGCATTATAATGTAATGACTTGTTTTCTCAATTTTAATGTCTAATAGTCCTTTTTGGTTCTATTTTATGATTAGTCATAAATCTATCATCAAGCAATATAAAAAGAGTCATTTTCTATTTATTATTATTTTAAATCCATTTAAATTTAATAAATTTTTAATTATAGACTTTTATTCTAATTAAATTTATTGTAATATATTTTTTTTATAAGTTGTCAATTTGATTAGACTAACATGGAATTTATGATTTGTATTATCGTTTAAGAGAAAAATCCGATATATATGATGAAATTAAATTAGAGCAAAAAGAATAAACTATTTGTGGCAGAGCAAATATCACATCTATTACTGATAAAATTTAAGATGATAACTAATCAATACTTGAAATATGATGTAGAAAAAGTCATTACTACTATGTCTGCTTATTTTAATAAATGTTTGTTGTTTATCCATATCCTAAGTATATAATCAACCTTTTATTTCAATCAACAAACATGCAATTCTTTACAATAAATAGGGGCCCTATTTTGTCAAGTTGAGATATATTTTTTAATTGTAAAAAGTATGCATTTATATATTAATTTAAAAAAATAGTCACTAGAACTCAACACTTGGTGACCATGCAATAGTCAAGGAATAATCGAGGTCACTTTTAGTTTTAAAATTGTTGCTTCCAATTGTGCACATGCATTAAAATTTGAAATGTGTTATAATCTTGCTTTATCTTCTTTAGATAGTGTGATCCGTTGTTTTTTTCCTCTTTACTACATCAAATGAAACTAAACAATGAAATCACCTCCTATTTCCCACAAAGTCATGGAGTGAATGACTTGAAGTAGTGCATAAATGTGTTAGTTTTTAAAATCCACTTTAAAATCTTAAAGAAACAAGTGTGAAAATTTTAATATTTTATATGACCTTGAAAGCAATTTTTACACTTCACACATTTTTAAATAATTTCTTTTCAGTAAATACGATAAGAACTAGTCACTAATCATTACATGGTTATTTTTTCTTATAAAATATGGATGCATTGCATTTAGGAAATCTAATTTTTGTTACAACAATAGTTTATCTTACCTTTTCAATGATCACGTGAATAAATTATTACCTTTGACTTTGACTATCACATATATCATGTTTTGATTACCATACCTCCACAAAATTTTAATTCTAATTTAGTTGTAACCTTTTTATACTTAATCATTGAACAACACAAATCAACTTATAATAAGTCCTTAATCATTGAACAACACAAATCAACCTCTAATAAATTCTTAATCATTGAACAACACAAATCAACCTCTAATAGGTCATAGGATCTAATAATGCATGAATTATACAAAATGCATGGGGTGGTTATTCTTTTTTAATGTGTTTTAATTTTATAAAGATTATTACATGTAAAATTGTAAAGAATTAAATGTTAGATAAAATAAGGAGAGTCTTCAATCATTCAAACTTCGCATTATGTATCCTTTAAATAGGGAAAGAATATGCTATGTCTTATTGCTTATTATAAACCAGATACTAATCTACTTAACTTTAATTTTATTATTTTATTTGGTAATTTAATGCAAACGGAGAGTTTAATGCACGCTCTTATGAGATTTCCTTTAATTTTATTAAACACCCTTACACAGCTACTAACTACTTGCATTACCTTAACCATAACAATGGTCAAGACACCCTCTACGTAAGCAAATGCTAAAGGATCGTATGCCATTATCAAGTTGTTCAGTATTGAGAGGCAATTTTTGGGATTTTTTTTTTCCTCTCGGGTGAGGGGGTAAGGTTTACCCTGTTAATCTAAATCTCAAAAGAATCCAAAGAATTAAAAAAAATTCTTTCAAAATAATTCAAAGAATCGAAAAAAAAAAAAAAATCTTACCTTGAGTATGACTTTCTTCGAGCAGCTTGTGGCCTGTGAGTAGCGCAACAGCTTGCATGCACACCCTCTTTACACATTCACGTGCGATTCAGCATCGATGTTCTTAGGGTGAGAGGAAATCGAGATTTCTTCCCACAACTTTTGTAATTTTCAAAATTCTTTGCCAGCTGCCAAGGTTATTTGATGGGCTTCTGTATTGAGACTGTTCGTCAGATTCCAATAATCAATTTGGGCATTATCTACAAAATCCATTAAATACCATGCTTGACAACAGGATTTGACAACATAGTTCGCTGGACCTGACTGTGCCCCGTGGAGTTGGAGGATGATATTGAGTAAAGGAAGTGTTGCACTTGTGAAATAATGCTTGTCCAGATTTGGGAAATAGTTCTTCGCTAAGGCAACGATTCAGTTCTCAGACTATTCATAAGTTCAAAACCTTTCTTGATGTCTGGCAGAGAAAACTAACAGCAACTTAACCTCAGATTATCACACTTCAGACCCTTCTGGTGCCCTTCTTTCAAAAAGAAACTTTATTTGATGAATAGATTTTTTTGGTTAGATTTCGACAAATTGGATGGATTTCTCATGACATGCTCCAAAATATCAGCATATTATGGCCCTTCTTTCATAAGTAGCTTTATTTGATTAAAAGAGCTTTCACTAGCTTTCCACAAATTGGATGGATTTCCCCTGGTATGCACAAGTGCCTCAAAATATTTGCAGAGTCTTCATAGCGTTTATTTGGTGCAATTTGAAATGAAAATCTATGCTGAATAGTGTGGTTTTAGTGGCTATCAACACATAATAAACTTCTTAAACACATGCATACACAATTTGATAATCATTATTGAACAACGTTAATAATAGCAAAAACATCCAAATAATATTAAAAAAATTATCTAATCAAACTTTAAAAAAGTGAATTGTAATCCAATAATAAAAATGATAATATCAAAGATATTATTTAACATCCACTAAAATACAAATTCAAAAAATTATCAATAAAAAAAATTAAACCTAAAATCATGCTCTAAACAAAAGTGAAAGAATATATAATCTTGACACTAAACTGAATTAACATTCTGTATATCTAGTATTTAATAGAACAAAGTTCCCCCTCCTTTAAAAAAATAAATAAATAGAAAAAAGAGAAAAAGACAACGAAAAGAAAAAAAGTCATTGGATTGAGATCAGATCCTTTAGTGTCACATATGTGAATTAGCTCGAAGATGCCACTTGTCCATATATGATGTACTCTAAACCATCTCCTTGGACCTGCAAGATTGGGAAAATAAGAGAGAAAGTGGATCCATCTCCAACAGATGACAAAACCACAATTACCAGATAATTCTAACAAGAGATTTGAAAGCATTTTATGACGCTCTATGGGACGGTGGAGAATATGATGTTGAATCATCCATCCATTTTTTACCACGTAGAATAAGATGCAACACTGACTTGGCCATGACATAATCCGGCCGGGAAGCACAGGCTACAGTCGATGACTTGAATTACTCATCTTCAAAATTGTTCCGAGAATGCCATTTATGTTTTGATAACCTAGCCTCTCTATCTCTCTTTCATTTGAGATCGTCATCCATGGAGGATTTATCGTCTCCAAATTCTTTCTATCAGAGTCGAAAAATTTACCTGGATCCTCTGCTTGAGAATTCCATGAACTATTTTGCAACCTAAATGTGACCAGACAAATGTGAATACCAGAAGTACCATTGCTGCAAAGATCACTACTGATTTCAAACATGTAATAAAACTCAAAGGTTATTTGTGTCATTACCACTCCCGCTAACCCTAACCAGCACGTACAATCCTATTGACGGCCTCTCCGCTGTCAACTTTTACCCAGTTATGAACTTTTTTGAAACCAAATTTGTCTGCTCTGTACCTAGAATCCGAAATACCCTGTCGAAGTGTACTCCAGGATCTAAGGAAACTTCATAATCATTTGGTCCTTGTAGAGCGTTTGCCCTATTCAATCAGTTTTCCCTAGCATCTTTGAAAGGAAAGTGGAAATCTTAAAAATAATATTTTATTTTTATTTTTTTATAGATATAAATCAAGCATCCAGATTTGAGAACTATTAAACTAATATAAAAAGTTACTACTTAATCATTTGAAATTATTGAATAAACTGAAACGATCATATTTGATTTTTATAAAATTTGAATTTGAATGGCGCTGAATACAATCAACCCTTCTACATTTCATTAACTTAAAAATAATATTATTACTATAACAACTTTTTACTATTTATTAATACTTATCAATGGATATTAATCCAATTAACTTGTATTGAGAAATATGTAAAGAATTAAAAAAACAATGAAAATTAGAACAATTATGCAAATTCATAACTAGCAGTGACTGTGTACGGAAATTGTCACATTATAGTCACATCGCTGTAAAATATTTGGGAAATCCCAGTAGAGCTTGTAGGCTACATCTAATGCACTTGCAAAGGCTGCAACCATATAAACAAAAACAATGAAAGTCGTGTTGCTCTTTCCAATTATGTAATTTGATTTGGTAAACACCTTGCATCACATTATATACCATGCTAAGTTTAGTATTCGAATTGAATCTAGTCAAGCAAGTCGAGCAATCCAGACTCTTAAACCATCAAATTACATGTGAATTCGTCGGTATTAGTGCAACTGACACTACAATTTCAGCAAGGATAGCCTTGGCTTGTGCTTTACATAGAGTAGTTACCTACTTTCTTTGGTTGGATACATGGTCAGTAGAGGTCAGTGTGCAGCATGGAGAGCTTCGAGACATTTGGAGGCACGGGAAGTTTGAGCTCCAAAGGACCCAATTGCTGGAGAAACATGGTGTTTACTTACTTGTCTTCTGTCACACACAATGCAACATTGTTTGTGGCTCCATTAAAATAATTTGGTAAGACGTGGTGGGTTAAACTAAAAACCCCACGTCTCCTAAAATGACCAATTATGGTTATTAATAGATTATAATATATATATATATATATATATATATATATATATATATATATATATATATATATATATATATATAAAATCAAGGATTGATATTCATAATTTTGAGTGATGTACAATTATTAATGTATACTTTTCTTCATTTTACAAAATTGTATTTTACTAAAACATAAAATTATGTATCTTTAAATGTAATGTACACTCTTCAGTATCACAGTTGTAGCCTCCATAAAAAAAATTATAAAAGATAGGATGGCCCTGATTTGAGATACATTAGGCTACCATGGTGCTTATAAAGAAACATACACTATGATTTTTATGAATACAATTGTTGTTATTAGTGTTATTTTTGTATTTATAGCTAAATTTACATATGGCATCCTACATTAGTGAATTAGAATGGAAGAAGCTTGTAAATATGTGTATCCATATGTATTCACCTCTATGACATTCTACATTAGTCAATTAGATTATATAGGAGCCATCTTCCATCGAAGAAGCCTTTTCCATTTTCAATATAATTAGTTTTAGAATCATCTAATTATGTTTGGTATAGTTAAAGTAGTCATAACTCTTCATCTAATTAGTTTTAGGCTCATTTAAATTGACATGTGGTGTATTCTCTATGTCATTAAATAAGCCATTAAATATTTGACCCATGTTCTATTAGATATTTGACCTATGTTTTCATTGATGTATTAGGTAAATGAAATAGTTTGATGAAAGCTATAGATTGTATCTACAATTGTGACATGTGAAATGTAAACTGTGCATATGTATTTACCTAAGGTTTTCCTAGTCCATCATTGAAATACCTTGCCATTGCCCCTGACCATCACCATCCAACATAATTTTAAATATTTCACCAGTTACATGCTCTTTATGGATTTTCCCTTCCTCACCACCTTGTTATTGCTCAAATGCATCGTGAAAAATGACATCACCTTCTTAATATTTAACCCTAAATATAATTTTTTGTTTTATAAGTGTACTATGTATAGACTTAATAATATAGAAATGAATAATCATAAGGGTGATAAATAAATCTATAGTAGGCCAATTAATTTTCAAACTTAGATAAATAATGTTTTAAATTTATGATATTGAGATATGCCATAAATAGAAATTATAACTATTAATTGATATTGCAATAAATTGAAAGCAAGAGTACTTAGTTGGTTCTCTATAAATACCCAAATCTAGGATGAAATAGGTTGGAAGTGAACTAGACCATGATTCTATAAAAATCATTAGATTGTGGAATTTCACACTCTTTAGCCTCATATTCATGCATCAGATCGTGATAATTTTATCGACATTGGCATCTGAATTGGATGTAGGTGTCCAGTATGAAATAGCAACTAGATCTATAAGTGACCACAAAAAGTCTTATGTGTTTTTTATCACCTTTCTTACAAAGTATACATATCATGCACACAAGTTATTACTCTTTGTCAAATGATCCAACCTTAGCTTCCTCACCCTTGGATGGGCTATCATAAATAAGGTGTTGAGTTACCCAAATGACCTTCTATTAGTGGGTGCTACCTACATAGCTAATAATTTAAAGAGGGCGTTAGACTTATGTAGTTATCCCCTACACATTAGTTTGTGTGTGCATAAAGATCAAATAGGTAATAACCAAGTACATAGAGTGACCTAGCTTATAACATAAAAAATATGGCTCATGGGATGCTCCTTCATTACTTCTAACCTATAGGGATACTAATCATATGTTTAATATTGAAATAGAGATGAATAGATTAGATTTTTGATTGATTTTTCTTGGTAAGTTACCTTGTAGCTATTAAGTGAAGAGTGAATAAAGGTTGAACTTGTATATATACTAATCCATTTTAAAAATATCTCATACTAAAGCACTTAGGCTGACCTTTAGGATACATTTAATTTATAAATTAGATGATTTTTAGGCATTGGACACTTAGTTTGAAAAGGGACACTAGCATTGGCATAGGTGTCTAGTTGGGATGCAAGTGTCCAGGAAGATTGAAAATAAATGAAGGTCCAAAACATTGTAGACAATGATAATGATCAGGATTATGTCATTTTTCATAGTATAGAAGGCATGGTTATCAGAATAATAGTGGGTAGACTAAGAGATAAGCAATTTGGCACAAAGAGATAGTAAACGTGAGCCTTTTGGCATTGAAAAAGTCTTATAACTGAAGGGTATAAGCATGATATATTTTTTCCAAGTGTACAAGATTGAGATGCTATATAATTTAGATTTATTAGTTTCATTTTCATCATTTAATATAGTAATGAAATTGTTAATTTAAATAAAACAAATGTATTCCTAGTTCTATATAACACACCTTGCCTTTGTGTGAGTCCAACTTGAGTGCTTTGTTGGTGATTAATCTACAAGGTCAAGAGTTTTTATAGTATATAATCAATGCATATAACCTATGATTGAAATTAAACAAAACAATGTTAGGATTACACCTATGTATAGATTCAACCATCTTTCCTTTTGGTAACTTGAGAAATTACTTCATCTTTTAGCATTAGAATATGAAAACCATCCTATAGATTGAGGATTGGGGATAAAAACCCTCAGGTCTTGGGTGGTGGTTTCAATCAGGGAATTCATTTAGGCTTTAACAACTAAATTTTAACATTCATAGACAAATTAGGGCATCATCAAGAAAAAATGATCTAATACAGATCATCTAAATTCAACAAGGGCACAATTTGTTGGGTAAAAATCCTTTTAGGATGTTGACATCACATTACCAGTGGTTGGCATCACATTTTTTGGAGTTGCCAAAGGATGATGTCACTTTTAGTAGGATGATGTCATAATTCCAATTTGTTGTATCCAACTTTAG
Source organism: Torreya grandis (assembly GCA_037957365.1). Classification (NCBI taxonomy): domain Eukaryota; kingdom Viridiplantae; phylum Streptophyta; class Pinopsida; order Cupressales; family Taxaceae; genus Torreya; species Torreya grandis. The sequence continues at coordinate 57,751 of JARHVA010002952.1, forward strand.
TTTCCTATTGTACAACACATGTCATCATTATGGGTCAAAGAATGGTCATTTCTAGCCATCTAGGTCAGCATTTGCTAGAAATATTTTATTGTGGAGTCAACAATAACTTCTTTAAATTTCCTAGTCTAAAAGCATAATAAAAGTACTATTTTTCAATGTTTTTTTTATGAATGTCATTATTTATAAAGATTATGAATTTTATAAGGGTGTAGCATTAAATTCCAGCATTTTAATTTTTTGTTGTGAGGGTTTGTAATAAAAATCAGATTTCTTTTATTTAGACCTAATGAGTCATTTACAAAATATACTTAGTGTTTCTAATGAATTAAAATTACAGAGTGTGGCTCTTTTTTATTGTGCACTTGAGTGCTATAGTTTTAGATGGTAGGAAGCCATGTAGAGTTTAAGAAATAGATATCAAAGTTTTAGTTTTGATGCAAACGTATGCATTCCAATATTGATCAACTAGTGTTTACATTAGCCATTGAAAAAAAATGAAGTTTGATGGGCCTCAAAGTTCAAACAAATCTAGTAGTTATTGCCATAAAATCTTCATGTTCCTTTTTTTTAATTTTTCTCCATGTTGTATCTTTTGGGGGACTTTTGCCTCTTTTTTTTTTTGTATTTTCTAATTGCATCTTGTTTGACATAAAATGTTGTAGATTGGAAGTTTCATATATTTCCTTAAATAATATACTTTGGTTAAGTGATCGTTGTTTTACCTTTTCTACCATATTTTTCTTCTAGCATTGCCATCAAATTGCAAGATTTTGACCCAACATGATTTGTTCACTCAAAGACCACCTTTGGTAGATTAAAAAAATATTAGTGCTTTAAGTCAACTTTGGTTTTTAGACTTTAATGTGAAAAACATTATTGTTAGAATGCTTTGTCCTTCCTAATCTACTTCATCTGCTTTCTATAAGGCAAGAGGATTGAATGAGCCATTCTATAAACAAGGATAACATTCTAAAGCATCTTTTGAAGCTAAAAAAAAAAAAAAAATTTACTATACTAGATTGTTAAATCCATTTATAAATATACCTCTAAGAGGGTAATCATATCATCAGGATAGTATTAGTGGCATAATTAAAATATAAAATGATGTAATTAGTGATCAAATTTATAGTGTGGATGGGATTTTTTTATTATTGAAAAGTGCACATTCATAAATATAACAAGACATAATACATTAGTAATCATACAAACAATATGGGTGGAAACATCACACCCAAAAATAACCAAACTAAGATAATGAAACCTCAAGAAGATCATAATTCAAAAAAGGCCACCACATGGCCAAAAAATCATAGTTACATTAACTTAAGTGCACCTCAATCTAAAGAAGATAGATAAAAGCATAAACAATAAGGAGTCCATAAAGAAATAACAAAGAACATGGTGAAAGGCAGAGGTGAAGGACCCTGAGGGTGCCCCCCCCACGAGATGGGGGGTCTTTGTGACTGAGATGGGGTACCAACCATTAGTCTATTGGTTAATTTTAGTATCATCCTACTTAGAGTCCTATTTGGAAGGAGAGATGGCCAATTTCAACCATGATAACTTATCCTACATAAGAGCCCTCCAACCCCCCTCTTCCAGCATTTTATTTTTTACCTTTTCATATCTTCATGGAAGATATGGCCAGTAATAGAAAGGATATGCCCTCCTCCTGCTTCGAGACTAATGACTAGAAGATCAGTGATACCATCCCTACACCAACACCCTTTGGGGGAATGGTGGGGAGGTGGATCAGGAGGCTCATGACTAACCTCAAAAGGAGCATTCCCCTAATTATCTAGGAGGATCTACAGATGGTGGAGCTTGAGTTGAATCCTATCTAATTGACTCTAAATCTAGAGGGTAAAATTAGTAGTCAGAACAAATTTATTAGTTATAAAAAATCTTTTTTTGCATAATTTCATTGTTAAAACATGCTTTATTTCTAGCTTTCCAAATCTAAAAAAGAATATTAGTATGGAAAATATTATGTAATTTGTTATATATTAGAGGAAGTAGAATAGAGTTCCCTAAGAGATCCATTTTATAATTGAACATTTTAGGATTGAAGGGTTTGAAAAGGGTATGAATCCATCTCTAGGTAGATTGATCATGAGAGCAAAACCAAAAAGGATGCTTATTGGATTATGGGTGGTGACAAGATAGGAAAGTGGGATTCAAAACCTTCATGTGTTTAAGATAGTCTGTTATAGGCTGACCTTGGTAAATAATATAACAAAGGAAATGGGTTTTTTAAGGCTATATATAAGCCACCCAAACATTATCAAACCTTTGAGCTCAAACATGACAGAGAGATTTAAGGGACTGCTGATAATTGAGGGATTTAGTATCAATATGTTGAGGGGACAAAATATTATAATCCACCCTAGGGGAACATAGATATAACAACATAGGCATTGGATAGGACCAACCCTTCCACTATGACATAAGAGAGGAAACTCAAATTTTGTGTAAATAAATCATCTGGTATGGAAATCTGTAATTCAGAAATGTATTTTGTATCTTCTTTATTTATACCGAACATAGACTTAACTATATTTTAAGGAGGCCAGTATTGAGTGACCTTGAAAAAGAGGTCTCCAATTATGTGAATACCTTTTTTAAACATTGCAATATTTTAACCCAAGGGACCATTATAAAGGGGAAATTATGGAAATTCAACATGGGAGATCACCATAGGGATTAATAATTAATAGGAAGACCATTTCTCAACCCTTCCACCACCCAAATAAGGTGATGCTTTTTTTTAACTATGATTTATAGATGCTTTTCATGATGAAAGTGCCCCTATATTAATCACCATAGGAGTGATGAGAATATTGTGTAAACCAATCCTTTACTTGGCCTTTCTACTAAGCAAAAAACCTTGAGAGATGTAGTGCCTCAATAAGATCTTATAGGCGTCATCCCATTCCAATATTTTGATGATCCTTTAACATTGAGAGAAAGCCCTTGAATCCTAATATCAATGAACCCAAGCCAACTAGCTTCTTTAGGATGATAACAAATAGCCCAAAAGACTCAGTGAAAAGGGTGGTGCCCTTCAAAATTGGTCTAGAAAAAGTCTCTCAAGAACGTTTCCAACTTTGCATAAGAGGCATTACAATTAGACCAACAAGATGAGTAGTAAACATGAGTAATATTGAACACCTTAGAACAGACCTGAAACTTCTTAGCTAGAGTCAATGGTTTAGTGATCCATAAGAATATTTTTTTCTCAACTCTTTGAACCACATACCACCACAACTATGCAGGTAACGCTCTAAAAGCAAATAGAATGCCTCAAAAGTTAAAATAAGCCACAATAAGGATCGATTACCACTTCATTTGGGTGATAGGGACTTGCAACAGCATTGAGTCTTTTATCATTAAATGGAAGACCCAGAGGCAAGGCAAAAAAATGTCAAGACATTCCATACAATATTGAACAGAGTCCTCATCCTCCTAAAGAGTGAAGAAGGAGTCATCAATAAATTTCCCATTGATCAATTGGTAGTCTAAGTTAGGGAGAGAAATACCCTTCACCAAACCCTTGGAAGCATGGCTATCTAGAAGATAGTTAAAACCCTTGTCAATTATGACATAAAGGGAAGTCACAACGGAGCACCCATGTCTGATATATATGAGATGCTCAAAATGTTGGGATTGAAATCCATTAATAGTAATGAAATACCCATAATCTTGAAGCAACATATCAACAGTGTGAATAAACCTAGAACCAAACTTGAGATCTTGAAACATAGCTATGATAAAAGGCAATTCAATCCTATCATAAGCTTTCTTGAAATCAATCATTATGAATAATTCCTTCTTGTTAGATATATTGTCCCAATCCATACCTTTTTAGACTATAATTACATTATCCAAAATGTATCTATTTTGAATTAACCTTGTTTGTTCACTTCTCACAATTAAGGAGAGTACATTTTTTTATTCTAAGGGCTAAAGCTTTAGTTATGATTTTTTAAGATACATTAAGCAAGGTGATGGGCCTCCAATTGGTAATGAACTTAGGATTATCAACATTAGTAGTGTATTTGATGTTGATTTGATTAATGACATGGCCTAAAGAATTTTAAAAAGTAGCTTCATAGTATATTTTCTTAATATCAAGTCTAACTGTATCCCAGAGGGTTCAATAGCATTAATAGAAAAACCCATCAACTCATGTGGCCTTGTTAGAGGCTATTTGCATGATGTATTCCTTAATGTCATTAAGGATGAGGGTCATACCACATGGAACTCTCTATGATTCTTATAGATTGTAGGGGACCATTTCAAGGCATTGAGAGATAAAAAAAATCATGACTAAGGGAGGAGGATTGTGCAACAAACACTCCATTATAGTGTTTTAAGAAGTCATGTAATTTGGTTAACCTATTTGAAGCATATCTAATGTATTTAATTTTTTTGTAGCTTGTTTTGAATGAAGGAGAGAGAAAAACTCTTTGGTCACTTTGTCTCCAACTTTCAACCAATGGATTCATGATCTAAATTACACTCCTCTAGCCTTGTAAGCCTCAGATAATTAGAGCTTATGCCTCGACATGATAGCATAAATCTATTTATGAGGGATTAAAGGTGTGGCTTCCAGTTCTTATGAAATATTAAGGTGATCATGGTTTGTATAATTATGAATATACCACCTAAAGAGAGCCACTTGTTTGCCATAAATATGGATAAAAGAGGTGGTGTAGATTATTTCATCAACCCACCACTCAGTCCAACCATTATCCTTTATGGGTTTTGGAGCCAAGTTTCAAATTCTAATGAGATGCCCAAAAGTCTGCCCATGTTTGAGATGGGTAGAATTAAGTTAAAAGTGATAATTATGGGATTTAACTTGGGGGGTGGGCTACTCAATGTAGAATAAAATAAGGTGATCACAAAAACATGCCAATGATGAGTAGGAGCAAAGAAGAAAAGATCTTGTTATGCAAGTAAGGCATGGTCAAGAGACTTCTGAACTCAATCTTCTCCTTGACAAAATTTAGACCATGTGAACAAAGGAGAATCTTATTCTTTCCTCATGCGATGGTTGTGATAAAAAACCCTAAGATTATTTGCATGTAAAACCATACCTCTCATTCTCCTGCACACCATCTCATGGGGAGACACCCTTCTTTGTCTTGATTAGACCCAATCATATTGAAGTCACCATAGAGAATCCAAAACAAATCTGAAAGAGAATATTCCAAACATCCCTAGATCAAGGTGCATTTCACATCGTCATTATAGGCATACAAGTTAACTAGGCCAATGATATGATTACCAAAGTCAAAAAGAATCCAGACCACTTAATGGTTGGGGTTTAAACCCAAGGAAACAATATTCTGAGATAGATCAGGCACCAAAAGGGTGACAAGCCCCCACAGCCAGGCTCATGATAAGTGGCCTAACAAAGGGCCCTATGTCATATAGTGTGAGAAAAAAAATTAAATAAAATGTTACAAAGTTTGGCTTCTTGCATGGAAAATATTTTCATTTTGAAAAAATGATGACAATTATTATTGAATTTATACTTACTCATCGGATTAGTGAGCCCGATAACATTCCAAGAATAAATTATCATTTGGACTCATCAAGGTTCATATCATTTCTCTCCTTAAGACCTAAAAGGGTAACAAACTAATTGAAAGATAAGATGGGAATGTTATATTCTCCATGTTTTAAATGATGCCTCTTGTTTGGCACGTAATCCTCATCTACAAAGGGTGAGGGACTATATGATCACCATATAATAGCCTTACGATTGAAGGTTATAAGACCAAGCTCTGAATCTGAATCATTCACCCCTAAATGAGGATGAGGATGGAACTGTAGGAGTTAGAGATGGGGATGAAACAAAATGGGTGACCGCCTAAGGAGATTAAGATATAGGAGGTTGGGGTTTAACTTATGTGGGTGTAAGGACTTTACTAGCATAGATTGAGGAGCTTGGGCCCCTGCAAGTAGTACACAATTGGTTGGGGTTTGGCATTTGCACATTCTGCATTATTATTTTAATTAGAGAATGTTGTCCACCTATTAGAATTCAGGTGTTTTGAATCGGATCCACTTTTATCTTTAGGAAGAGAAGGAGTGGAGATCATTATAGGACATTGTTTAGTCATATTTTCTAAAGCTTGGCACTGAAAATAAGTGTTCAAGAGGTTAATATAAATCACATGTTGTGTGACCCAATTATTACCTAATTTAATCTCAATGGACTCCTTGAGGTATTTGTAAAGGTCTATTTCCACACAGACCCTTCTCTGAGAACGTGTTGCATAGAACTTTTGTTTTTCATCTTAGATAAAGTGACATAAAGACTTGATAAGCTAGTCAATAAAATTACACATAGGAAGAGGTAAGTTTGAAAATTCTACCCACACTGGGATTTTAAGATTAGTTTGTTCTATGACTTGAAAGTCATGAGTCCAATGGGAGAAAACAACCAAAGTTTTGTGAATAAACCAAGGGACATGATTAACAATATCTTTGCAATGTTCAGGGTTTGAGAAATGAAACATGAAGAAACCCTTAGTGTGGTTTTGAAATCCTTTGAGTTTCACCCCATAGCCTTGTTAATGGTTGTGAACTCACTACTTTAATAGGCTCTCTAGATGAAATCAACCCTCAAAATAAGTAACCAAAGTAAAATTCACAAAATAATTATAGGATTTATCAGACTCTAGTAAATCCATAACCATTCTTGTAAAGGAGTATCAGGGTCAGAGTTTATACCTCGTGTTAGACCTTTGGGATAAAATTTCAATCTTATTTCAATGCCATATCCTCTCAAGCTCCCACCAAAAATACCTGCATCAAACAATACAGAAAGGGTGGTAGTGGTCATTTAATAATGAGATGGCAGCACCATCCAAAAGGTAGAACTATCAATCTAGAACAAATCCAAACTAGATTGAAGATAGATCGACAGTGTGACAGATGGGAAGAAACCAAAAAACCCGTAGACATCTATTACTTGATATACTTCTCTCACTCTCTCCTCTCATCTTGCGGATTAGAATTTTATATGAGGGGTGTGCATAAGATTTAGCGCTTTGAGGAGAAATTTTAATAACTATTGCATTTCCCATGAAAATCAAATCATGGCACTCAGATTAAAGATGTTTTCACCTCCCGTCAGATAGGGACAACAAGCTTACTTGAGCTAGGCATGCCCGATTTGCCCCATCACTCCTACAAGATCATATTTCCACAATAGAAATATGCAGTCACAAAATGTTTCCTAAAACATGTTTCTCTTGCTCACTTTTGTAATTTGTTTCATGGAATTAAGTGACCTTGATTTGGTTGTTCCTCTTTTGACATTTTTGAGCTCCCATCCTGCCCAGGTTTGAACCTTGGTCATCATCTTTTTGATGATGTATCTATCTTGCATTGCCAATATGTTCCTTTGTCATCTTACCACCATTTACTAACTTCCATAATAGTAAGCGTGGTATGTTACAATGAAATGGGCATCATCTTAACGGTTTTACTTATTCACATAATTGCAATATTGTTTTTCTTCAAAATATTTTTCTCAATGGCCTTACTCTTGCAGTGTATGCTCATTTTTGTTTGAAAAGGTAAATTTTGGCAGGGGAGCCACTTTGAGAAGTCATATTTATTGCATCTGAGCAATAGTATTTTTATAATTAATGTTCAATATAAAAAAATGTTTTTGGAATTATTATATACACATTTTTGGATTGATGTTTTAGATTACATTTAGTGATCCATCATTAGGGTGAGAATAGAATCAATGAGTGATCACCGAGTGTGACTTAAAACATCTATCCAAAAATATACACACAATAATTCCAAAAATATTTTCTTTCTTATCTATTTCACTTTACTCCGATGGATGAATATTTAATTTTAAAGATCTGTTATTTCAATCTTATTTTGGTAAGTGAATATTTAGTTTTAAAGCTCTGTTATTTCATTCTTATTTTGGTAGGTGAACCTCTTTGTTTTGTGAAGCCCTAATTACTATTTTTTTAACCTATGGCTTAAGGAATTATAAGAATCTCTTTTCAACTAATTTAAATTGAAAAATATATTTTATATATTTTTAAGTTTTAACATTATTTTTATAATTTGTATAAAATTTTGGAAAAATGAAAATTTTGAAAATAAATATTTTTTTAAATTTTTTATTGATTAAAATACAATGACAAAATTATTTTAATCAAGAAAATACTTGACTTATCAGATTAGAAAATACAAAAAAAAAAAGAAAAAAATTACATCGGACGGTTCATTTTTATAGCAAATACCCATAAGCATTTAAAATTCCCATCACGTCAAATCTGTCGTTGACTGCCGACACAGGAACAATTACAACGCAGAAAGAACTTAAAAGTGCGTTGAGAATCTAACAGTAGGGTTGGGTTTATGTTAACCTGCGGTAGGGCAGCGACTTGTTTATTTTATTTATTTATTTATTTTAATTGGATTATTGGTGGTGTGAGCAAAATAAAATAAACGAGAGTTTCCACTCTGTGCACGCTAATTTATTGGTGGTGGATTATTAATATTTATTTATTTACTTTCCATACAGTGGATATTTATTCCCCACTCACTAATTTAATACTTTTAAACAAACGTGTATTGGTTATTACTGGTTTTTTAAATAAATTTGGATTCCGCTCCTACCTCTATGGTTTATGTTTGTTGTTCGGATATATAACTTAGTCATGTAGGTGAGAAAGTGTTCATGTTTATTATGTTTATAGGGATTTATAATGTTAGCAATGGGATGGAGTGTAATGGAATGAGTGGTTAATTTTTGCATTTAATTTTAAATTTGACATTTATTTTAACGTTATATGTCAATTATAATTTTAAATTTGATATTATTATATAGAAGTTTTTTTTTTTTTTTAAATTTAGAAAAGACTATTAAAATTTCATAATATTTTAATTATATAGTAGAGTTTGGAGCTATTTTTTTTCTTAGATAGATTTTTTCAAACCCAACATTGGTATAGTTAGAAAGATGTCATTTTCACTAGTCTGTAAGAAATTGGAGTCATTGTGAAATTGAAGGAGAAGGTAATGAAGTCATTAATAAATGTGGTATGTGAAAAATCTAAGATAAAAACTTTGAGATTGATATCTCTCGACATATTTCAGATAAATGTATTTAAGATATATATTCTAGTTTATCTATTCAAATCATGACACGTGCCTTTTATTTTTTTATATTGAAAAAATTATTTAAAGATGTTCAACCTTTGCACTCCAACCTCATGCACATATTTGTCCTTCTATTTCCATTATTAGTACCCATTGCACGGGTAACTATAGAAATCACCTTTCCTTTGTTAATTTGAAATGGAAAATGTCCAACCAATATAATCAAATTATTTTTCATATTCTTAAATATTAACATTAACTTTGCAATTTACATTGTATTTTGGAATAGAGGAAATTTTGAAAATAAATATTTTTTTGATTTTTTTATTGGTTAAAGAACAATGATGAGACTATTTTTTGGAGGAAATATTTCATTTCTCAGATTAAAAAATACAAAAATTAATTTACATTTGACAACTCATTTTTTTTAAATCAATGCCCATATACATTGAAATTGTCATCATGTCACATTTATCATTGATTGGACAACCGATCGTTAGCATACATATTCCACAAGAAAAAAGCAAATAAAAACAAGATTCCCCAACAAATTAGTTATGTTTTTCACAAAAAATTTGTAGAGGGTTGTTACATAGTAGATGAGTCGGTCCCATGTGCCATTAACTTTTTTTAACAAATTTTAGAGGTTGAAATTTTTCATTTTTGGAGTCTTTGTAGCAGTTTACTATACTAATTTTTTACCTATTCTGTTGTCATTTCAATTAATTGTTCTTCTGAACATAAATCTCAAACACAAATGCTCCATGATGTAAAAACAAAACTGCATAAGAAAACTTTTTGACCGGATTTATTTATCAATTAAAGGATCCAAGTTTCTTTTGGAAAATACCCCTTGAAAGATTTAAAAAAACCAATATGGCATGCAAAAATCAAACTAGCTTTTTAGGCATTGATTTGTAATGCTAGACTCGAATAGTCTAAAAAATTAATTACCCACCATGAAATGTTCCATCCAAATAAATTCCTTCAAATTGGAAGAAGAACAGGTCTCCCCATATTTTTCATGCTTGGCCAAGCAATAAGAAAATCACTAAAAATAAGGAAGGAATTGTGCACAGAGGCATGCCAAATGTTTCAAAAAATAACATTGACCTATACAAGTAGAATACAAAGTAATAAAATGGCAAAATGGTTATTTCAAAATAGAAAGATGAATGGAGGTTTGTGGGAGATTTGAAAGAGGGCTGCAATTTTGCATTTTTGTAAATGTGCAATTGGAAAATTGCGTTCAGAGCTCTGCCATCTACAAGTCAACATGAGGTCAAAAAATAGAAGTAGAACTTTCAATGTCAAATGCAACTTTGCATTTTTGCAAATTATAAATTGCACTTGAAGTTCCCAAGTCCGCAATAGAACTTTTGAGCAGAATTGCAACTCTAGATTTCAAGTTATAAAATTAAAAATTACAAATGTGTTGCTAACTTTTGGATTTCTGCCAACTTGCAAAGTTACAGTTGGAGTCCAAAATATCTCTAGGCAAAGAAGGTGTAAAATTACAAATAAGAGATAAATTTTTGCATAATGTAAAAAAAGATAAAATAATGCACTTAAGCATTATAAATTTTGGAAGTAACCCTAAAAGGGTCAAAGGCAAATGAGAAGGTATGGGAAAGTTTGGCATTGACCACAAAAAGCAAAAAAGTAAAATAAGCTCAGTCTTGACATTTCCAAATATTTTGCTTGTGTCGAATACCTCCATGGAAGGGGAATGTTACAGGGTTTGTGAGGCCAAGGTGGGCCATTATAAGCATATCATTCAAATGGCCATGGATCTTCCATTGCAATCTAATGCCATCATAACAAGGCAAGGATAATTATTTGGTTTTCACAAGAAGGGTAGTAGTCCATAAGTTTATAGTTATGCAAATAATTAATTAAATGCATGGCCATGCAATTACACAAGAATAAAATGAGTTTTTTTGGATCCCAAGGGAATATTCTTCCTCAAATCCAACTGCACTGGATTTCAAGCCAAGGAGATCAAGGGCTAGTTAACAAACTTAATCATTACATAGATAGGCATTTGCTCGAATGATTTCCCTGCAAGGAAGGAGATTCTAGGTGTGACAAATGGCATCTTCTAGTTGAATCATATTTCCATAATATTTGAGGTAAAAAAATTAAATAAAAAGATGGCTTGTCCTCTTTTTAAAGATTGTTGGTTGTTTTTTTAGGTCTTAAGCTATTTCAAATTTTGGGATCTTTGGTGTGTTTATTTTATCTCTCTTGCTAAGGTTGTTGCAGTTTTACATCTATTAGAAATCTTTGAGAGAATTTATATGTCTCCCCTATTCAAAAGAAAAATTGCCATGCTTCTCCCCGTGTTAAAATTCTAAACAATGATGTATGTAAGATTTGTTTGCAAGTTAATGGACAATAGCTGTGATTTTTGTTTTATCTTTTCATTGAAATATTTTAATATGTTTTACATGCTCTATTGATTGGGTATTTAGTTTTATGCTTATCAATGACAGTTGTTCTAGGCATAGATTTAAATTGTAAATTCATTTCTACAGTGTGATTTGAAAATATGTTGTTGATAACCTTTTAATAAGGGCATCATGCATTTATGGATTTGATATGAGAAAGCATTTGAATCTCTACTTGAAATGTATGCTTTAGGGTTTCAAAAATTATCTGAATATTTGCATTATATTGGCACCAACAGATGGAGTTTATTCTTGGTAATTTATTTAGTTTGTATTTCGGTCTTTTACATCTTTACAAATGAATGATATAATGCTTATTGAAGGAATTCTTTCTATTTTAAAACCACCACACCACTCTTTTATAACAACCTAACTCATCCTACTTGCCCTACCCTGTAAATAATACACCTTATTGATTATTTTGAGTATTGTTTGCCTACAGATGCATAAATAGTGCTTATCTAAAATGTATCTATGTTTTGTTCATTGAATCCCAACATTGTAATCTGCGATTTCGCCCTGGATTGTTGAAAATTTCTCTAGAAATGAAGGTTGTAATCATATCCCTATCTATTTTCAGTATCTTGTGTCTGAATTAGAGTATTTGCCTAGCTCTTGTGATAACTCTTCCCAAGTGGATTGTGCAAGTTTGGTTATGCCCTAGTTGGATCTCCATTTTTGTGTGCCAATAATCCCCATGAAGATTGAGCTGTAGCATACCTTCATGCAAGCAAGATACCTTGTAGGTCCTCTCAACTTGGTTCAAGGAAAGTTAGAAGTAGCAAGGAGCTAACCATACCATCTATTGGTGTCTTCCAATCATTGTTTGTGTTCAATCCATCCTCATGCTAACCCCTTCCCCAACTATAATGACATATTTACAGGGTTTTCATCTTTCTTTGCCATGCTATCTAAGTGTGCAAGGATAAGTACAATAGGTGTAGAACTAGGAACCAACATAATGAATGAAAAAAGAGGTACTTAAGTGAAAATTATATTTATAAAAAACAAGCATAACTAAACTTCAACTGACTATTTGTGGGACTTTCACAAGAAATTTGACCACAACATGAGAAGAGAGTTTGTAATATTTTGAATGTAGTTTATAAGTTTATTTTTTAAAAAATTAAATCATATTTTAATCTAATATATTCAGTTTAAATTTGTCACTTCTTATTTTTATAGATTCATAAAGAGGAAAATCCTTTCCATTAAGCTACAACGAAATCAATTGAGAGAAGTTTATCACAATTTTTAGTAGATATTTAGAAGACTTGACGAAGAGTCCAAAGATAATTTTTTTTATAATTTTTTAAATATTTAAATAAATACTTGTGATTTTTATTTCCAAACCAAACATAGTCAAATATTTTTATTAAATTTATTTTCTTTAAATATTATACACTATAATATTTATATAAATTATAACTATATTTAAAATTTTCAAAAACATGTAACAAATAAAAAAATATTATAATTTTACTATAATATTTATATAAATTATAACTATATTTAAAATTTTCAAAAATATGTAACAAATAAAAAAATATTATAATTTTTCAATATATATATCTATTAACCATTAAAATATCTTAAAACATTAAACAATAATTAAAATTAAAATTATCAAAAACATTATATATCCTGAATCTCGACAATCAACTGAAAAAATGTTTTTGACATTTTTTCCTCTTACATAGAAAAAAGATGAATAACAGTCCCAAAATTGTTTTACATCCGGACATAGAAAGTGAAATACGGATAAACTAAACCGCAATTTTATATATTATTTTTAATGAATGGTTGGGTTCGCGAAGAAGGCTTAGTATGCACAAGGTAGCAAATGGGGGACAAGTTTATAGGTAAATGAGATCTCGACCAAAATAAATATGCAGGGGACCACTACTCTTAATAATAGCGACAAGAGTTTTGAATTATAATGATCAAAATGAAGAGTCATTTTTAGGTCCTTGGGTTAATGTATTAAGGTAATTATAAATTTAATATGAGTTTTATAATGTAAATATGACTTCAAAATGAGAGAACCAAGTTCAAATTTTTATTGTGGTTTTTAAATCTTTTATAAACTAAGATATGTTATATTATTGATTTTATTTTGATCATTTTTGTGTTGGAATGGTCAAATGGTATTATAATGCAATGACATGCCTTTCAATTTTGATGTCTAATTGTTCTTTTTGTCATTAATCTATCATTGGATAATTTAAAAATAGTCATTTTTTATTTATTATTATTTTAAATTCATTTAAATTTAATAAATTTTTATTCACAAATCTTTATTCTAATTAAACTTAATGCAATGTAGATTATTTTTGTGAGTTATCAATTTCATTAGATTAATGTGGAATTCTAGTTTTTCACTTTCATTCATGTTAAAAAACATATATATATGATGAAATTAAATTAGAAAAGAAAGAATAAACTATTTGTCGCTGAGAAACTATCACATATATTATTAAAAAAATTGAAAATGATTGTTAAGCAATACTTGAAGTGCGGTGTGGAAAAAGTCATTAATATTGTCTATTTATTTTAATAACTATTTGTTGTTTATCCATATCCTAAGTACAGGGCCAACCTTTTGTTTCAATCAACAAGCTTGTAATTCTTTAGAATGTAGAGGGGCCCTCTTTTGTCAAGTTGAGATATAAGTTTTAATTGCAAAAGGAACATTTTTATATATTATTTTTAAAAAATGATAATTAGAACTCAACATTTGATTACCATGCAATGGCCATAGAATAATCGAGGTCACTTTTAGTTTTAAAGTCATTGCTTGTAACTATTCACTTGCATTAAAATTTAAAATGTGTTATATTCTTGCTTAATCTTCTTTCGACATTGCGATCCTTTATTGTTTTTCTCTTTACTGCATCCAATGAAACTAAACAATGTGATCACCACCTATTTGGCATAGAGTCATGAAGTGAATAACTTGAAGCAATGCGTAGATGAATTAGTTTTTAAAATCTAATTTAAAATCTTTTAAAAACAAGTGTGAAAATTTTAATATTTTATATGACCTTGAAAGCAATTTTCACACTTTACACATTTTTTAATAATTTAATTTCAGTAAATATGGCAGGAATTAGTCAATAATCACGACATGGTTATTTTTCCTTATAAATCATTGATGCATTGCATTTATTAAATCTGACATTTATCACAACACTTGTCTCTCTTGTCTTTGCAATGATCACATGAATAAATTCTTGCTTTTAACTTTGACTATCACACGTGTCAGATTACCCTACCTTAACAAAATTTTAGTTTTAGTTGTAACTTTTTTTGTACCTAATCTTAGAGCAACACAAATCAACCTCTCATAGGTAATAAGATCACATAATGCATGGAGTACAAAAGATGCATGGGGTTGTCATTCCTTTTTTGTCTTTTAAAATTTCATACAGATTATTACATATAAAGTTCTAAAAAATTAAATGTTAGATTGAATTATTATTTTATGTCACTATTCATTATTTTACTTTCAATGCATGGGCATATATTTCTCAAAACAAATATACTATCATGTATAGACATGACATTCCCTACCCTTATTAAATAGGGAAGAATGTACCATCTTATTATTTTATTATAAATCATTAATCACTGAAACTTCCCATTTTTTACATTTTAATTAGGGAAAGAATATGCCATGTCTTAATTTTTTTTATTATTAATTAAATACTAATTTAATTTAGTTTTAACTTTATTATTTTATTTTGTAATTAAATGCAAACAGGAATCTTAATGCGCGCTCGTATGAGATTTCCTTTAATTTTATTGAAACAGGTACTAACTACTTGCACTACTTTAACCATAACAATGGCCAAGACACCCTCTACGTAAGCAAATGCCAAAGGATCATACGCCATTATCAAGTTGTTCACTATTGAGAGGCAATTTTGGGGATTTTTTTCCTTTTTCTCTCTGGTGAGGTTCACCCTGTTAATCCAAAAAACATTCTTTTTAAATAATCCAAAGAATCATTTTCTTTCCTTACCTCGAGAATGACTTCTTCGAGCAGCTTGTGGCCTTGTGACCTTTGAGTAGCGCAACAGCTTCCATGGACACCCTCTTTACACATTCATATGCCGATTCAACATTGGCGTTCTCAGGGTGAAAGGAAATCAAGATTTCTTCCCACAACTATTTTAATTTGCAAAATTATTTGTCGGCTACCAAGGCTGTTTGATGGCCTTCTGTATTGAGATTGTTCGTCAGATTCCAATAATCGATTTGGGCATTATCCATAAAATCCATTAAATCCCATGCTTGATGACAGAATTTGACAACACAGTTGGCTTGATCTGACTGTGCCCCATGGAGTTGGACGGTGATATTGAGTAAAGAAAGTGCTGCACTTTTGAAATAATGCTTGTCCAGATTTGGCAAATACTTCTTCACTAGAGGCAATGATTCAGTTCTCAGACTATTCATAAGTTAAAAACCTTTCTTGATGTCTGGCAGACAAAACTAACAGCAACTTAACATAAGATTATCACACTCCGGACCCTTCTGGTGCCCTACTTTCAAAAGAAGCTTTATTTGATGAATACATTTTTCGTTAGATTTCGACAAATTGGATGGATTTCTCCTGACATGTTCCAAAATATCTGCATATTACGGCCCATCTTTAATAAGAAGTTTTATTTGATTAATAGAGTTTTTGTTTGCTTTTTACAAATTGGATGGATTGCTTCTGGGATGCACAAGTGCCTCAAAATATGTGCATAGTTTTCATAGCGCTTATCTGGTGCAGTCTGGAATGAAAATCCACACTGAATATAGTGTGGTCCTAGTGGTCAGCAACAAATAATAAACTTCCTAAACACATTCATACGTAATTTGATAATCATTATTCAACAATTTTAATAATATAGAAGAGTTTATTTAACTTAACTTAGAAAAAGTGGATAACAAAGATGATAATGTCAAAAATGTTATTTAACCATCCACCAAAATACAAATTCAAAAAGATTAATAAAAAAGATGAATCCAAAATCATACTCTAAACAAAATTGAAAGAATATATACCTCACAAACCTTAACACCAAACTGAATTAACATTTTGTATACCCCAAATAAATGTATCTCTAATAGATCAAAGTTCTCCCCTCCTCCTAAATAAATAAATAAATTAATAATAATAATAATAATAATAATAATAATAATAGAATTGAGAATTGAGAATTGAGATCAGATCCTTTAGCGTCACATATGTGAACTAGCTCGAAGATGCCGCTTGTCCATATATGATCTACTCTAAACCATCTCCTTGGACCTGTAAGATTCGGGAAAAAGGGATTGAGTGGATCCATCTCCAACAGATGACAAACCATCCTACCACAAAACCACCAGTACCAGACAATTTTAACAAGAGAATTGAAAGCATTTTAAGACGCTCTATGGGAGGACTACGGTGGAGAGTATGCTATAAACAGTGGAGAATATGATGTTGAATCATCAATCCAATTTTTACTATGTAGAATAGAATGCACATTATAACAAGTAGACCAGCTCCTGAACTCAACACTGACTTGGCCATGACAAAATCAGGCTGGGAAGCACAGGCTACAGTCCATGACTTGAATTACTCATCTTCAAAATTGTTCCGAGAACGTCGTTTATGTGTTGGTAATCCACTCTCTCCATCTCTCTTGAATTTGAGATCGTCATCCGTGGAGGATTTCTCGTCTCTAGATTCTTTCTGTCAGAGTCGAAAAATTTACCTGGATCCTCTGCTTGAGAATTCCACGAACTGTTTTACAAGCTAAAAGTGACCATAAAAATGTGAATACCAGAAATACAATTGCTGCAAAGATCGCTTCTGATTTCAGACATGTAATAAAACTCGGAGGCTATTTTTGTCATTACCACTCCCGCTGATCCTAACCAGCACGTCCAATCGTATTAACAGCCTCTCCGCTGTCAAATTTAACCAATTTTTTTTAAAACAAATTTGTCTGCACTGTACCTATAATCCGAAATGACCTGTCGAGGTGTACGCTGGTATCTAAGGAAACTTCATAATCATTTGGTTCTTGTAGGGCGTTTGACCTATTCAATCAGTTTTCCCCAGCATCTTTGAAAGGGAAGAGCAAATATTAAAAATAATATTATTTTTATATTTTTGGATAGATATTTATTTTTGATCTGAGATTCAAATTTGGGTGGTGCTAGGCACAATCAACCCACTTTGCTAATTTTTATACATTTCATTAACTCAAAAATAATATTATTTTAGATAGGTATAAAGTTTTTGACCGGAGTAGTAACCGGTTACATCAACAGCCACAACCGGTCAATATCAATAATATGGCCATAACCAACCAATACCAATAATACCGTCACAATTACCCAATACCAACAATATGGCCACAACCGGCGAAAACCAATAATACAGCCACAACTGATTGATACCAATAAAACGGCTACAATCAACCTTCCAATATCTCTAAAATTTGAAAATAAATGATGCATATAACAATCAAATTGCTTTACCAATACACCCCATTTCATGAATTGGAAAACAATATTATTACCATAACAACTTTTAACTATTTATTAATACTTATCGACAAATATTAATTCAATTAATTTGTATCGCAAAATATGTAAGGAATTAAAAAAAAAAAAGAAAATTAGAACAATTATGCGAATCCATAACTAACAGTGATTGTGTACGGAAATTGTCACATCGCTGTAAAATATCTGGGAAAACCCACTAGAGCTTGTAGGCTTACATTTAATGCAATTGCAAACGCTGCAACCATATAACAAAAACAATGAAAGTCGTGTTGCACTTTCCAATTATGTAATTTGATTTGGTATACACCTTACATCACATTATACATCATGCTATGTTTAGTATTCGAACTGAATCTAGTCAAGCAATCCAGACTCTTAAAGCATCAAATTACATTGTGACTTCGTCGGTATTAGTGCAACTGACGCTACAATTTCAGCAAGGATAGCCTTGGCTTGTGCTTTACATAGAGTAGTTACCTCCTTTCTTTGGTTGGATACATGGTCAGTAGAGGTGAGTGTGCAACCCACTAGAGCTTGTAGGCTTACATCTAATGCACTTGCAAAGGCTACAACCATATAAACAAAAACAATGAAAGTCGTGTTGCTCCTTCCAATTATGTAATTTGATTTGGTAAACACCTTGCATCACATTATACACCATGCTAGGTTTAGTATTCGAACTGAATCTAGTCAAGCAATCCAGACTCTTAAAGCATCAAATCACATTGTTACTTCGTCGATATTAGTGCAATACATGTGCCATAGAAAAAAATCTCTTTTTTTAAGAACGCTACACTGGACTAATGAAAATGAAACTACTTGTTAGCATTTTAATCTTAAAAACAATCTTCCATGAGTAGAAAGAGAAGCCATTCAATAACACTCAGTGCTTTGTAGACTCACCAGATTAATCTTCATATCCCTGAAAATTATCATACGTGATGTTAACTTAAACTGCTATGAAAGGCACGATTTCAAATGTGACGGTCTATCCTGCCCGATCATGGAAAACATTAATGACGATTAATCTTTAACATTGTCCTTCCAAGATAGAATTGTCCATTTTAAAAGTAACTAGCACTTTCCCCCATGGTGCAAGAGACGCTGGAGGTTACATATAAAAGTAGTTCATATTAGTAAATAATAAAAATACTTTAATTTATTAATTGTATATAATCATAAAGTTGTTCATATATAAAATGTATTGTATGTAACAATAGTTACAAATATTTATCTTTTTTTAAAATTGTATATAACAATAATTACAGAGTTAGAGTTCTTATGAATGGTGTGAAAGATGTAATTTTGTCAAAAAAAATTCGTCTAATTTTTGTTATTTTACATATTTACATTCTTTCATTGTTGCAAAACATACAAAGGTAAATATAGGAGAGATATACATATCATTTTTTTAACATATTCTTGATACGGTAGTAAGTGTTAAGCCTTGGCGATCAATATCTCTAATGTCAATTGTTGTTTTATTAAGTGTCATTCATTGTACTTTGTGTATGGTTACAACACATGGCCCATATATATAAGGCTATATCTATATCTATATATATGTATGGGGTGGGGGTGCCCTATAGACATAGTTAGTATAAATCATGGCAATTAAAATATATACCGTGGGGTGGCCCTGCCATCCATGTCTTCACTCTATATGTTCGTGTTGCCATATAGAATCTAGATGGGGGATTTTTGGCTTTTCTTGACTGTAGCCCCTATACCTATCTAGGACTCTTGAGCATAGTGAATAGGATCTTATCTTGAATGTAGCGAATACTTATATTCTCTTGAGTGGAAAGGGGTGGAGGAGGGCGCTCTCTCTCTCTCTCTCTCTCTCTCTCTCTCTCTCTATATATATATATATATATATATATATATATATATATATATATATATATATATATTCTGTTTAGCTTGGTTCTTTTATTTCTATAAAAATAGTAATTGCAATTGCAATCGCAGGTGTCGGCATGGATATTTTCATGTTGTAAATAATGATTATATACACCCAGATTTGTTCGCAATTGGTGGAAGCATTATATATACATGATCTATTTATTACACACAAAACATATACCATTTATGGATTTCAATCCAACTAAAGGTATCATTTTAATTCTTACATATTTGCATCTGAAGTGGTTGGAATTTGATGTTTGTTCAAAATTGAAGAAACAAAAAAGGGTTAAAGCATCCTCCAAGTCTGGCCATAGTGAAGTATATGAGTTTCTAGGTATAGTAGTTATGACTCTCGTGATAAGAGTCTTGCACCATGTCAGCAGTCAAGCAATCACGATGTGGACATTGTCAAGGTCTCTATCAGCAATGAACATGCTGTCAAATGGTATATTCTTTTCCTTGTCCCCTATGAGATGAATGTGGGGGCTTCTCCCTCTTCAACTAATTAATATACAATAAATTATATTATATATTTTAATATATTATAATTTTTTTTATATTTTAATATATTATATTATATAGTTTATTTTAACGTATTATATATTGTAATATATTATATATAATATATTTATATAAATACTAAACAAATACATAAAATCTAACCTAATATAAAAGCTTCACTAGACAAAGTTATTAAAACACAAAACCAAATTTCGTAATAAATCATAAACCTAAAACTAATAAACAATAAACAAAATGAGTGGAAGATGTTAAAATTGATATTCTAAAAAAACAATAACTCGTGGTGTCAACATTTCAATGGTGAAAATGACATTTCTTTTTCTTTGTCTCTTGTGAGATGAATCTGGCACTAAACAAAATTATTAAAAAATAAAACCAAATTTTGTAAAAAATATTAAACTAAAACTAATAAACAATAAACAAAAGGATATAAACTAAAAACATAATACCTCATAACAAAATAAAATACCACAAAGTCTATGGAGAAAATTGCCAATAGGATTGCAAAGAAGTTTCAAAGATTATGGTTGTTGCTAGGTAAGACTAGATAGGAGCAAAGTGGTGGAGCCTTGAACCATGGAGATGGTTGTCATGTAGAGCCAATGGTGACTATCTAGTCTGCAACAAAAGCATAAATGATATCTTATTAATAAAATAAAATATTAATAATAAAAAATAAAAAATAATTAAAAAATAAGAGAGAGAAAGAAACATAAAGCTTGTAATTTAGTATTTTTTTAAAGGGATGGAATTTTAGTAAGATTAATTCTACAAGCCTTAATTAATAGGTGCCCTTAATTAGGCTAGCCTGCATGAACCTACCAACTGAATATAGGTCACTTTTAATGGAGGCCATGTCGTAATTTAGCATGTTTTTAGACATGTTAGCCTGACCACTATGGAATTGGGCATTTAATAAAAAATATTTCAAATTCCATGAATAAATGTATGCAATTATTTCTAGCAATGGTGTTAGGTGGTATAATATTTCTCACCGCCTATACCTCTAATAAAACTTAAATGCCTAAAAGACAGCCTATTATAAAAATGTTTCAAAAATGGTTATCAATGAAAATGTAAAGTGAAATAAAAGAATTAACTGGATCTTTGAGAGAGTAGCTATCATCTTCCTTTTTGGTCATGTGAGCACCTTCCAAGGTCACCCCTATAGCAAATAGGAAAAATGTTGCTCAAGTGGAGCCAAACACATTAGCTGAGTATTAAATCCCAAATCTCACCTAGCAAGACTATGAATTATATGTGACACTAGAGAGTTTTGAAAGCAGATTTTTCTAGGTTCCAAGGCACTCACTCTTATCAAGAAACCACCAGCAATAAAGAGAAAATTAGAGGTGCTCCATGCTATTGAAAAGATGTGATATTCAACATGCTCTTCTTTTTCACATTTATCCCCATAGTGCTTGATTAGACATTCAATCTTGAGATAATTTTACATGGCTAGTATGAATTCCTTGATTTTATTATGTGGTTAAAAAAAAATACCAATTCTATCTATGGATAAGTTGAACCATCTTCAAATTTTATCTAAAGCCAAGTTGAAAGAAATATTTTGAAGGTGCCCAGATTTCAAATTAATGTGATGTGCAGAGAATATGAAGCATAAGATTAAGATAGACAATCCTCCCTCCTAGCGTGGGCTAAATTTGACCATTTAATGGAATCTTACTAGTTATATAGGCATGTTATTGTCTTTATCTATTTAATTCCTATAACAAGAAATGAATTTAGAGGTGAATTAATATTGAATATAAAATAAATGGACCACTTTAAAAAGAAACACTCTAATGAAAAAGTGTCAATGTTACATGCAATAAAACTAACACGTGGTGGTTTCCATCACTGACTTGTGGATACATAGTACCCTTTTTTTCCAATTCCCACTATTTTGAATGTCATTTTGACCTCTACCCCACTCCTCATTCTCCTCTGGAGACAATGTGTTCTTAACTAGGTTCAGGGTTTTAGTCTCTTACTACTCCTCCAACTCCCTCAGATTCTTAATTAATATCCACTTGCACAAAAATTATTTATAAGAAAATGAAGATCCTATGACCTTAAAATATTATCTAATTATGCTCCTCTCAATAAAGGGATTTAGTCCAGTACACCAATTGATATGTTGTCACCTCTTCATTATCTTGATTGTGATTCCAAGACCAATGTGCATGCATTGCATAGTATACACAGAGTTCTCCATGTCCATAACTTGATTCTCCATAAAGTTTAATAGTTGTCCTTATTTTGTTTCTTTTTTTTAATATTTAAATAGTGTAGGTTCCTCTTCCTCACACCAGTTGTGTATCTCCAAACTAGAGCATCTTCCAACTAGCAAATGAGATCAAGGGTTTGTTATAAACTTAATCATTACATGGATAAGTATTTTCTAGAATGATTTTCCTGCAAGGCAAGAGATTACAGGTGTGACAAAGGATATCTTCTAGATGAAGCATATTTGTAGAATATTTGGGATGATAAATTTATACAAGAAGAAGGTTTTTCCTATTTTCAAAGGTTGTTGGTTGTTGTTGGTTTTCTTAGATCTTAGGCTCTTTCAAATTTTGGGATCTTTGTTGTGTGTATTTTATCTCTTGCTAAGGTGGTTGCATTTGTACATCTATTAGTAAGATTTGAGAGCATTTATATGTCTCCCCTATTCAAAAGCAAACTCACTATGCTTCTCCCCATGTTAGCATTCTGAACAATGATGTATGTAAAATTTGTTTGCAATTTAATGAAAAATAGTAGTGATTTATATTGTATCTTATCATTGAAATTATATAATGTGTTTTACATTCTCTATTGATTGGATATTTCATTTTATGCTTGTCAATGACAGTTGTTCTAAGTATAGATCTAAGTTGTAAATTCCTTTCTACAGTGTGATTTGAAAATGTGTTGTTGATAACTTTTAAGGGCATCTTGGGTTTATAGATTTGATACGATAAAATATTTTAATATCTACTTGTAGTGTATACTTTAGGGTTTCAAAAATCATCTGACTATTACATTATATTGGCATCAATAGATGCACCTTATTCTTGGTAATTTCCTCAGCTTGTATTTTAGTGTTTTACATCTTTTAAAATGAATAATGTCATGCTTTTTGAAGTAATTCCTACTATTTAAAAACCACCACACCACTCTTTTATAACTACCTAATTCATCCTGCTTGCCCTACCATGCAAATAATACACCCTATTGACTATTTTGAGTATTGTTTACCAGTAGGTGCATAAATAGTGTGTATCTAAAATGTATTTTTGTTTTTTAATTTGAATCCCAACATTGCAATCTCTCATTTGGCCTTGGATTGTTGAAAATTTCTCTATAAATGAATTTTGCGATCGTATCCTTATCTATCTTTAGTAGTTTGTGTCTGACTTAGAGCATTTACTTAGCCCATGTGACAACTCTTTCCGAGTGGATTGTGAAAATCTAGTTATGTCCTAGTCAAATGTGTGTTCTTTTGTGCCAATAATCTCCAAGAAGATTAAACTCTAGTATCCCTCCATGCGAGCAAGCTACCCCATAGGTTCTCTCAACTTGGTTCAGTCAAATTCAGTAGTAGTAAGAAACTAACCATATCTTCTGTCAGTGTCTTCCAATCATTGTCTGTGTTCAATCCATCTCGATGCTAAACCTTTCCCTGACTATAATGACATATTTATAAGTTTTTCATCTTTATTTTCTATGGTACCAACATAATAAATGAAAAAATGGTGCTTAAGTTTAAATTATATTTCTAAAAAACAAGCATACCTAAGCTTCAATTGACTATTTGTGGGACTTTCACAAGAAATATGACCACAATGTAAGAATAAAGTTTGTAGTATTTTGAGTGTAGTTTATAAGCCTAATTTTTTAAAAATAAATTTATATTTTAATTTAATATATTCAATTTTAACTTGTCACATTTTATTTTTATAGATTCATAAAGAGGAAGATCCTTTCCATTAAGCTATAATGAAATCAATTGAGAGAATTTTATCAAAAAAAATTATTGGATATTAGAGGACTTGATGAAGAGTGTAAAGATAATTTTTTAAATATTTAAATGAATACTTATGATTTTTTTTTCTAAACCAAAAATAGTCAAATATTTTTATTAAATTTAAATTCCTTAAATATTATACACCATAATGTGTATACAGACTATAACTAAACATTTTCAAAAAAATACAACAAATTAAAAATATATTATAATTTTCATATATATATATATAGAACTCTAAAATATCTTAAAACATTAAACAATAATTATAATTAGAATTGTCAAAAACATTATATATCCTAAATCTCGACAATCAACTGAAAAAATCTTTTTGACATTTTTTCTCAAACATAAAAAAAAAGATGAAGAACAGTCTCAAAAAAGTTTTACATCTGGACCTAGAAATTGAAATACTGATAAACTAAACCGCAATTTTACCTATTATTTTTAATGAATGGTTGGGTCCGTGATGAAGCCTTAGTATGCACAAGGTACCAAATTGGGGACACGTTTATAGGTTTACGTGCTCAACAAGTCGGCACAGGGACTTATGCCACGTAAATGAGATCTCGACCAAATTAAATATATAAGGGACCACTACTCTTAACAAGTGTTGTGGACCGCTTTAGTACCTGCCCCACCTTCTTCTTTGTATTCTGCGGATTTGACATTGCCAATTTGATACTATCTGCTCCTTTGTATTCTGCAAATTTGATGTTGCTAGAAGATCCAGTCATCTTTCTCCAACAAAGGTGCTTGTTCTTGTCAACCGCATGAAAACTCCATTACTTAGTGAAAACCAGCTCTATTTTACCATCTCAAAGTGTCACCTATAAACATTATTCAGAGTCACACCCTATAGTTATAATGAGAAATTTAATTTCGTAAACTGCATGAAAAAGGCACCAATCTTACCAAAGACATAAAGCTGTCTTCAGTGTTCACTGTGCCTGGTGTCAGGTTCTATTCCAAAGAAGAAATATCTTTGGAGACATCGGCACTAAGGCTATTTTGAAAAACTGAAAAGAACCCTTGACTTCTACGCCTTCACTACGATAATAGAAACCCAATTTACTGCTAGACAGTGGTTTTTGCTGAGTATACTTTTGTGAATCCCTCTTCAGGTGAGAAACCTTAGGTCCAACTAATTCCGCCACCACTTGGTCGCCTCTCACGCCAACATTCTACCTTCTGCAATCAACGTTTACATTTCTAGGAGATCTGAGAATGCATACAGGCTTAAAGGCTGCTTCAGGTGCTGATCTGGAAGCTTAGTCAAGTTAGTAAATTTAATATAACTAACAACAAAAATGGCTTAATGCTATCTTTTAAAAAAAAAGGCTAAAGTAAACCAAAAACAGAAACAAAATCATTTGTTGACAATGCAATCCATTTTAGGCTTAGTGTAATGTTATAATAAAACAAGGTTTCAAACAGAAAACCCTGAACACTTTCACTCTCTATAAAAATATTGAATATGAAAATAGCAACATAAACGCATACAAAGAATAGTTTTTGAGTTATTTTGCCAAAAAGAATTTAAGGTTGATGTTGTGACATCAGGTCATGAATTTACCAAATTTTACGGTTTATGCCTTTGCATTATATCTGCTTCAGGCTAGTTACACAGAGGAGTCGTCTCAATGCTATGTATAGGAACAACTCTTGGAAGAGATCGAAACAAATACACCGGCGTGCTGTCGTTGGTGATGGAGAAACTAATGAATTTGGTTGCATGTTGCCCATTCTCAGAACTTGGTATTGATGAAAACCTCAAATGTATGAGCAGATAGGCGGAGATTGCACTGTTCACTTGTTGAGACGCGCAGTAGCAGGCTTGCCCATAGCAAGAGCTTTCTCCAGGTCAGGGCCTTGTTCGCTACCAGATTGAGAGGTAGAGCCAGGGGGAAAGACAACGAAATTTGAAAATTCCTTGGGCAGAACAGAGGATTGTCAAACGCAACCAGATCACCAAAATGGACATTGCCAGTCACGGCTCAAACAAGTGGCTTTGCAAATGATGACAACTGCACAATACATTGCTTCGCAGCACCTGTTGCCTCATCGGCACCTGCGTATGAGGGCACCCGTCAGCGAATGGCATCGTTATCGTTCACATAAAAACTTGGAGATAAACAGCTTGAAAGTTTATTATCTGGCTTTTGATTCGCTGCCACTCCTTAGATTAATCACCTTTTAACGGTAATTACGGAAAATAATATTTTATTGCTGCCGTTCTACAAACTTTGGAAAATGGATGGCATTCATAGCAACGAACAACAGTTGATTGGCTGGCGAAAATAAGTTGATTAAAATAAATGCCCTAGGTGAAACATATAATACCCGACAGGTGCTAATAAAAGCGATTAGAGTTTTGAATTATAATGATCAAAATGAAGAGTGATTCCTAAGTCTTTCGGTTAATGTATTAAGGTAATTATAAATGTAATATGAATTTTTTATGAGTTTTATAATGTGAATACGACTTCAAAATGAGAGAATGAAGTTCAAATTTTTATTGTGGTTTCTTTCTCCTTATAAGTTACAGACATTAGATTATTGATTTTACTTTGCTCACTTTTGTGTTGGAATGGTCAAATGGTACAATAGTGCAATGAAATGTCTTTCAATTTTAATATCTAATAGTTTTTTTTATTCTATTTTGTGATTAGTCATAGATCTATCATCGAACAATATAAAAACAGTCATCTTCTATTTACTATTATTTTAAATCCATTTAAACTTAATAAATTTCTATTCACAAATCTTTACTTTAATTAAACTTATTGTAATTTAGACTTTTTTTGTGAAGTGTTAATTTTATTAAATTAATATGAAATTTTGGCTTTTCGCTATCATCCAAGAGAAAGATCAAATACATATGATGAAACTAAATTAAAGAGGAGAGAATAAACTATTTTTGGTTGATAAACTATCATATAAGTTGCTAACAAAATTGAAGAAGATAATTAATCAATACCTGAAGTACAATGTGGAAAAAGTTATTAATATTATGTCTGTTTATTTTAATAACTATGTGATGTTTATCCATATACTCTGTACAGTTCAAAATTTTGTTTCAATCAACAAGCCTACAATTCTTTAGAATATATAAAGGCCCTTTTTTGTCAAGTTGAGATATAATTTTTAATTGCAAAAGGTACACACACACACACGATAATTAGAACTCAACACTTGGTGACCATTCAATGACCATAGAATAATTGAGGTCACTTTTAGTTTTAAAGTCATGGCTTCTAACTATTCACATGCATTAAAATTTGAGATGTGTTATAATCATGCTTTATCTTCTTTAGACGGTGTGATCCTTTGTTTTTTTTCCTCTTTACTACATCCAATGAAATTAAACAATGCAATCACCTCCTATTCGGCACAAAGTCATGGAGTGAATGATTTCAAGCAATACATAGATGTGTTAGATTTTTAAATCCACTTTAAAATCTTTAAAAAATAAGTGTGAAAACTGTAATATTTTACATGATCTTGAAAACAATTTTCACACTTCACACATTTTTAAATAACTTATTTTTAGTAAATATGATAGAAACTAGTCACTAATTACTACATGGTTATTTTTTCTTATAATGCATGAATGCAATGTATTTATGAAATATAACCTTTATCCTGACACTTGTTTCTTTTGTCTTTGCAATAACCACATGAATAAATTCTTGCTTTTGATTTTGACTATCACATGTGTCATGTTTTGATTACCCTACCTTCACAAAATTCCAGTTCTAATTTGGTTGTAACCTTTTTAATACCTAATCTTAGATCAACACAAAGGAAAGGAGAACTTTGTTCTATTAGAGATTAGGTATATAAAATGTTAATTTAGTTTAGTGTCGAAGTTTGTGGAGTATACATTCTTCCAATTTTGCTCAGAGTATGACAGATCAGATCCTTTAATGTCACATATCTGAATTAGCTCGAAGATGCCACTTGTCCATATATGGTCTACCCTAAACCATCTCCTTGGACCTGCAAGATTGGGAAAATAAAAGATTGAGTGGATCCATCTCCAACAGATGACAAACCATCCTACCACCACAAGCACCACACAATTCTAACAAGAGATTTGAAAGCATTTTATGACGTTCTATTGGAGGACTACGATAGAGAGTATGCTTTAAACGTTGGAGAATATGATGTTGAATCATCAATCCAATTTTTACCATGTAGAATTGGATGCACATTATAACCACTAGACCAGCTCTTGAACTCAACACTGACTTGGCCATGACATAATCCGGCTGGGAAGCACCGACTACAGTCCATGATTTGAATTACTCATCTTCAAAATTGTTCGGAGAACGCCGTTTATGTGTTGGTAATCCACCCACTCTATCTCTTTTGCATTTGAGATCGTCATCCGTGGAGGGTTTCTCGTCTCTAGATTCTTTCTGTCAGAGTCGAAAAAATTGCCTGGATCCTCTGCTTGAGAATTCTACGAACTGTTTTACAAGCTAAAAGTGACCAGACAAATGTGAAAACCAGAAATACAATTGCTCTAAAGATCACTTCTGATTTCAGAGATGTAATAAAACTAGAAATACAATTGCTACAAAGATCACTTCTTATCTATGTGTGCCATTACCACTCCAGCTGGCCCTATCTAGTACGTACAATCCTATTAACTGCCTGTTCGCTGCCAAATTTTACCCGGCAGCAAATTTATTGAAAAAAAATAAAAAACGCTATGCACCGTACCTATAATCCGAAATGACCTGTCGAGGTGTACACCATGATCTAAGAAAACAACATAATCCTGTGGTCCATGTAGATCGTTTGACCTATTCAATCAGTTTTCCCCGGCATCTTAGAAAGGGAAGAGCAAACATTGAAAATAATATTACTGCCATAACGACTTTTAACTATTTATTAGTACATGGGTGGAGGTATTGATTCAAAAGGAAGAACAAACATTGAAAATAATATTACTGCCATAATTACTTTTAAGTATTTATTAGTACATGGGTGGAGGTATTGATTCAATTAATTTGTATTGGGAAATATGTAGAGAATAAGAATACAATTTTTTTTAAATCTGAAGATGAATTTTAACATTAATTTTAAAATATGATATTACAAAAAATATAAAATAAACTAGTATATATATTTTAGATAAATTTATATAAAATATATTGATAGAAATGTAATTATAATTGAATATGATATAAGTACTTCAAATATATTTTACGTAGATTTATATAAAATATGTATGCTAATTAAATATATATTTGAAAGTATTATATAGAAAGATTGAATTACATAAAATATTAATATATATATATATATATATTTTTTGAAAACAAACAATAATAGATTTATAATGTTAAATATATACTTAAATTAATGAGTTTTTTTGACTAAGAAATCAACAATAAGGAACATTTATATTGTTAAAATTATTCATAGTATGATTTTCTTTAACCATTTGCTAACGCAGGAGATGATGTCCACTAATTTGGCATCCAAATGTTTTAAGATTTCTTCCATATATCCACGTTGCTGTCAAATATGGAATATCACAACGATCTCACTGATCACAACCACCAAGGGTTACATATGCGATTCACAATCACAAGTCATTTTCTTGAATGCCTCAGTGCATGGAACATACATATATGGATTTGAATTAAAAACTTGCAGAAAAAAATTTGATACATTTTTATTGTGCTCTGTGGTGCCTTGCCTTCCAATATTTTTCTTGTTTGAATTGGTGAATGATTTTATCTTGTATATATGTTTATTAATTTCATTTTTTTAAATCTTGCATCGGTTCATTTTCCCCAAAAAATCGGCTTTTATTTAATTATTAATTACACTCTTCCACACCTTCCCATGTTAAATTATTTTTTCTATGTTTTATTAACTTGGATTCCAATTAATTAATTGCCAACCCACTCATGCCATTACACCCTTTCACCACCCCACCCCCTACTCCGATGCCACTATAAGGAACACCTATCGATATAATTAAGTTATTAATTTTTATATTAGTTTTAGACTATGATGTTATAAAAAATATAAAGTAAATTAATTAATCAATTAATTATTTTTTATTTTTTCTATTTGAATTATTTGATTAATTTTTTGGAAAAACTAAATATTTATGAAACACAAAATTATTAATTTTTCTAGTGTGGGAAAAATAAAGGAATATTAGAGGAAAGGTCTCAGCAATGGTGTACCCTAATTTTGGACAACAAATTAAGGTGTCATAACATTACAATAGATACTCAAATTTTTATATGTTTTAATATGTCATCTTGACTATTTATAACTAAGGTTTCAAAGTCTAACTCATTATATATTTTTGGATATAATTAATTTTATTACAAGATGTCATAAAATGCATTTTTCAACCCTATGACCAAAACATAACCTTTAGAGTACCAATAATTGTGCATTAGAATATCAATACTTAAGTCTTACTTATGAATATGTGATTGGTTACTTTTAAATTTTATAAAGTAAATATTGAACAAATATTAAGTATTCCCTGCATCACTATTGAAACACTTTAATATTTATATACATCAATATGTTCCATCAGTTGAATACATGAACACAATTCCTATTTCATCGTTGGTAGATGCACCACTATTAAAACCTTTCCACTAAAACAATGATACAAATTCATAACTAACAATAACTATGTATGAAAATGGTCATACCATCATCACATCACCATAAAATGTCGAAAAGCCCTATCACTAGAATTTGGGTTGCATCTAATGCACTTGCATAGGCCACAACCATATAAATAAAAATAATGAATGTCATGTTGCTCTTTACCATATGTAATTTGATTTGGTATACACCTTGCATCACATTATACACCATGCTAAGTTTAGTATTCGAACTGAATCTAATCAAGCAATCTAGACTCTTAAACCATCCAATTACATTGTGACTTCGTCGGTATTAATTTGATACATGTGCCATAGAAAAAGAATTCCTTTTTAAGAACGCTACACTAGGACTAATGAAATTATTTGTTAGCATTTTAATCTTAAAAAGAATCTTCCATGATTAGAAAGAAAATCCATTCAATGCTTTGTATACTTCCCAGATTAATCTTTAGATCCCTGAAAATTATCCTCCTTGATGTTAACATATGTTGAAAAGAGTCAAGCGGTGGAACTGTTGAAGAAAGAAGGTAGAGAAAGAGGCACGCGTGAGAGATGGTAAGAACTTCGCAAAGCTCGAGTTGCATAGCAAGTGAAGTTGTGAAAGCGCGTGTTGAACAACGAGCATGAAGATTAGGCTGATGTTGGAAAATCTAGACCAACGTGGAAAGAACACAGCAGAGTCCTTGGAGGAAACCTGAACAATTAAGCATCAAGTGAAAGAAAGTTAAGAAAGCAGGAAGCCTGCAATTTTGGACATAAGCATGTCCGTTGATAGCCTTTCGACAGGCTACTCCTCAGTCTTAAACACTGAGTGAATGCTCATTGAGTAATTGTATTTGTTCGTAGCCTCAATCTAGGCTATATCAGGTGGTGTATTCCACATATAAGGTGATGTATTTCACAAGGTGGTGTATTCCACATATAAGGTTATGTATTTGGCAAGGTGGTGTATTCCACATATAAGGTGATGTATTTCACAAGGTGGTGTAATCCACATATAAGGAGATGTATTTCTCAAGGTGGTGTATTCCACATATAAGGCGATGTATTTCGCAAGGCAGTGTATTCTGCATGAGAGACATAATTTAGGCATTGTAAATGCTGAAGTAGTTAGTGGTAGAAATTAAGGGGGGAATGTGCTCTATTTTTAAATGCTTAGTTCTTCTATCAAATTGGTATTAGAGCCTTTGAGAGAAGATCCAGGGAGAAGAAAGGAATAGCAGAGGTCTTGTGCCAAGGAAGATCTAGCTAGGTGAAAGGCTATAGTAGCAGCAGAGTCATTGGAGAAGATTTTTGTTCTAGGACGTGAAGGAGAAGCACGCAGTCAACCCAGACAGATCACAGGTTTGAGAGTGTAGGAGTGAAGTGACAGGTCGTAGGTGAGGAGCACACAACAATCATAGTAGTCACAATTAAATGTTGAAGGAAGAGGTGCCAACCACGCATGCTGAATTGGCAGACAAGTGGGACCGCAGATGCTTACAAAGAAAGTGCACTAGTTCAAACTAGAACAAGTCAACCCAAGTAGAAGCGTGGACAATAGTAGAAGTTTTTGCAAAAAAGGAAAGGAAATCACTGTAGCTAGATAAGACAAAATAATTGTAGATCTTGTGAAGATTGAAGAGAGAGGTAACCCCCAGGTAGAGGTGTGGAGTGCTGCCAGCATTGGGAGAAAGAGTAGCAAGGAGAAAGTAGTCACCAATGTGGTGAAGGAGAAAAAAAGTAGTTTTGTGTTGAAAATATTAGAGTAATTACAAGCGGCGATAGCAACAAAGTGGTGGAGATCATCTGTTTGTCCATAGAGATGGTGACCTCAAATGTATTAGGATTGAGATCTGCAAAGCTGAAGCAATCCAGATTTGTGTCAAAGATAGGAGTGGTGACAAGAAAAGGAAATGGAAGGAGAAAGAATTTGACATTTTGCTCGACGAGTGTCTTGGAGAGAATATTGATTCCATATTTTTATTTTTTATTTTCATTTTTTGGGTAACCGAAAGACTCATGCATGACAGATCTAGCCAGGAAGGAAGAAGGTAGGTAATGGGAATCCCCACCTGGAAATTGATGGTCCCTTGAAACTCTAGAGTCCCACTATGGGCGTTATGAGGTGAAGCAAGGAGTGCCACAAGTTTTCTCAAGGCCTATTTGTAGGTCAATGGAGAGTAGCGAAGTTACTTAGGTGGCAGGCTTTGGAATGGGTGCATCAGGGATGCACTACCACCATTTGGAGCATACAAATTTGATGAGGTCGAATCACCTTGTGTACAAGGGCAGTCTATAGAAGATATGTTGTTTGTGGAATATGATCTTAAGTGGGTCGCATATCCAAGAAGCTGTGAAGGTGTTGAAAAGAGCCAAGCAGCAGAACCATTAAAGAAAGAAGGTAGCGTAAGAGGCACATGTGAGAGATGGTAAGATATTCACAAAGCTCAAGTTGCATAGCGAGTGAAGCTATGAAAGCGCGTGTTGAATAGTGAGCCTAAAGATTAGGCCGATCGTTGGCAAATCTAGACCAACGTGGAAAGAACCCAGGAGAGTCCTTAGAGGAAACCTGAATAATTAAGCATCAGGTGAAAGAAAGGTAAGCAAGCAGGAAGCTTGTAGTGTTGGACATAAGCATGTCTATTGATAGCCTTTCGACAAGATACTCCTCAATCTTAAACGCTGAGTGAATGCTCATTGAGAAATTGTATTTGTTCATAGCCTCAATCTAGACTATATCAGGTGGTGTATTCCACATATAAGGCGATGTATTTTGCAAGGTGGTGTATTCCACATATAAGGCGATGTATTTTGCAAGGTGGTGTAATCCACATATAAGGCGATGTATTTTGCAAGGTGGTGTATTTGACATATAGGCAATGTATTTTGCAAGGTGGTGTATTCCACATGACAGACATAATTTAGGCATTGTAAATGCTGAAGTAGTTAGTGGTATAAATTAAGGGGGGAGTGTGCTCTATTTTTAAATGCTCAATTTTTCTTTCAAATTGGTATTAGATCCTTGGAGAGAAGATCCAAGGAGAAAAAAGGAATAGAAGAGGTCTTGTGCCAAGGAATATCTAGGTTGGCAAAAGGCAGCAGCAACAGCAGAGTCATTGGAGAAGATTTTTATTCTGGGATGTGAAGGAGAAGTGCACAGTCAACCCAGTCAGATTGCAAGTTTGAGAGCACAGGAGTGAAGCGACAGGTCATAGGTGAGGAGCATTCAGAAGTCATAACAGTTGCAATTAAATGTTGAAGGAAGAGGTGCTAGTCGTGTATGCTGAATTGGCAGACAAGTGGGAGCACAGGTTCTTACAAAGAAAGTGCACCAATTTGAACTAGAACAAGTCAACCTAGGCAAAAGCACAGTCAATAGTAGAAGTTGTTGCAGAAAAGGAAAGGAGATCACTGTAGCTAGATAAGGCAAAATAATTATAGATCCTATGAAGATTGAAGAGAGAGGTAACCCCCAGGTAGAGGCATGGAGTGCTGCCAGCATTGGGAGAAAGAGTAGCAAGGAGAAAGTAGTCGCCAATGTGGTGAAGGAGAAAAAAAGTAGTTTCCTGTTGAAAAGAGTGGAGTAATTGTAGGCGGTGACAGCAGCAAAGTGGTGGAGAGCATCCGCTTGTCCATAGAGATGGTGACCTCAAACGTATCAGGATTGAGATCTGCAAAGTCGAAGTAATCTAGATTTGTGCCAAAAATAGGAGTGGTGACAAGAAAATGAAATGGTAGGAGAAAGAATTTGGTAGTTTTTTCGATGAGTGTCTTGGAGAGAAGATTGATTCCATATTTTTATTTTTTATTTTCATTTTTTGGGTAACCAGAGGACTCATGGATGACAGATCTAGCTAGCAAGGAAGAAGGTAGGTAGTGGGAATCCCCACTTGGAAACTGACGGTCCCTTGAAACTCTAGATTCCCATTATAGGTGTTATGCGGTGAAGCAAGGAGTGCCGCAAGTTTGCTCAAGGCCTATTTACAAGTCAATGGAGAGTAGCGAAGTCACTTAGGTGGCAGGCTTTGGAATGGGTGCATCAGGGGTGCACTACCACCATTTGGAGCATACAAATTTGATGAGGTCAAATCACCTCATGTACAAGGGAAGTCTACAGAAGATATGTTGTTCATGGAATATGATCTTAAGTGGGTCGCATATCCAAGAAGCTATGAAGGTGTTGAAAAGAGCCAAGCAGTGGAACCATTGAAGAAAGAAGGTAGTGCAAGAGGCACGCATGAGAGATGGTAAGAGCTTTGCAAAGCTCAAGTTGCATAGTGAGTGAAGCTATGAAAGTGCACGTTGAACAGTGAGCCTGAAGATTAGGCTGATCGTTGACAAATCTAGACCAATGTGGAAAGAACCCAGTAGAGTCCTTGGAGGAAACCTGAACAATTAAGCATCAGGTGAAAGAAAGGTAAGTTAGCAGGAAGTTTGCAATTTTGGACATAAGCATGTCCATTGATAGCCTTTCGACAAGCTACTCCTCAGTCTTAAACGCTGAGTGAACGCTCATTGAGCAATTGTATTTGTTCGTAGCCTCAATCTAGGCTATATTAGGTGGTGTATTCCACATATAAGGTGATGTATTTCACAAGGTGGTGTATTCCACATATAAGGCGATGTATTTTGCAAGGTGGTGTATTACACATATAAGGCGATGTATTTCGCAAGATGGTGTAATCCACATATAAGGTGATGTATTTCGCAAGGTGGTGTATTCCACATATAAGGCTATGTATTTCTCAAGGCAGTGTATTCCGCATGAGAGACATAATTTAGGCATTGTAAATGCTAAAGTAGTTAGTGGTAGAAATTAAGGGGGAGTGTTAGAGACTAGAGTTAATTTCTCCACTCCTTCTCATGCATGCAATAACAATTAGACAAAATGTTAGCTCAAGTAGTTAGAGAGTTAAGCAGTTTGCATGCAAAGACTAAAATTAGTCTTCAGTTTGCTTTTCTAATTATTGTTTATTTTCAAATATATTTAAAGGAATCATGGGTGTAGTATTGTAATAAGAAGAAAAAGATCAAGAAGATTTGCAAGATTCAAGAAGATTAATAAAAATCTTGTTTTTCATGATTGTTGTAGCAATCTGAGTGTGCTCTATTTTTAAATGCTTAGTTTTTCTGTCAACATATAGTGCTATGAAGGGCACAAGTTCAAATTTGATGGTCTATCCTATCTGATCATGGAAAACTTTTATGACGATTATTCTTTAACATTGTCCTTCCAAACTAGGATTGTCCATTTTAAAAGTAAATATCACAAAGTTGGAATTTGTTTGCTATATTCCTCAAATACTCTCTTTCATAATTTTAATGCCTCTTATTTTCCTGTATAAAGCTTAAATACGTTTATATAGCTATTAAGTGAATTCTCAACAGGATGCCATTATTGGCCAACGAATAAAAGCCACAAACAAAAAATTATGAACACAACAAAACCTACCAACAAAAAAATCTACCAGCTAAGCTAATGATCATATACAAGATATACTAGCTCACCTGAATAGAAGAAACATATAGTGCCATGAGAATGCCAGGTTAGATAACCTACATTAACAAAAAAAAAAGACATCTGAGCCACATTCAAAGAATAAAGAAACATCAATGTCCCATAGAGCCATGCCAACCACCTGTAGCAGCCAATTGTTCATCATTTCCCTGAAATTATGTGAGTTCCCATTCATCCACTGACACTACAATTTCATCAAGGATAACCTTGGATTGTGCTTTACATGGAGTAGTTACCTCATTTCTTTGGTTGGATACAGGATCAGTATCGGTGAGGGTGCAACGTGGAGAGCTTCGAGGCTTGGAGGCAGGGGAAGTTTGAGCTCCAAAGGTCCCAATTGCTAGAGAACCTGGTGTTTCCTCCCTTGTCTTCTACGACACACCACACACCATTGTATGTGGCTCCATTAGACTACTTTGGTAAGATGTGGGTTAAACTAAAAACCCCGCATGTCTCCTAAAACTATCAATTATGATTATTATTAGATTGTAATATAATATGTTATTTAATATTAATATATAATATAGTATAGTATATAAATAACATACTAATATCATATAATAATATATAATATATGCCGTGTATTTAGTAATAATATATATTTTATAATATAAGGGGTTGATATTTATGGTTTTGAGTGAGGTACAATTATCGATGTATATTTTTTCACTTTATAAAATCATACTTTACTAAAATATAAAATTATATATCATTCTAAGTAACATACACTCTTCAGTATGGAAGTTGTCACCTCCACAAAGGAAGCTATAAAAATTGGGATTACCCTGATTTGAGATACATTAGGATACTATAGTGCTTAAAATAAATGTGGACTATATTTTTACGAATACAATTGTTTTAGTTAGTGTTATGTTTTTATTTATAACTAAATTTTCATACGGCATCATGCATTAGTCAATTAGAGTGGAATAAGCTTTTTTTTTTTGTGTGTGTGTGTGTGTGTGTGTGTGTGTGTGTGTGTGTGTGTGTGTGTGTGTGTGTGTGTGTGTGTGTGTGTGTGTGTGTGTGTGTGTGTGTGTGTGTGTGTGTGTGTGTGTGTGTCGCATCTTGCATCAGTCAATTATATTATATAGGAGCCATCTTCCATTGAATAAGACTTTTCAATTTTTAGTATAATTGGTTTTATAGACATCTAATTATGTATGATATAGTTAAAGAAGTCATAAATCTTCATGTAATTATTTTTAGAATATTCTAAATTAACATGTGATGCATTCTTTATGTTGTTAAATAAGCCATTAGATATTTGACCCCTGTTTCCATTGAGATGACACATGTTTCATTGATGTATTAGGTAAATGAAATAGTTTGTTGAAAGTTATAAGTTACATTTACAATTATGACATGTCAAACATAAACTTTGCACATGTATTTACCTATTGTTTTTCTAGTTCATCACCGAAATACCCTGTCATTGCCCCTGATCATCACCACCCAACACACTTTTAAATATTTCACTACTTGCATGCTCTGTATGGACTTTCCTTTCCTTACCACCTTGTTATTTCTCAAAATCATCGTGACACATGATGTTACCTTCCTACTATTTGATCCAAAATAGAATTTTTAGTTTTATATGGGTACTATGTATAGGCTTAACAATATAGAAATAAATAAGCATGTTATAACCAAATTTTGCACCCTAAGAGAAATTTTTTTAGACCTCTCCAATTTTTGTTAAACATGGGATTGCCCCTAGACCTATGAGTTGTCTATAACAGGGGTAAACCTATAGATTGAAGGGCTACCTCCCCTTGATGAACCACTTAGGTTCACTTTCACTACTCTATAACTTGTTTTATTTGAAAAGGTGGAGAAAGATATGAAATAATCCTAACTAAAGTGTTGATGCATCAAAAAAAAAATGACCACTACCACACATTGCACAATACACTAAGACCTATAAGACAACATGAACATACACACATCCTAGAATGAAATTATTGCATCAATGTTTTGTAGAAGGATAAGGCATTGTGATTCTAAGAGGGAAGACTAAATACACTTCAAAACCCACAAGAGACCCCTGATGATACCAACTACAAGCTATAATAGATAAATAACTACATGAGGTGAAATAAATAGGATACAAACAAGGTGACATATATCTACACTTGATAAGATCAATCATTTAGAGATTTATCACTAGATGTAGTCAAAAAATTATGTAAAAATCCAATTGTTTTATTGATCAAAGGTATAAAAAATGAATGTAGCTTCTCCATACCTAGGTGGAGGATATATTTCAAAGCCAAAGTGGCTCAATATATAACACAAATGTGAGAGAAGAGGAAGTGTGTAAGAGAAAAAAGGTAGACAAGTGTCATGTAAGTTACAACAAGAAAATAAGTTAGGTAACAACTTCAATAATTATAGGCTGCCATGCATTGATCATCCTCAAATACTCCAGCTTTCCAAGTAGTGTGGGAGTTGAAAAGCTTGTTTGACACCTCGACTAGCTCTTGAAAATCTCCCTTCTTCTTGACATGTTGATAGACAAGTGGCCTTATTGGTGGTA
The DNA here is from genome assembly GCA_037957365.1 of Torreya grandis. Taxonomy (NCBI): domain Eukaryota; kingdom Viridiplantae; phylum Streptophyta; class Pinopsida; order Cupressales; family Taxaceae; genus Torreya; species Torreya grandis. The sequence goes on from JARHVA010002952.1 coordinate 97,046, forward strand.
ATATAAATTTTTCCTACATGAATTATATTATCTTGACACCTCTCAGCTAACCCCAATATATTCTCTTTGACACATCACCTATTTCTTGTGCAAGGTGTCTAGAAGGCTCTTCATCTCCTTAGACCTATTTTGCACACAAGTGTAATAAATTTGTTTCATTTATTTTAAATCCAAACATTATGGATGGCCTAATGGAATCATATCATACATTTAAAATTCCATTTTGAGGTCTCAAACTAGCCCCAACAAGTCGTTGTCTACCAAAAGCCTTAAATAATCCTCATTCTTTGTAGCCTTTTTCTGTGCAAACTTCCTTACCTGGAAGAAAATATAGAAATTATTGAGAATATAATGACATATTATATTACCCTCTATCCTCTTATATCTCACGGTTCAATTTCATGCTCTAAGATTGAGTGGAGATGTCCTTTTCTATACTTTCTCTCTCCTAACTAGGCCTCAAGTAGGCATTCTTGACAAGAGAGTGAAAAATATTTATACAGACTCCTCACATGATTAAAAATATATAAAAGTGTTCTATTAAATTATAATACCTCCACCCCTATCTCCATGCCAAATTTTAAGTTCTAAATCACTATACAGACCTAAAAAATAGCAAAATTCACTCATTTTAACTAGATTATGTATTATTTTGTACAATATTGCATTAACCAATAGTCTAGGAGCATGATCATGGGAGTTTTGAATATTTTATGTATTTTTTATAAGTCCATATAATCCATATGGAGGCATGAAAATTTATTTGTCTCTCAGCTAGTCTTTATGGCTCCCGTTGACAACTTGAAAGTGGTTTGGGTTCTTAAGGATGATTCATACATCTAAACATATGAATCATCCAAACAATTACATAAACATGAATTAAATTAGGGTATGTAACTTCCCCTATTATCACAATGTCTCATGAAAATTATCTTGACCATACCAAGCAAAAGAAACTGACCTCTCGACTGAGAGCAAGCACCCTATGAGGTCTAAGAGAGAATTGCAGTCTGTATGTGGTTATTTGAGTTTCTTTTTGGTCTCTAATGACCTTAATGAGGTCTAAGACATAAAAATTTTCCATTTAAAATGGTTATCTAACCATATTTCTCCATCAACCCCTTGCTACATCTCATCCACTTAGACTTAGGGTTCTCAAGTCAAACTACTTGTCATACCCTAGCTAATTGTCATACCTATTTCCTCACATTTCCCTTCATTATGAGTTTATCTAAGACATAATTAAGTTTTTGTATATTTTTTTGTCACATTATAAATCTCTAATCCCATTTTATGTCACTCCACTTCATTTGACCATCTCTCAAAGCCTAACTCCTTATATGGGCTTGTACATGCACTTTGGATAGGATTTGTCCTGACTGTATTTATATTTACTTCTTTCAGTATTATGGATTTCATGAACAATGAAATAACTCTTCAATCATCATATGAAAATCTTAATCTCCCTTAAATCTTCTTAAATTCTCCTTAAATAAAAAAACCTTCTTAAGAATGGACAAACAAGCCTGACTACATATAACTAGCTTATGACCATTGTTTATATCTAGGTTATCCTCTTCAAACATTCTAATTATATAAACTCCCTTAAGTATTTAGACCTCTTTAAACAAACAAGTAAATATCTTCTTGGCTAGGTGGGCATACCTATGTTATCAAGGACTATGTGTGCTCATTTAGAAGGGTCTACAAACTTAGTGTTTTTAGAGGTCTTTCTTGGAACACTACAACTATTCAAACCTTGATGTGATTGATGGAATCAATACTTCCTTTATAACCCTTGAAATATATATATTTATATCAATATTTCCACTATCTCAAAACAAGATTAGTCTTCTCACTGTTGATTGTGTATCGATTTGGAAAAACTTGATTGTGTAGGTTCTTCAACATTTGAGGCCCCTTTTTGGTTTCTCTTGTGACCTCAATGTCTTGAGATATTCAATATCCTTCAAATATTTCACACCACTATCTCAATAATTTGGAGGTTTTTTATCACTTATGTAATCTATAGATGACTTTTAGGACACTTGATTATGTCCTTTTGTGCCTAAAGACCAATATTTAATATTTCAAATGGCTCATGCTCAGTTATTATGATGTGTTGATACAATTTCAATGTCTTGAAGCGCTTTTTATCTCATCAATATGGCTATCAAGGCAAATCTCCAACTAGCTGACTTTAGGTGATCAACATGAGAAGTAAATATGAATATGTAGTTTGAGTGGACCTTTTAAAATAGGTAATGAGATATTACAGTAGCCAAAAACTCAGTAGCCATTTCATAATTTTCATTTCAAGTCCATTGGCATTCTTAAATCACATTACTAGACTTTGTATCCACTATCCTCCTACATATAGTCCTGTAGGATCCATATATTTGGCATTGTTATCTTATCATTGTATCCACCACTTAATTTAGGTGTTTTAGATACCTTTCATTGATCCATGCTCATTTCTCAACTTTAATGACCACCATGATGATGCTTGGAAACCTTTAAAATCATTGACAACATGGAACTTCTTTTAATTATTAGACCTACAGGCCTTTAGGTGATAAATATTGCAACTTGATGTTTGAAGCTTTGAAAGTGAAACAAGGAGTGATATGAATCAAAGGCCATTGTCACCATGACATCAAACATTGAGACATTAAAATATAACCTAAATCTCCCTAAAACTCATATAAACTCACTCCATTCAATCGTTATGCAGAAACAAAAAATAATCTCAAGATATGAGTGAAGGGAATGACCATGTGAAGCTTGTAAGAAATGATTGAGTGATAATGAAGAACCTAAATGGATTGAAAAGGGAAAGAGGACTATAGAGAACCACTAAGGTGCACTAGACCACTTTGGATAAGCTATGCAACATAGAAAAGTTACCAGTCACTTATAAACTACTCAAAAATAACTTTTCATGCTAAAAATACATCCAAACATTCCACCATGGTGAATTAATGTATGTGAGGTATATAAAAACATATTAGAATCTATTTCCATTAATTTCAAGTATACATGATCTCATACATTGAACTGGATTTGATCTAAACTCAGCCTATGGGGCTTTGAGCCCTCAAAAAGTAGTTTGGGATCTTAGTGATTATTCATAAATATAAGATCACCAATCCAACAACCAATGATATTATCACCAATCCAAAATCAATTCCACAACTTATAATCTCATATGGGTATCAAACTTTGTCCAAAATATTAACCCCCATATCTACTTATACGACTCATACTATCTTCTTGAAGTTGGCCTTCAATAACTTTTGTGTGTGTGTGTGTGTGTGTGTGTGAGAGGAGAGAGAGAGAGAGAGAGAGAGAGAGAGAGAGAGAGAGAGAGAGAGAGAGAGAGAGAGAGAGAGAGAGAGAGAGAGAGAGAGAGAGAGAGAGAGAAATGTTTCTAAAATTTTTAGAATCCAAACTCGCAAATTGGTTTATGACTTGTATAATATTAAAGGATGTTTTGAAGTTGTTTTCACTTGAAAGTGACTTCAAGAGTCCATACAACTCTCCCTAACTCCTCAAACTAGCACTAAAGTGCAAGATTCTAATTTTTTATGATCCTTCTAACATATGTAACATTTATATAAATATTCTAAGATCTTTGAAAGGTGTGTGGTATGTATTTAAAAGTTAAGTATCATTGACATATACCGATGCTAGCTAGAAATCACATTTATATGCATTTTCAACACCTTAGAACAAGTAAATGGTCTTAAAACATTCCAAAACTTCATGAAATGTTGTGAAAAGGTGTTTGACACATGAAATGACTTTAACAAAGCTCTACTCACTTATAACAAAACTTGAACATGTTTTATCTCCCCATGACACACTTAGATCACTATATGACCAAAATACGACCTTACCTTAATCTTTCCAGATTTACCTTATTAAATGCTAATAAGGTATGTTTGACTCAAATAGGACCTCCTAAGTCACCTAAGGTTCAAATTTTTACCTATATGGGTCCCATTTTGTCCTATGGGTCAAAATTAGATAATAAATTGTGACTTATATGGGTAGCATGCCTCCGATGTTGACTAGACTAGTAGCCTTGTGCTTCCATTTGGTTATAGAGTTAATTACACTCTAAGACAACAAGATCATACCTTGATATTTGACCAAGAAGATAACTTGATTATCTCAACAATTCACAAAACTAAGTCACACAAAAAATAACAAAAAAGAAGACACATACATAAAAGCAAAGAAAGGAAGATACACACATGTCCTAACAAGCACTTAGGGAACACAAAAATAATTTAAGCAAACTAAACTATATAAAAACTAACCTGAATACAAACTCTTCCTCCTAGATCAAAGGGTATTCTTGGACCATATATTGCTCTATGAGATGAAGGGGTACATGAAGCAAATTGTCTTTGGAGATTTGGCCTTGATGTCTTCAATTCCCAAATGATGGCCACTCTCTTTGGCATGATCTCAAATGCAACCACAATAGAATATACAATATCACCAAGATATTCAAATATATTTTCATACTCATCCCCATCTTCATCATTGTCTTCAATGAAAATATCTTGTTTGATCTTCTTATGACCAGTATTTTCTATATTTCAAAGGAATTCAACCCCTTAAAGAAGCTCAAAATGTTGATGCCAATCACCTTTGTCTTCTTTATCTTCAAGAAACACAACCTATTCAACTTCATATTATTGATCATTGTGTACTTGATCAACTTCAACTTGTCTAATTGAAGATTTTTCAACATAAAGGTTGGCTTCCACTTCAATAAGCTTGGTACTTTGGAAGCTATCAGGTTGTACTTCAAGAGGTAGTACATCTTGAAAAATATATTCAAGTTGAATAGTAGTAAGTGTAGGATTTTGAAGAGCCTCAAATTCACCAGATTCCCCATTGAATCTTTTCCATAATTTATCTTATTTCATATAAGTAGTAGCAGCTTTGTCTTCTATTATATTTTTAGATGAAACATCTTGATCATTCTCATGAATATCAACCAACTTAGTTTATGTGATGCCTTTCTCAAGCACATACTCTCTCATGTCTTGATCAAGCTCTTTGTGAAAAACTACAAAATTGTCTAGATTTTATCTTTATTCACTCAAGAAGGTTGACTTTTGCTTTTCTTGACCAAGGAGAGTCCCTATACTGAACTCTTCATTATAGACACTTGAGTCATCTTCTTCATTAGCTAAAAATTTATCTTGATATTATTTGCTTGCCTCCCATAGGATGGGTTATCCTTCAAGAAGGGATGAGGTGGGAGGGTGGTGAACAAAATCATGGGTTAGATAGGGAGTATGAGGTGTGGTGGATGGATCATGAATGGGTTTAGGGATGGAGGGGGTAATCTTGTAATTTGGGGTCTTGGAAATGGGAGACTCTTGAAAGAACTCTTGAAGAGAGAGAAGGTTCAAATTTTCCATAAGTGTTCCATTCTCTTCATCAATAACCTCATCCTTTTCATAGTCTTCTCAAAGTTCATTGTCAGTTGTAACTTGATCATCCAACTTCTCAACTAAGTCCTCTTTTTTATATTGAAAATATTCCTAGATAGACCTCCAAGATGGAAAAACTTGAGGCTATTGAGGAAGAGGGAATGGGACTGGAGTAGGCATAAGGTTTTCTTCTTTGACATCAATTTCTTGATCTTGGCTTTCTTCATCTTGATTTCACCAAGACATCACTACTTGGTTCAAAGTTAGAATTTTGAAACTAGTAGGCACTAATGCTTTTGAGGTGGAGGGATAATTTGGATTATAACCATGATATGATTTTGCTTGGAATAATTATCCTTGACCTTGAGGATGAGTTTGAAAGGGTGGTATATTTCCTTGATAGTTTGGATAAGACTGATTATGTTGATAGGATCTTCAGAAAGGTCTCCCTTGTTGCTATTGATGATCCTTTAAATCTCTTGCTCAAGAGACTTAATCAAATCTTATTCTTCGTGATAGCCTTCTTTATGGGATTCTTCATAAATATTCTCAACAACATCATGATAATAGGTTTTCCATGGATCATAGGGTTGATAAAAATCTTGATAGGGCTGTTGAGAAACATAGTATGGGTCATGACAATTTTGATAACGAGGTGTATAGTAGGAATTCACTTCATATCTAGCCATACCAACTTCATTATTCAAATGAACATAGATATTTAGAAAATTATTTTCACAATAATTAATTTGGATGCTTATAACCAGTTGATTGCATTTAGAGTTGTCATTGGTGCTTGTTGAGTGCATCTAAAAGCTGATAGGAGGAAAAACACACCAAAACTTTCTTCCACTATTTTTGACCTTAAGTCCTACAAAGCATGCTTGAACTATTATAACCAAAATTTTCACCTTGGGATAAGGTTGTTCATACCTATCCAAATTTTGTTAAACATGGTATAACTTGTAGACTTGTAGGTTATCTATAACAAGTATAAACTTCTAGATTAAAGGGATATCTCTCCTTAATGAATCACTTAGGCTCACTTTCACTACTCTATCACTTGTTTTCTTTGAAATGGGGGAGAAAGAACTGAAATAAACCTAAATACAATGGTGATGCACCAAAATTTGTTGACCACTATCACACATTGCACAATACTCTAAGACTTACAAGACAACATGAACATACACACATCTTAGAATGAAAATATTGCATCAATGTTTTTTAGAATGGTAAGGGACTATAAAGTTTAGAGGGAAAACTAATATCACTTCAAAACACATAAGATACTATTTATGACAACAACTACAACATGCAATAGAGAAACAACCACATGAGGCAAGATAAATAGGACACAAACAAGGTTATATACATCTACACTCGATAAGATCAACCATCTAGAGATTTATCACTATATTTAGTCATAAAATGAGGTAAAAAATAGTTAATTTATTAATAAAATGAAAAATAAATGGGTAGGCCTTCACCATACCCAAATGGAGGATACATTTCAAAGCCAAAGTGGCTAAATATATAACACAAGTGTTAGAGAAGAGAAGAAGTGTGTATGAGAGAGAAGGTAGACAAGTGTCATGTAAGTTACAAAAAGAAGTAGTTAGAAAATAAATTAAATAGGTATAGGATGCCATGTTTTTCTCCTTTTGTGATGATCCAACTCTCCAAGTGGTGTGGGAGTTGAAATGCTTGTTTGGCACATTGATGAGCTCTTGAAAACCGCCTTTCTTATTGACATGTTGAAAGATAAGTGGCCTTATTTGTGGTAAGATCAGTTTATCCTACATGTTTTATCTACTCTTGAAACTTCTCATCTGACCTTGATAGTTTCTCTTTGACACATCAGCTCTTTTTCTTTCAAGGTGTCTAGAAGTCTCTTCATCTCTTTAGGCCTATTTTTCACATGAGTGTTAAAACTTGGTTTCAATTACTTTATCTCATCTGCACTTTATGGATGGCCTATTGGAATCATATCATACTTAAAAAAATCCATTTTGAGCTCTCAAAATTCCATTAAATAGGCCTAATTCCTTGTAACCCTTTTTATGCAAACCTCCTTATCTGGAATAAATTACAAAAGGTGTTGAGAATTTAAGGGCATATTCTAGTGCCCTCTATCCTCTTAAAACTAAAAGTTAAATTTCATGCTCTGAGAGTGAGTTGAGATGTCATTTTATTCCCTTCTTCTCTTCCAATTAGGCCTCATTAGAGTTGAATGGTTGAGTCGAATGATTGAGCTAAATGGTTGAGATAAATGGTAGATCTGACTAGTTGAGCCAAATGACTAAGCCAAATGATTAAACCAAATGGTTGAGCTAAATGATTGAGCTGAATGACTAAGTCAAGTGGCTAGGCCAAATAGCTTCATTGAGTGATAGAACTAGATGGTCTGACTGACCAACACTCTAGTGGGTGACCTATGAATATAGTTTGCTATCTAGTTGCTTGATCTCCTCCCTTGATCTATAAATACTTACCTTTGGCCTCATTGCTAAATTTTTTAGAACTTATTTCTTGTCCTTGTAAGGAAATTCATTTCAAAGCCATGGAGAGAAAATTCAATCTCAAAAGCCTTCTATGCCCACACATTTTGAAGCTCATACAACAACCAAATGCATACAATGATTGGGTTCATGAATGTAGCTTTAGTGTCCTACACTATATGCCTCAATACAACCTAGACATTATGCTTTTAAAAATGCTCATGTATTCATATGACCCAAACAATAATATCTTCACCCTACAAGTGGACTGTAGAATGATTTTATTTGGTACTTCACCACAAGATATTCACAATCTCACAGGTCTTCCATTTCATAATGTAACCCCTGTGAGTTTTAAATCAGTGCTGACAAATGAAGATGAAAATTTCTTGGTGAAAATTTTTGATTTACACATCGGCTGAATCGGTATATACTTATAAATTTGTTTGTATGTTCAAAATTCAAATTTCAACCTTTGTAATCTAAACTACTCTTTAGTTTTAGATAGTCATAAGAGGGGTGTCCACATCGAATATGTTAGTCACCCTTTTTAAAATAAATGGTTCAATTTTTCTAATCCAAAATAGTATTGTAGGGAAGAGCAACATATACTCCCTATTGGGCACTGTTTTACATTGTTTGTACTATTTTCAAATATAAATTTGACTGGTGCTCTTTTATTTCCTCTAGAATAAGGCTTGAAATAAATTCTACTGCTACCAATCCCAGTTCCACTATTTATTGTTCCAATTTTATTCTATAAATATACTATAAGGCCTTCTTTGACCTCCAAAAAATATAAGGTTCAACTGCGATGGATCCACAAATGATGACAACCTCTTTTTGTATGGATGAGTAGGAGGTTAGTTTATTTATTCATTTGTTGATCTAGATTCTATGGTTTAATATTTATTTGTTTGTTAAATAGTTACAAAGGTAAATATTTATAACTATTTAATAGTTTTTTGTTACAACTAATGGGAAAGAATGCATGCCTTACAAAAATATTCTACCTTAAAAGGATAACATGCAACTGTAGTTGAAGAATTTATAGATTTAGAGTCTATAGAATCATCCATGCAATCTTATTTACTTGTGAAACATCCATGAGTTTATTCGATGTCATCTCCATAGGCAAGTTTTCTATTTAAAAATTTCAAACGAGATTTTAATTTTCAAGACTCAAGTGTATTGTTTTAGTTATTTGTTTTATTCTTACAATTGACTCAGCAATAATTCAGATGGTGGAACAACCACCACCGCAATAAATAACAACATTTATTGTTCCTTCTCAACCCTCTGTGGAAGGTATTTTACATTGCATATTTTGTTTTTGTTTTTTTAATTTTTGAGACTAAAAGTTTGCATAGTGTACCAACTCAAAAAACCATTGTAGATGTCACTCATAATATGCCACGTATATTGAAGGATATACTATCTCCAAATATAAGTACTAAACTTTTAATTTCAATTTTGCATATAACTTTATTTTTTCAATTTATTTAAAATTTTAAAATAACTTACATTTTACAAGTCATCCTCTATCTATGAGGAAGATTATGCCACCGACTTTGTCCTTGAATGCATTTCATGGAAGGGGTTAAGGATCTTCCATTAACACCACAATAATGAGCATCAACACTGAAAATATCAGGTTCTCAATTCCCCTCTTTCTCTACTAGGTTTTTATCAAGTGCATAGGGATTGACTTCATTGCCAAAATTGAACTTTATGAGGAATATCTAGGGTTTGAAAGTGGTGCTGATATTGGAACTGCTTTACATTCACATGACTTTATCTAAAGAGAAGTAATACATGTTCATGTGACTACTCTTCAGGAACCTTCAATCCCTTCACTGGATAGTCCCACCTCAATAGATAATGTTGTAAAGTCTGATGATGCCCTTACATATTTTCCATTGAACAATTTGGTAGTAGATTGTATTACTACTAGTCTTTAGGAGGTAGTAATTGATGAACTAAAAAAATTTCATGTGTGGGAGCTTCAAGACAAGGCATTGATAAAAAAAAATTATTATTATTATCATAACCAATTTGAGTGATAAATTTGTTTTGCATTGGTGCAATAATAACTCACAAATATTGATGCTTTGTTTGGTAAAGCTAAATCTGGATCAGTTACTATTACCAATACTTACAATGATAATGTGTTGACTATCATGCTTAATAAGTTAGATAATTTCAATGCAAAAGCCCAAGAATATTCTAATAAATGGGAGAAAGACATCATGTCATTCTTAATTTTGTTCACATCTAATTACATTACATTTTAAAATATAGGTAAAATATGATAACTTAAAAAAAGAAGCCGAGGTCCTCAATGTGCAACTAAAAAATGCATGAAAAAGTTTACAATCTATCATTCAATTCAAGGATAAGCTTGTTATATTGAATAAACAGAACAACACACTATGGAAAATCATTAAGGAGCAAGGATGATATTCTAATGACTTATTTAAGCAGAAGATAGTTGTCAATCCAAGTCTAATTTCTGCAAGAGATGATGGAAAAGAGGATAGATAAAATCTTGAATGTCTTAATGTTACAACTTTGGATATTGAAAAGGTAGGGATATTGAAGGACAATAGTGGCACAAAGGATGTTGTGATTTGAAAAAAAGTTGAGAAAATGGTTGAGAAAGAATCCAAAAAAAGTGGTTGAGAAATTAGTTAAGTAATTGACAATCTGTTTTAAACTTTTATATATTTGTAAACACTATTTTCTTTAAAAAAAAAAATAATGAATGATAATTTCATGTTTGTAGATGCTGTGATCAATATGTCAAGTTTTAATTACTAGATGAGCCATGTAGATTACAATTTTAGTTTTAATTTTATGATGTTAACTTGAATGGTGTTAGGCCCCCTTTTTATATTTCTGATGCACTTGTGAAACTCACATCTCAATAAAAATGGATTAATGCCAACATATTCCTTTATATAGTGTTCCACCTAACACAATCATAATATATTAATCTTGTGTAGTGATCACTTAGTAAGAAACACAAAAATGTATTTCAAAAAATGTATAATAGTTATTGCATGTTATGATTAAAAAAAAATGAGTTGCTTTTTGTGGAAGATCTCTTCTTTTTAATATTTAGATTGTTTCTTAAGTAAATCTTGATTTGAGATGCATTTAAGGCCATTAGAAAAGTATATTCATGTTTGGTAGAGGTCTTTGTTGAAGACAGTATTTTGATAGTCAGTAATAATGAGGATTCATCAAAGTTGACAATATGCATGATTGATTGTGATCATAAACTATAAAATAGGTTAATGGATTGTTTAATGTTATGAGGATGTTTAGATAGATAAGGACTCATGAAATCAATTTTATTCATATGAAAAATGGTATAACAAGAGGTTATTTTTTATTTGATCACATTATTCTAAAAAGAATCAATTTTAAGGACTCTAAACAATTGGACAGCTTTTTAAATATAGGATATCTACTACGTAGGAGTAGATAACCTACACTAACCTATAGGGAGGTACTATATATGTCGAGTCTGGTACTATATATGGCTTATATAGTAGTATATATAGAGTATTAGGAATATATATATATATATATATATATATATATATATATTCACAAAAGTGATTTGACATTGACGTAGTTATTATAGTTTTTAACAATTGAAAACATATAATAATTTTTACATGTTATGATATACATGTGAAAATTACTTACAAATAATTAGATAAAGTAAAACATGAGTACAATGAAGGCACATAACAGAATGCAAGAAGTCCAAATCAAACACATTATAAGAACATCAAACACATTGAAGACACATATTATGTACTATGAAGACACAATAAATACATCGCATATGTAAGAAAAAAATAGATCTATAAAAAATATGTATCAAATACATAAAGAACCATATTAACCTAAAGTGTTCCCCCTAACACAATCACAATATGTTAATCTTTTACATTCAACACTTAGAAAAAAACAAGGAAATGAATTTCAAAAAATGTATAATAATTATTGCATATTTTGATAAACATGTGAAATTGAAATTCATAAATTCTATTTCTAAAAGTCTTGTAGTTGAAAGAATCATCCACAAACATGATCATCGGCAATGACATTTGTATATGCCGTGTTAGTGCCATATTCAGTGTCATTATTTACATCCTCTTTATTTGTCGGTATATTACTGACACCTCTTATTTTAGTTAGAGAACTCCTTGTTGCCATATAGAAATATATCCACTGCATAACATGAAACATATAATCTCAAATAGGTTTCTAAATTTATATCCAATCTATTTTGATGTTTTGACTCTATGAATAATAATACACTGAATATTTTTTCATCTTCCACTAAGCCCAAAATCATTGTTTGATAGAGCTCGAATAATCCAAAAAATTCACTTAGACTTTTCTACAGTATACTACTAGGATAATGTTTTTTCCATAGTCTTGTAATTGCCCTATTCTTTATTGGTTCGCTTAGAAGATGATATTTTTCAAACATTGTAGTGCCAAACTAGGCTGACTGAGATGTTAGTAAATCCTTTCCCAAAATACCTTTAATTTATACTCTATTCACCTCTTCAGATCTATAGAAATGCATTAGAAGATAGTGTATGTATTTTTTAAATAAAATGATAACCATCTTTTGACTATTATTACTATTATAGAAAATGGGATTGACAACTTCCATAGCCTCCAACAAAACATCCCTTTGAAAATGATCTATGATCTCTGAAGATAAGTTTTGGTGAACTCTACGTAGTTTCATTTGGGTTTCAGATAGAATAGTGTCATACAGAATACGTGTTATAGGTAGTCCTTTGTATTCAGCTCCCACAAGATTAAGTCTTTTGTAAAATATGTGCATTTGAATCTCCTTTCCATTAGCAATGACATAAACATGATAATTGGTATTCAACTTCAAATAACTATCAGGGTTCTGTAAATTAGTTAAACACTAGAAAATACTAAAAACATGGCCTTGAAACATTTCATTAGAAGTGTATAGTATGTCTAGAGATTGACATAATCATTTTCTTATCTATATGAAGTCCACAATATAAATGGACCTCTCCTGAGCATGTTTCATTAAACAATTTATTTCCTTTAGAATTAGAATAATTACACATAAAGTAAATAGTGTTTCCAAATCTGTTAAATGGTATAACACATATTTTGCCTTATCAATTTCTCTACGTTATTTATACATGAAACCTACTAATGATGGATATTCTTCAAAAATTTGGCAAGTAGGTTCAAACATAGAAATCTAGCTTTTATCAGATTATTTCAATAGTTTCTTACCATCAGTCACTCCTATTGAAAATTTTTGGAACTCATATTCTTTTTGTACTTCTTGACATATAAACATGTAGGTCACGAATGAGCTCCTCCACTTTGGACATATTAGCAAATTTGCTAACGATTTTTTATGCAAGATTCATCCTATGAGCCATGTAGTGAATTGGAATCATATATGGGGCACTTATTATTTACAAATAAACACAAAAACCATTTATATGCCTCTACATAACTAATGTACCATTATCCCCAACACATACTAGCTTCAAAAAATTACATAATCATCCATTCCAGATTTATCTTTCAAATCCGATACAACTATTTTGTGAAAATTTTTTGCATTGTAATTTTCTAGCATTTTATGAACTTATAGTAGATGAGGTTGCCTTGAATAGTTATAAAAACTATACACATGAATGTAAACCCAAGATATGTTGTCAATTATTGTGATCTCATCAATGGATAGTGAGATAAACAATGATTTTTTAACACCTTTTTTCAAATCTTCAATCTTAACCATTGCTAGACATTTTGCCATTTCCCAAGCACTGCTATATGACCAATGTGATTGTGCAATATCTAAAAATCCATTATGTTGAAACAAAATATTGTAATCTAAAAAATAAAAAATAGGTCTATCTATTTTTAGAATATGGTTTATAGTAGAGAGCTAGATGTATTTATCCTTCATATGGGACTGCTTGACTTTTCCAAAATTTTCTTTAATTGTTCCCCCTTTCTTTATAAAATGTTTATGACATATATTATCATGTTCACACTCATGTGCATATCTTACAAGCATACATTTTTATATAGTTTTCCACCTATGTTTTCTTGTTATCACTCCATCTGGGTGCTTCACTGTCTCATATACTTTTCCAAAATATTTCTCATTTGTGTCCAATTTCAATTGCATTCTATGTTCTTTACCTAGTTTCCAACTACATATTATGCATCTGAATTCTTTTGGAGTATCATTAGAATTTTCAGGATCTATAGGATCTATGAACGGAAATTTTGTTGCCATGTCCACCTTAAAGGACATTTCAATTAACCATCTACTTCTCTTCCTCTGAGAATTTTTTTGAGTAGAGGTTTCAGCTGAACTTTATGTTTGGTGAGATGGTTTAATATCTTCTACCATTTCAGTGTCATTATTATTTTCATCAAAAACTAAAGGAGCATCTTTGAGTGGTGGCATGTCATCATCAAAAAATTCTTTAGGGGTGATATGTTATTCTATTTGATTCCAAGTTGTCAGATAATAGTAGATATTTCTGCATGTAAAATTGTTTTAATATTATTAAAATGTTGAAGTCAAATTTATGACAAACTAATAAATAATAAATACCTATATTTTGAGTGCATTGTGATTGTGTGGACTTTTTAGTTGGCTCTTTAAAATAACATAAAATGGATGATTTTCTTAATGATTATCTTGTCCTTTTATCATTCCCACTAGATTCCATGATGGCCTATGCCTTTAAGCTCTATCATTTGATACTCTCATTTAGTACTATCATTTGATCGAAGGGTTTTCTCCTCTAGTTCATCAATTCCCCCATCCAGAAACACCATTCAATTTTATCATTCGGCTATGTCACTTGACCATCCATTCGTTGTTAGCTTCTAGACCTATCATTTGGCTCTATCATTTGGTTCTGTTATTCAACTATGTCATTCAACTAGGTCATTCAACTATGCCACTTGACTATATCATTAGGTTATGCCATTCATTTGTGTCATTTGATTCAGGCATTCAGTTCTACTTTTCGATGATGGATTTTGGCTTGTTGTTTAGTATTGTCATTCATTTTCTTCATTTACTATCATTGTTCAGTTATGTGCTCCTTCGGTTACATTTTTACTTTTTCCCTTGGTTGGTATAGTTGAGACTCTCAGGGGATCTACTATATATCTAGTAAATTTAAGTGGTCTTATATATTATTGTAAATGGTTAGTGAGTCAACCCCCCCAAAAAAAAAATCACTAAAATTTTGGTGATCTGGTCCGATCTATTGACCCTAAAAATTTTCCAAAACCAAAATCCAAGAAATAGAATATTCATGAATTAACAAATATTTGTCACTAAAAAAACCCTTAGTGTGTATGAGAGAGAAGGTAGACAAGTGTCATGTAAGTTAAAAAAAATAAAAGTATTTAGGGAATAACTTTAATAGGTCTATTATGCCATGTGTTTTTCCATTTTAGATGATCCATCTCTCTGAGTGGTATTGGAGTGGAAAAGCTTATTTGACACATTGACTAGCTCTTGAAAATCTCATTTATTATTGACATAATGAAAGATAAGTGATCTTATTGGTGGTAATATCAATTTATCCTACATGTTTTCTCTACTCTTGACACCTCTTAGCTGACCCTGATAGATTCTCTTTGACACATCACCTCTTTCTCTTGCAAAGTGTTTAGAAGGCTCTTAATCTCCTTAGGCCTATTTTGCACACAAGTGTCAAAAATTGTTTTAAACTACTTTAGCTCATCCAAACTTCATTGATGGCTTATTGGACTCATATCATGTTTACAACAGTTCATTTTGAGCTCTAAAACTAGCCTTAGATTGGCCTCATTCCCTATAGCCATTTTTGTACAAACCTCCTTGCGTGGAATACATTAAAGAATTTATTTGGAATCTAAGGGAATATTCTAGTGACCTCTATCCTCTTACATATACAAGTTCAATTTCATGCATTGAGAGTGAATGGAGATGTCATTTTATTCCCTTTTTCTCTTCTATCTAGGCCTCATTTCCAAGAGAGTGAAAAATGCTTCAAAATCCTCCCCACACATGACAAAATCCATAAAAGTGTGTGATTATATTATAATACATACTCCCCTACCTTTATGACAAATTTGAAGTTCTGACTCATTATACGGATCTGTAATATAGAAAAAATCACTTATTTTATCCATATTATGTATAATTTTATACAATACTTTATTAACCACTAGCTTGGGAGGAATATCATAGGAGTTATGAATATGTTATAGGTGGTTTGGAATTCCATATCATCCATGTTTTTGCATGAAATTTTATTTCTCTCTCACCTGGTCTATATAGCTCTCCTTGGCACCCTGAAAGTGGTTTGGGTTCTTAAGGATGATTCATAAAGCTAGATGTATAAATCTTCTAACAAATTCCAAAAATGTGAATTATATTAAGTTGTATAACATCCCTTAGGATTAAAAAATCTCATTAAAATCTTCTTGATGATACGAAACAAAATAAACTAACCTCTGGACTAGAAAGAAGCAATTTGTAAGGTCTGAGAGAGAATTGCAGTTCATAGGTGGTTGTTTGAGTTGATATTTGTCTCCAATTACCTCAAGAGGTCTTAGGTATATAAATTATCTCTTTCTTTTGTTTTTAGTACCATATTTCCCCATTAACCCCCTACTACATCTTATCTAGTAAGACTTAGGATTCTCAAGTAAAACTACTTTTCATAAACTAGCTGACTGTCATACCTATTTACTCACATTTCCCTTCTTTTTAAGGGGATATAAGACCTCATGAAGTGTATTTTTTTATCACATTCTCAATCTCTAATCCCATCTTATCTCACTCCACTTGACTTGACCATCTCTCAAAGCCTAACTACCTATACGGTCCTATACATGCACTTTGGATATGGTTTGTCCTGACTGTGTTTGTCTTTGTTTATTTGAGTCTAAGGGATTTAATTAACTATTTAATCAATATCAAACCATAATAGGAACATCCTACTCTCCTTCAATTCTTTTTCAATTCTCCTTGAATAAATAACTTTTTAAAGATTGGGCAAATAGGCTTGATTGCATATAACTAGCTTATGACCGTTGTTTAGAACCTTTGTTGAGTCTAAGTTTATTAAGTAATGTTTTTGTATCCCTTTTAAAATTTATTTAGGGTCTCTAAGTCTCTAATTTACTTATATGTTTACAACTTTCCATTCTCACTGTTTATACTCTCAAGGTCTGCCTATGGAACCTTATGTATGAATTGGACTATGCAGGGTTCAAAACAAGGTAATAAATGTGTCTGAGGGAATATGGAATACACTCATACTACTCAAACATTATAATTCTATATAATCACTACATTATCTATACCTCTTCAAACAAAAAAGTAAATCCCTTTTTCCCTAGGTGGGTAGATTTATGTTATAAAGGATAATTTGTGCTTATTTGGAAGGGTCTGTAGACTTAGTACTTTTAGAGGTATTTATTACAACACTATAACTATTCAATCCTTGATGTTATTTATGGACTCAATGCTTAATTTATAACCCTTTAAAACTCTATATTTCTATCAAAATTGCCACTATCTCAAAAAAAGATTAGTCTTCTCCCTGGTTGATTGTGTGTTGATTTGGACAAACTTGACTGTGTAGGTTCTTCAACATTTGAGACCCCTATTTGGTTTATTTTGTGACCTAAATGTTTTGAGATATTCAATATCCTTCAAATATTTCACACCATTGTCTCAAGACTTTGTAGGTTCTAAGTCACTTCTGCAATCTACATGTGACTATTAGGACACTTGATTGTGTTTGAGGCTCATAGCCCTTTTGTGCCTTCAAGACCAATATTAAATCTTTCCAATGAATCCTTATCATTTATTATGATGTATTAAGACACTTTGAATGTCCTTAAGCTCTTTATATCTCAACATTATGACTATCAAG
>JARHVA010002952.1:120000-255000 GCA_037957365.1 Torreya grandis
AGATTGGAAGTTTCATATATTTCCTTAAAGAATATAATTTTGTTAATTGAGATTTTTTTTTCCTTTTATACCATCTTTTTATTCTAGCATTTCCATCAAATTGTAAGATATTGACCCAACATGATTTGTTCACTCAAAGTCCAATTTTGGTAGAAAAACATTTTTAGTGATTTATGTCGACTTTGTTTTCTATCTTTTAGCATTAGTATGTACAAAACATGATTATTATAATAATTTTTGTATTCCTAATCTCTATCATCCCCTTTATATAAGGCATGATCATAAAATAAGTCATTCTATAAACTATGATAACATTCTATAGCATATTTTGAAGCTAAAAACAAATAAATTTGATTATACTAGATTATTAAATCCATTTATGCATTTACTTCCAAGAGGATAACCATATAATAATCTTAGTATTAATGACATAATTAAAATATAAAATAATGTAATTAGTGATCAAATTTGTAGTGTGGATGAGAATTGTTTTTGACTGAAAAGTGCACTTTCATTAAAATAAAAATATATAATACATCACTAATCATACAAAAATATGTGTAGAAAAGTCACACCCCAAAATAACCAAACCAATCTAAATAAACCTCAAGAAGGACATAGTTAATAAAAGGAGACAACACATCCAAATAATCATAGTTAAGTTAACTTAAGTGCACATCAATAAAAATAAGAGAGATAAAATCAAAAACAAGGAGTCCATTAAGCAACAATAATGAACATGGTGAAAGGTGGAGGTGAAGGATCCTGAGCATTCCCCTCACCCCTGAGCTGGGGGATCTTCATTACCTATATGGAGTCCCAACTATATGTCTACTAGTTAATTTTAGTATCATCCTTATTAGAATCTTGTTTGGAAGGAGAGATGGCCAATGCCAACCATGGGAACTTATCCTATGGAAGTGGCCTCCAACTTCTCCTTTGCCACCACTATCTCTTTTTCCCTTGTCTGATCTTCAATGAGGAGATGGCCAATAAGAGAAAGGAGAGGCCCTCCTCTATCTTCAATATTTTTGGATTAAAGATCAATGATAACATCTGGATGCCCATGCCCCTATGGAGAATGGTGGGGAGGTGGATCAGGTGGTTTAAGAATAACCCCATAAAGATCATTCCCCTAATGATCTAGGAGGAGATGCAAATGGTGGAGCTTGATTCAAACCTTATCTATTTGACTTTGAATATGGAGGGTAAAATTAGCAATCACATTAACTTTATTAGTTATAGAGCTATTTTTTCCATAACTTCATTATCAAAAGATGATTTATTTCTAAATTTCCAAATCTAAAAAAGAATATCATTAAAAAAAGTCTTATATAATATGCTATATCTTATAGGAAATAGAAGAGAGTTCCCTAGGAGATCCATTTTTTAAGAGAACATTTCAGGATTGAAGGGTATGAAAAGGGTATGAATCCATCTCTAGGTAAATTGAAGATGAGGGTAAGATCAAAAGAGATGCTTAATAGATTATGGGTGGTAACAATATGGGAATTTTGGATTAAAAATCCGCATGTGTTTGAGATATCCCCCCATATTTAGACCTTGGTAAATAATACACCAAAAGAAATGTGGTTTTTAAGGCTCAATACAAGCTACCCACACATTATCAACCCTGTAAGCTCAAACATGATGGAGAGATTTAAGGGACCACCTATGATTGAGAGATTCAGTATGAATATGCTGAGGGCCCAAAATATTATAACCCAACCTATGAGAATAATAATAGAATTACATAGACATTGGATGCAACTAGTCCTTCCATCATGGCATAAGAGAAGAGACTCCAATTTTGTGCAAGTACTCTTTAGGTATGGAATTCTACAATTTAGAAATAAATTTTTCATCTTCGTTATTTAGATTTAATACAGACTTAATCATATTTCAAGGAATCCAATATTGAGTGACCCTAAAAAATAGATCTCCAATCATGTGAATAACTTTTTTAAATAGTCTCTATATTTTGACCCAAGGGACAATGGTAAAAGAGACATTATGTAAATTCAACATGGGAGACCACCATAGGGATTGATAGTTAAGAGAAAGACCATTTAAAACCCTTCCCCCACCCAAATGAGGCGAGGATTGAGTTTTTCCCAAGCCTTCTAGATGCTTTTCATGACAAAAGTGCCCCTATATTAACCAACATAGGAGTGATGAGAACATTGTGTAAACTAATACCTTACCAAGATCTTCTACTAAGAGAATAACATTGATAAATATAAAGCCTCAATAAGAGCTTCCAGGCCTCATCCCCTTCCAATATTTTGATGATCCTTTTAACATCGAGAGAAATCCCTTGAAGCTTAACGCAAATAAATCAGGCCCACCATCTTCTTTAGGATGACAAAAAATAGTGCAAGAGACTCATTGAAAACCATGGTGCACTTCATAATTAATCTAGACAATGTCTCTCAATTTATTTTTCATCTATGAATAAGAGGTATTGGAGGGATCCTAATAAGAGGAGTAGTAAACATAAGTAGCAATGACACCTTAGAATAGATCTGGAACTTCTCAACAAGAGTCAATGGTTTGGTGATCTAGGAGAGTTTTTTCTAAAATCTTTGAACCACATACAACCACAACTATGTAGGTAAGGATCTAAAAGCAAATGGAATGCCTCAAAATTTAAACTACACCCTAGGATGGATCCATTTCCGCATGGTCTGGGTGAAAGGGACTAGCGACAACATTGAGTCTTCTTTCATTGAATGAAAAACGTAGAGGCAAGGTAAAAAATGTCAAGACATTTCATAGCATATTTAACAGAGTCTTCATCCTCTTAAAGAGTGAGGAAGTAGTTATCAATAAATTTTGCATTGATCAACTAGCAGTCTATGTTAGGGAGAGAAACACCCTTCACAAACCCCTAGAAGGTTGGCTATCTAGAAGATAGTTGAATCCCTCATTAGTTCAGACATAAAGGGAAGGTGTAATGGGGAGCCCATGTATGATAGATTTGTTACCCTCAAAGAGTTTGGATTGAAATCCATTAATAGCAATATAAGACCTATCATCCTAAAACAACATATTAACAGTGTGAACAAACCTGGGACCAAAGTCAAGAGCGTGAAGCATATCTATGATAAAAGGCAAGTCAATCCTATCAAAAACTTTATCAAAATCAATATTGATGAATAATTCCTTCTTGTTAGATATCCTGGCCCAATCCATACTTTATCATATTTTAATAACATTACCTAAAATGTATCTATGTTGAATAAACCTTGTTTGTTCACTTCTCACAATTAAGGAGAGTAAATGTTTGATTCTGAGAGATAAAGCTTTAGATATGATTTTTTAAGATACATTAATAAATGTGATGGTCCTTGGTAAATTTTTGTAGTGAATATTCATTAATTCATAAATATTCTAATTTTTAAATTTTGTTTTTAGTGATTTTTTAGGGTTGGTAGATAGGTCCATATTGCCAAAAATTTATGAATATAAATTATTTTGGGGTAGCCTCACCAACCATTTATAATAATATCTTATATTAAAATTCAATTCACCACATATGTATAGTACATCGTCTACCATGGGTAACCATCAAAATATACTTTTGGCAGCTTCCCCATGATATTAGTACAGTTTGGGAAGTCATTGTATGAATTAAAGAGATAAAATAGATAAGTTGTGAGGTAAGTGAAAATAGAGTATAAAAATTCACAATACCTAGATTTCATTTCATATTTGGATTCCTCTTAAAGAGCTATTAAATTTTAACAAAAAAACATCAGCATAATCTAAGTCCGTATGCAAACATTATGGCCTCTAGAAGTTGGAGTTGGTTACGTCATTTGGTTATGTCATTTGGTTTCAACCATTTAGTGCATCTATTCAATTCAAACCAAATGATATAATTCAATGACTTAATCAAATGACATAACCAAATGACATAATAGAACGATGTAACTAACTACCAATTTTTAGAGGTCATAACTTTTGCATACAAACTCTAATTGTGATGATTTTTACCTAAAATTTCATAGATATTCGAGAGGAATCCAAATATGAAATAATATTTAGGTTTTGTAAAGATTTTTATTCTTTTTTTTATACGTAAGATTTAAAGCCATTTGGTTTAGCCATTCGATCCAACCATTTAACAATATTGTCTGGCAGTTTTGTTTGGCATCCTGATTCAGTGCAATCGAAAGGTAGTATCAAAAAAATAATGAATATTATATTTCCTTACACTCATATTTAATCTTGATGGATTCACCATTACTTATATAGTATTTTCCATTCTTCAAAAACATTTTTCCATAGATTCGCCAAATAATTCCAAGAGGGTTTCTTATAAGGGCTCTTAAAATTAACCCTCTATGGGCCTCTAGTTCATAACTACTTCAAAGTCACCAACCTTAGCAATGAATTTTATGTTACTTTGATTAATGAGATGGCCCAAAGAGTTGTAAAAAATAGCTTTAGAGTATAATTTATGAATATCAAGTCCAACTATATCCCAAAGGGTTTGATAACATTCATAGGAAAACCCATCAACTCATTTGGCCTTGTTAGAGGCCATCTTCTTGACAAATTCCTTAATGTCATTAATGTTGAGGGACCTATCATATGCAACTCTATGTGATTCAGAGATCTTGTAGTGGACCACTTCAAGGCTTTGAGAGATAAAAATTTCATGAATAGGGGAGGATGGATGTGGAACAAATAATCTATGATAGTGATGTATAAAAGCTTGTAATATGTCAGGTAATTTGGTAAACCTATATGAAGCATATCTAGTGGCATTATTTTTTTCCATAACTTGTCTTGAATGAAGGAGAGATAAAAAAATATTTGGTGGCTTTTCCTCTAACTTTCAACCAATGCATATGTGGTCTAAACTACACTCCTCTGGCCTTGTAAGCCTTAGATGACTAGAGTTTATGTTTCCACATGATAGTTTAAGTCTATATATGAGGGCTTAAAGGTGTGGCTTCTAATTCCTATGAAATCCTGATCTAATCATGGTTTGTATAATTATGAATACATTGCCTAAAGAAAGCCACTTGTTTACCATAAATATAGGTAAAAGATGAGGTACAGGGTATTTCATCAACACACCACTTAATCCAACCAGTGTCCTCTATGGGTTTGGGAGCCAGGTTCTAATTATAATTATATGCCTAATAGTTCACTCATGTTTGAGATGGATAATATTAAGGTAAAGTTTATAATTATGGGATTTAATTTGGTGATGGGCCACTCAATGCAAAAATAAATAGGTTGATGGTGAGATAATAAAGTGTTTGAGATCACAAAAATAGGTCCATCATGAGTAGGAGCAAAGAAGAAAAGGTTTTGTTATGAAAGTAAGGCATTGTCAAGTGTCTTAAGAACTTGATCTTCTCCTTGATGTAATTTAGACCATGTGAACCAAGGAGAATTTGATTCTCTATTCATGCAATGGTTGTGATCAAAAATTCAAAGTTTATTTTGCATGTAAAACCATGCTTCCCATTCTCATGCACACCATCTCATGGGTAGATGCCCTTATTTGGCTTAAGTAGACTCAATCATGTTGAAGTCACCATAGGAAATCCAATGCACTTCTGAAAGAGAGTATGCCAAACATATCTAGATCAAGGTTCATTTCACATCATCATTAGAGGTATACAAATTAACTAGGCCAATGATGTGATTACCAAAGTGAAAAAGAGTCTAGACCACATGACGGGTGGGGTTTGAACCCTAAAAAATAATATTTTGAGACAACTGAGGAAGCAAAAGGGTGAAAACCACCTCCCATGGCTAGGCTCATTTCATTTTAAAAAATGATGATAATTATTTCTAACCATATACTTACGCATCAGATTAGTGAGCTCTCTAACATTCCAAGAATAAACTATCATTGAGAGTCATCAAGGTTCATATCATTTTTCTCTTTAAGATGCGAGAGGGCTACAAACGATTGAAAGATAAGCTAGGAATGACATTGTCTCAAAGTTTTAAATGATGTTTTTTATTTGGTACATAATCCTCATATACAAAGGGTTAGGGACTATGTGAGCACTGTAGAATAGCCTTATAGTTGAGGGTCGCAAGACCAAGATCTAAATTTGAAACGCTCACCCCTAAAGGGGGATATGAGGATGGAACTATAGGAGTTAGAGATGGGGAAGAAACAAAATGGGTGACCGCTTGAGGAGAACAAGATATAGGAGGTTGGGGTTTAACTTGCATGGGTGTAGGGACTTTACCAGCATAAACTGAGGAGCCTGGCCCCCTATGGGTTAAGTGTAAATTTGGTTGGGGTTTGGCATTTCCATAGACTACATTATTCTTCCTATTATATATCATTGTTCACCTATCATAATTTAGGTGTTTTGAATCAATCCCACTTTTGTCTTGAGGAATATGAGGAGTGTAGACCATTAGATGACATTCTCTAATCATATTGTCTAAATCCTGGCATAAAAAATAAGTGTTCAAGAGGTTAATATAAAGTACATGTTGTGTGAACCACTTATTACCTACTTGAATCTCAATGGACCCTTTGAGGTCTTTGACAAGGTCTATTTCCACATAAACCCTTCTTTGAAGATGTGATGCATAGAACTTTTGTTGTTCATCGCAGGTAAAGTAGCCCACAGGCTTAATAAACTAGTCAACTAAATTCCACAAAGGAAGAGGTAAGTGTGAAAATTATACCCACACTGAGATTTTAAGTTTAGTTTTTTCTATGACTTGAATGTCCCAGGCTCAATGGGAGAAAACAACCAAATTATTGTGAATAAACCAAGGGCCATGATTAACAATAGATTTGTAATGTTTAGGGTTTGAGAAATCAAACATGATGAAACTCTTAGTGAACTTTTCAACTCCTTCCAATTTCACCCATTGAAAATGATTTTGAACCCCTTGCTTTAACAGGTTCTTTGGAGGAACTCAACCCACAAAATAAGCAACCAAGGTAAAATTTTCAAAATAATTATAGGCTTTATCAAACTCTGGTAAATCTATAACCACTCTGGTAAAGGAGTATCATGTCAGAGTTTATACCTCGTGGTAGACCTTTGGGACAAACTTTCAAACCTATTTGAATGTCATATCTTCTCAGGCTACCATTGACAATCCCTGCATTAAACAATGCAAAAAGGATGGCGGTGGTCTTTTAATAAAAGGAAGGTAACATCATCCAAAGGGTAGAACTACCGATCTAGAATAAATCCTACTTAGATTTAAGACAGATCGATGGTGTGACGAATGGGAAAAAACCTAAAAAATTATAGACATCTTTTGCTCGATATGTTTCTTTCACTCTCTCCTCTCATCTTTTGGATGGCAATTTTATATCAGCGGTGTGTATAAACCTTTAGCGCTTTGAGGAGAAATTTTAAAAATTATTGCCTTTCCCATGAAAATTAAATTTATGGCACTTAGAATAAAAATGTTTTCACTTTAATTAAACTCCTGCAAGACAGGGAGAACAAACTTGCTTGAACCAGGCATGTCTGATTTGCCCCATCACTCCTACAGGATCAGATTTCCACAACAATAAATACGCAATTTGTTTCATGGAATTATGTGACCTTGTTTTGGTTGTTCCTCTTCTGACATTTTGGAGCTCTCACCCTGCCCAGGTCTAAACCTTGGTCATCATCTTGGCGACGTTGTATCTATCTCGCATTGCCAATATGTTACTTTGTCATATTACCACCATTTACTAACTTACAATGAAATGGGCAACATCTTCGGCATCATTTTATCATTTGTACTTATTCGCATAATTGTAATATTGTTTTTCTTCAAAATATTGTTCTCCATGGCCTTAGTCTTGCACTATATGCTCATTTTTTTTTGAGAAGGTAAATTTTGGCAGGTGAGCCACTCTGAGAAGTCATATTTATTTCATTAGAGCAATAGTATCTCTACAATTAGTCTCCAATCTAAGAGAGTGCTTTTGGAATTATTATATGCATGTTTTTGGATCAACATTTTAGATTACACTTAGTGATCTATCATTAAGGTAAGATTAGAACCAGTGAGTGATAATCGAGTATGATCTAAAACATCGATCCAAAAACATACATACAATGATTCCAGAAATATTTTCTTTCTTATTTATTTCATTTTATTTTGGTGGGTGAATTTTTAGTTTTAAAGGTCTCTTATTTCATTATTATTTTGGTAAGTGAACCTTTTTATTTTGGGAAGTCATAGCTACTATTTTTTGTACGCGAGGTGCAAGGAACTATAAGAATCCATTTTCACTTAATTTAAATTAGAAAATATATTTTTTATATTTTATAGTTTTTATATTAATTTTATAATTTATATAAAATTTTGAGAAAAAGAAAATTTTAAAAATATATATTTTTTAATTTTCTATTGATTGAAGTACAATTTTAAAAAAAAAATTTCATGATGAAAATACTTCATTTATCAGATTAGAAAATTTAAAAAAAAAAAAAATTTACATTGGACAGTTCATTTTTATAGTAAATACCCATAAGCATTTAAAATTCCCATCACGTCAAATCTGTCGTTGACTGCCGACACAGGAACAATTACAACGTAGAAAGAGCTTAAGAGTGGCAAAACAGGATATACTCTCTGCGTCTCTGCACAGGGTTTTGTAAGCACAAAAAAATACAGGGTGGATGACCCGCTAAGGCAGTGCGTTGAGAATCTAACAGTCGGGTTGGGTTTATGTTAACCTGCGGTAGGGCAGCGACTTGTTTAAATTATTTATTTTAATTAGATTATTGGTGGTGTGAGCAAAAATTAAAATAAAAGAAAGTATCCACTTAGTGCACACCTGGTCATAAAGTGATTTTTTTTTTCCCCCGCACTCTAAATTAACACATATAAAAAAATGTGTATTGGTTATTACTGTTATTTAATTTTTAAATTAAATTTGGATTTCGCTCCTATCTCTATGGTTAATGTTTGTTGTTTGCTATTTTATTTTGAAAGTGAGGAATGAGTCATCAATAAAGTTCTCATTGATCAACTAACAATTTAAGTTAGAGAGAGAAACACCCTTCACCAAACTCAGGGTGAAAGCATGGCTATCTTAAAGATAGTTGAAGCCCTCATTAGTTAGGACATAAAGGGAAGACGCAAAGGGGCACCCATGTTTGATAGATCTATGATGCTCAAAGTGTTGGGATTGAAATCCATTAATAGTAATATAAGACCCACCATCTTGAAACAACATATTAATAGTGTGAATAAACTTAGGACCAAACTTGAGAGCGTGAAGCATAGTTATGATAAAAAGCTATTCAATCTTATCAGAAGCTTTCTCAAAATCAATCTTGATGAATAATGACTTCTTGTTAGATACCCTGACCCAATCCATACCTTCTTAGACTGTAATAACATTAACCATAATGTATCTATGTTGAATAAACCTTGTTTGTTCACTTCTTAAAATTACGGAGAGTAAATGTTTGATTCTGAGGGTTAAAGATTTAGCTATGATTTTGTAAGATACATTAACCAAGGTGATGGGCCTCTAGTTGGTAATTATCTCAGGGTCACCAACCTTAGTAATGAATTTGATGTTATTTTGATTAATGAGATTACCTAAAGAGAAGGAAAAAATAGATTTAGAGTATACTTTATGAATATCAAGTCTAACTATATCCCATAGGGTTAGATAGCATTCATAGAAAATCCCATCAAGTCCTATGGCCTTTTAAGAGGCCATCTGCATGACAAATTTCTTAATGTCATTAAGGCTAAGGGGCCTATCACATGCAACTCTCTATGTTTTTGAGATCTTGTAAGGGAGCACTTTAAGGCATTGAGAGAGAAAAACTGTCACGAACAGGGAAGGAGGGATATGAAACAAACACTTCAGTATAGTGAGGCATAAAAGCTTGTAAGATGTCAAGAAATTTGGCTAACCTGTCTAAAGTGTATCTAATGGCTTTAATTTTTTTTGCAGCTTGTCTTGAATGAAGGAGAGAGAAAAATAATTTTGTCATTTTGTCTCCAAATTTCAATCCATGCATCTGTGCTCTAAACTACACTCCTCTAGCTTTGTAAGCCTCAAACAACTAGAGCTTATGTCTCCACATGATAGCTTAAGTCTTTAGATGAGTGCTTAAAGGTGTGGCTTCCAATTCCTATTAAATCTTAAGGAAATGATGGTTTGTAGAATTATGAATACACCAACCAAACATATCCACTTGTTTACCATAAATATAGATAAAATAGGTGGTGTAGGCTATTTCATCAGCCAACCACTCAATCCAACATGTGTTCTTTGCAGGTTTGGGAGCCAGGCTCTAAATTCTAATGATAACCCAAATAGTCTTCTCATGTTTCAAATGGGCAGTATTAAGGTAAAAATGATAATTATGGGATTTAACTTGGTGGGTGGGCCAATCAATGCAAAAACAAATAGGGTGATGGTGAGATTAAAAAGTGTTTGAGATCATAGAAATAGTCTAATCATGAGTAGGAGAAAAGA
Organism: Torreya grandis; assembly: GCA_037957365.1. Classification (NCBI taxonomy): domain Eukaryota; kingdom Viridiplantae; phylum Streptophyta; class Pinopsida; order Cupressales; family Taxaceae; genus Torreya; species Torreya grandis. The sequence continues at coordinate 130,454 of JARHVA010002952.1, forward strand.
ACAAAAGGTCTTGTTGTGAAAGTAAGGCATAGTCAAGTGGCTTAAGAACCCTATCTTCTCCTTGATGAAATTTAGACCATGTGAACCAAGGAGACTTTGATTCTCTCCTCATGTGATGGTTGTGATCAAATAACCTAGGTTTATTTCGCATCTAATATGGTGCCTCCCATTCTCCTGAATATAATTTTATGTGGAGACACCATTCATTGTCTTCAGTAGACTCAATCACGTTGAAGTCACCATAGAGAATCCAATGAACATCTAGAAGAGAGTCTTCCAAACATCTCCAAATCAAGGTGCATTCCACATCATCGTTAGAGACATACAAGTTAACTAGGCTAATGCTGTGATTAACAAAGTCAAAAAGAGCCCAGACCACCTAATGGGTGGGGTTTGAACCCTTGGAAATAATATTTCGGGACAACTCAAGCACAAAAAGGTTAACAAAAATCCATGACAAGGATCATCATAGGTGGCCTAACAAAGGGCCCTCAAGACAGATAGTGTGAGCAATAGAATAAAATAGGAAGTTAGAAATTTTGAGTTCTTGCATGGAGAAAATTTTCTTTTTGAAAAGATGATGATAACTATTCATGACTATATACTTATGCATTGTACTAATGAGCCCTCTAAAATTTCAAGAATAAACTATCATTGGGAGTCATCAAGGTTCATATCATTTCTCTCTTTAATATCTAATAGGGCTACAAATCAATTGCAAGCTAATATGGGAATGTCATAGTCTCCATGTTTTAAATCATGAATTTTTCTTGGTGCATAATCCTCATATACAAAGGGTGAGGGATTATGTGAGCATTTCAGAATAGTGTTATAGTTGAGTGTCATAGGACCAAGCTCTGAATCTAAATCATTCACCCCTAGAGTTGGAAATGAGGATGGAATTTTAGGAGTCAGAGACAGAGAAGAAACAAAATCGGTGGCCAGTTGAGGATAAAAAGATACAGGAGACTAGGGTTTAACTTGTGTTGGTGTGCGGACTTTAATAGCATAGAATAAGGAGCTTGATCTCCTGCAGTCAGTACACAGTTGGTTTGGGTTTGGGATTTCCATGGACTACATTATTCTTGCTATTAGATATTGTTATCCACCTGTCAGAATTTAGGTGTTTTTAATCAGATCCATTTTTGTCTTGAGGAAAAAAAGGAGTGGGGACCATTAGAGTACATTCTCTAATCATATGATCTGAAGCCTAGCATAGAAAACAAGTGTTTGAGTGGTTAATATAAATCACATGTTGTGTGATCTAATTATTACCTACTTGAATCTAAATGAACTCTTTGAGGTCTTTTGGAAGGTCTATTTCTACACAGACCCTTCTCTGAGGATGTGTTGCTTATAAATTTTGTTTTTCATTGCTAATAAAGTGGACCAGAGGCTTGATAAGCTAGACAACAAAAATTCAGAGAGGAATATATAAGTTTGAGAATTTTACCAACACTAGTATTTTAAGTTTAGTTTGGTCTGTGTCTTGAATGCCCTAAGTCCAATGGGAGAAAAAAATTAATGTTGTGAATAAACAAAGTGCCATGATTAACAATAACTTTTCAATGTTTAGGGTTTGAGAAATGAAATAAGAAAAACCCCTTAGTGAGGTTTTGAACTCCTTCTAGTTTCACCCCATGGCCTTGCTAATGGTTGTGAACCCATTGCTTTAATAGGATCTTTATAAGAACTCGACCCACAAAATAAGCAACCATGGTAAATTTTTAAAAATAATTATAGGCTTTATCAAACTCTAATAAACTCAAAACTACTCTAGTAAAGGAGTATCAGGGTCAGAGTTTTTATTTCATGGTAGATCTTAGGGATAAACTTTTGAGATTATTTCATTGCCATATATTCTAAGGCTCCCACTAGCAATCCCTACATCAAATGATGTGGAAAGGGTGGTGGTGATCATTTAAAAAAGGAAGGAAGCACCATCTAAAGGGTGGAACAATCAATCTAGAATAAATCTTACCTAGATTGAAGACAGATCAATGGTATGATAGAAGGAAAAAAATCTAAAACCCTATAGACATCTATTACTCTATAAGGTTCTCTCACTCTGTCCTCTCATCTCGTGGCCAAGAATTTTAGATGAGGGGTGTGCATAACCATTAATGATTTGAGGAGAAATTTTAAAAATTATTTCCTTTCCCATGAAAATCAAATCATGGCAATCAGGTTAAAAATGTTTTTGTAGACACCTAAATCTGGCCACTAATGACATCTAATCAGGATTTTGACCAATTTCCATTGACATGCACCACAATTTGGCCTAGAAACACTAAAACACACTAAATGATGTGAAACTAACATTTTAAAGTGTCAATTTTGGCTAAGGTATCATTAAACGAGGCAATACAATTTATGGGCCAACTAACTTTGATCAGATCATTTCACGTCAAATTGTTAATTTTGCACTTGGGTACTCTGGATTGCTATTTCCTATCAAATCTCTTACACAAGACACGTGCCTTTTTTATTTTCTATTGGTAACATTCTAAATGATATAATGGTTCCAATGCATCTAACATCGACTTCTAATTCCAACCCAATCAAATTTTGGACCAATAACAAGGCATTAATCAATTTGAGTAATTTGTACACAAAGTGTTTAATCATGCTTAGGATCTAATAAAACCAACTTAGAGCCTAATTAATAATTCCATGGAAACTTGTTGAATACTTATTTTTAAAAATAAATATTGAATAATTGCATCATTAGATGACCTCATTTCTTGGGAAGACATTCCTAGGCCATAAATACTACAAATATCAAGATTATGAGTCTCGCATGCCTTATAATGACCCTCCATGCCTTTTCAATGCCCTTTTTTTCAATTTCATGATGAGGATAATTATATATTTAATTCCAAAAAATTCAATTAATCTTCAACCACACGTCTTCATTTCAAGATAGATGATTTAGGTTGAATCTGAAAAATATCAAAAATCTATGAATAGCAGGCTTTGCCTATTGAATTTTAAGCTTAATTTGTGCAAACTAATCATGTCAAATTAATTCCAAGAGCTCTCACATTCCAAAGTTATGATGCCAAAATGTTGAGCCAAGTCAATCCAAAGGCACAAGGTGCCAAGGAGAAGAGGAGGTATCCAAGCCTCTTTTGATGAAGACCTCATGAGCACAAACTGAGCAAGCCACTACAACAAGTATTTTGGAGCATCCAAGGAAGGTAAAAGAAGATTTATTTTGCATTTTAGTTGTGTGTTTTATTCATGTTTGTTAACTAAGTTCTCTCTAGTTTCTAGGCCTAGAGATGTTATGCTAGTTAGTTTGTTTCTTTCATTTTGTTTTCATTTTGAAACTAACATGATACTAACCATCCTCTGTTGAGTCAATTTCCTACCTCACATAATGGTGCACCTGGTGGGACATAATGTATCCCACACATGAAGAAGATCATTATGCAACTTTAAAATCTTCATTTAGATCATTAAAACTTTTTGTAATTTGATTTTCTAATTTTGTTTTGCCACTTTTCTTTATCACAGGTTTACATAGTAATCGTTACCGATTGAGTAAACCAATGATGGTCATTTTCAACCATAATTGATTAAGTTATTAAAACTGATGTCAGTCTACATAACTATCACTAGTTAATAAAACCATCATCGATTTGGATAAAAGTCATCATCATCAGTTAGTATAACTGATAACAATCAATATGATTTTTTTACACAAACTTGAGAGCTCATTTTTCTATGTTGGTTGTTTCATCTTCCAAAGTGATTCTAAGCTAAACATCTTGCTAACATTTTTTTTTTCAGATTTTACTTGAAAAATCATAAAAGCATGCTTAAATAGATCCTTTTAAACTTCTTTTGATGTGTTTTAAAATGAATCAAACATTTCATTTTGGTGCTTAAAGAAAAATCATTTAGGGTGTTATTGCTTAAATCTTGTAGTTAGCTTTAAAAGTTACAAAGGGGTCAAATGAACACCACCAAGTCTTTTATTTGGGCTTAAAATTGAACACACCTATCATTTTTGTCTTCAATATTTGTTTGATATAATTTTTTTTAGCAAAGAGAGAGGTGTTGCGCATATGCTCTTCTATTTGTCACCTTTAGGGAACCCTTAGAATCAAAAGGGTCATTCCTATTGTAAAAAACCTAGTCCAAGGCTTAGAAAGAATGTCATCTAAATCACTACCCAAAAATTCATCAAAGTTTGGGTGACCTTGAAAATGACCCTAAAGTCTTTATATTAGTCTTTTATTTTATGCAAACTTGGATTGCAAAGGGGATGTCATTACCTCCTGTGAGTTCTTTAGGGAATCTTTGATTCAAGGTTTCATTTCCCAACATTGACTTCACTTACTCCTTCTAAGTTGAACACAAGACGTATTTGCATTTGGACGTTGCACTACACTGAGTGAACATTAGGATGTAGTGGTTGTAAAAAGGAATAGACCTTTTTACAACAAGCCAATACTATGGTCACTCAATTTTTGTGCTTGTCTTTTGCATCATTTGATGTGAAAGTCATTATGCAATTAATTCCCCTAGAAATGTTTGAAAGCTTGCTTGCTTAGTCAACCCCACATTGCCATACCCTTCCTAGGATTTGGATGATTATACTTAGTGTATTTTGGTCATTTTTTCTTAGTATATTTTGAGACTAAAACTTGTTTATTTGTTCATAAACCATGTCAAAACAATGTATTAGAGTTGAGGAGGGTAGTGTTATGCTACCCAAATCATGTCAAAATATTTTGAGCCTTTTAAGTCTTTGAAACATATCATAGATCACAACATTCGAGCATGCTTATGTTGTTAGGCTATTCAATTTGTTTCAAGACTAGTTTACATTATATCAAAAACTATTGTTTCAAACCATTTTATGTATACCATTTAGACCTTTGTCTTGTGTTGTCATGATGTCCAATCTTGTCTAGCTTAGTTGGTCAAATCCTAGTTTTCATCATTGAGTTTTTAATTAGCCTTGTCAAGTTTAGATTCAAATATTAATTGATTTTTGTTTAGGCCTTAATTCATGGGACTAATACATAGATCTTTCTCTTTTGGGTTGCATTACTTTGGTTAATAGATTACCCAAGTTTGAAAAATATTAATGATTTGTTTGTTCAGTACCTATTCTTATCATTGTTTTTACCTTTATTTGGGAAAATACAATGTTTCAACAAAATCCTTTTACCTCGTGCCTTATGCCAACCGATCATGTTTATTTTTATTCTGTGTGTCGAGTTTATGTCAAAGTTGTTTCCAAACTTGTTAGATTAAATCAAATCATATGAAACATTTGTTTCAAGTCTAAATTTTGGCACCATTTGGACAAAATTCATAGCATACCCTAGTTGAGCCTAGCTTTTGACTCCACATTTGGACAAAATACCCAGCAACTCTTTTCCCTTTCTTAGTTTAGACATTATTCGGAACACTTTGACCCAGGCATTTAACTTGCTAGTTTTTATTCATACATTTGACATTTTGTGCATATGACATTTGGAATTAGACATTTTATGTTAGACTATTTTATGTCAAGTCTTAACACAAATCATTTTGGAGATACAGCTCCATCGCTTCGACCAAGTTAGACCAAGTTTGAACCATTTGTCATTTGGATAGTTTTTTAGAGTTTGTAGAAATCTAAGCCTTTTTATTTCAAATATTTCATTATTTACATAAATATGTCTAGCTACACTTATGGTCGAGTCACATATAATCTAACTTATGATAGAATGGTCACGTAAAATCCCACTACAAACACCTATAAAGAAAGATTTTCTAAGGAGTTTTATTATTTTCCCTATAATACTCCATATGGGGAACATAGTCAAAATCCAAAAAATCCAAATCAAGACCTTGATGGAATGAAGATGTTTGTGATGATGAATTTAAATACCTAAATATAGATAATATTATTTGGATATGGATTTATATGTTCTTTGCAATAATCAGTACATGAAACATAGTCAAGAACTAGCTTATGAGCCAACTCACGACTGGGATGATATGGTTTATGAGGAAGACATGGATGTTTCAAGCAATCCAGTTTCACATCTTTTTGTTATATGATCATCAACTACCCCTAACCCTCCTTTAGATTATATGAGGTATCAAGCTCTACAATATCTAGGGAATACCATTACCATTCCTAGACCTAGTCCTTTGGTTTTTGTGAGAAACCAAACTCCACAACACCTTTTCATCATTCCAGGACCTAGTATTTTTACTTGTGTGAGCAATCAAGCTCCACACCACCCTATCGTTACCATCTCAAAAGTTTTTCCTTGGACTCATGCAAACAATCATGCTCCCCAATGCCCTACCATTATCCAACCATAAGCCATTACTCATCTAAAGCCAATCCCATCCAAACCTCAACCAATCTAATTATTTAAAGACCAAGCTCTGTTCAAAATTTGTATTCTCCAACTCATTGGAAACTAAATCATAGACAACCAACCAATCCAAGATGTTTTTGTTGAACCAACCACTTATGATAAGTCAACATGTGATGAATCACCTATTGATCCTATACTAGTTATCGAGGAGTCTCACTCTGAAGAGTCAGTCTTTATTGAGTCACTTTTTAATGATTATAACCATCTTTGGCCAAATCATAACCTCGACCATGTGCCTATTTTTCAAGAGCCTCTTATTGACAATGTAGTCTTTGAGGAGTTGTCTCTTGACTTTTTTCCCATCCTAGAGGAGTCCGACACTAATAAACTAGTTGTTTTGGAGTCCATTATGTCATCACAGGCTATTACTTGTCCAAAAACAAATATTCAACAAGACATAATTGTAACAAAATACCCATCAAATTAAGACTTAGAGTCAGAGTCATGTTCTACTCTTAGACTGACATCAAATTTAGCATCAGAATCAGAATCAACATCAATCTCAACATTATATTCAGAGTTCTTTGAGTTAGAATTAGATTTATAAGAAGAATATGTTTGTGGTTGTTAAAAAATTTGTTATGCATGCCTTGTAGATCAATTTGAATACATTTGTGATCCTTTTATGATTTTTGAGGATGATTACTTTAGCTTTGACACAAGTTATCCTAATATCTTATATGAGGATTGTGTAACCTCTCTCCATTCCATTAACATTCCATAGGTCATCACCGTCAACCAAAATAGCCACATCATAGCCACTTTATTGAAATACATCTATGGTGACATAGTATTTTAAGAAGAGCAAGGAGGCCAAGACCACATTCACATATCAGAATAACACTCTCCTATTGAAACCTTTTCAGAAGTGATAGGGGACAATCAAAGTTAGAACTTAGTATTTTCTAGTGAAACTTTTTTGGAAGTGCTAAAAGACAATCAAAGTCAAAACTAAACATTCCTTAGTGAAACCATCTTGAAAATGCTATAGGACAATCAAGATAACTTCATTGGTGAAAACCTCTTTGAGGCACCAATAGGTGAGCACAAAAGCTATTCACTACTTGATAAAGACAAAATCAAAGATAAAATCAAAATAGCTTCCAATCTATAGCCTAATCAGATGGTAGCTACTTTAAAGATAAAATAGTAGAAAAATTTGGTGTTCATATCAAGAGAACAAGTATTCACCCCTGCCATAAGCAAAATTATGTCAAATCTGACATCAACAACATTATGTGTGACTAAAAGTCTTGATCTTCATTTGTTTCCCTTCCATTATACATTTCATTATCATCTACCATTCCATTTCGCAATAAAACCTACCATCTATTATTTGTCCTTGTTTACAATCCATGGCCACACTTTCCTTTTTAGAGGCTACAAAGATACCTTATCTTGACGCTTGAAGGAATCAAAATCAACAACCAATAAAGATCACAAAAGCATTCTTGACAACCAAATCAGCATCTAATTCTTGATAGAGCAAATATTCAGATGAGGTGTGGGATAATAATTAACATGATCGATTATTCTATTTGTATGATTTTTTGATTAGGAAATGTATCTCCCCATCATCAAGAACAATAAAATCAAAAACCATACCCAGGCTAGAACTAAACATGTACCATACCATTTCGCATTACCATGTTATTGTCATTATTACATATCCTTTTGCCATTATCACATATCCTTCCATTTACCCCATCACTTTGGGACAACCCTCTTGGCATTATATCCAACTTTCTACCAACCCTCTTACCATTTTATACATCCTACCATTCCATTCCTATCTAGATCAAAGCCTATTTTTAGTCATCCTACACAATCATATTTTGATCTCAGTTCATTAGGTTCCTTTTTTACCTTTTGTGAGAAGATTTTGATCAATTTTCAACAATCAATCCAATTCATGTTTACAATGACAATCTATGAAAGTAGTGTGACAATTGATTTGGAAAAATATCTTTCATTTTCTATCTTGTATCAAGTTTGTTTATGTGAGCCTAATTATAACCACCTATGGGTAAATTAGTGTTTCACCAGTCTTTCTAATAATTATAACCACCTATGGACAAATTAGAATAATTGATCAATGTTGTTGTATCCTAGTTATAATTGCCTATGCACAAAGTAGGGGAAACACTTGTTTATCATGTATTATTGCATCACCTTGCCATTACTATTTTCATTTGACTGACCATTTTCTAGATTTAAGAACTTGTTGAGACCTAGTTGGTTATTCATAGCCTTTTGTGTGGATTTAATTACTACAACTTGAGGTATTTTTAGGACTATTTGGGTCATGCTCAATTCATGTTGAGGTCACCTCAATCCCCCTTTCCATACGCTCTCACTATTTTACGAGCAACCTAAGCCAAATGCTATGGAATTTTTGTGAGCAGGTATCTTGTCATTCTCTAATGGGTTAAATACCTCAAAATGTCAAAAACATTCATAATATTTCAAAATATAAAAATATTTGTCCTGTCTAAGCCTAGTCAGTTCTCCTTGATCCACCTTACTGGGGCATTGTCAATGTTAGGATGTTTTCTTTTGCTTTTGTTTTCTTGATTCTATTTGTTTGCTTATTTCAAGTTGTTTTGTTTATTTGTTTGTTTATTCACATTTGTTAGGTTGTGGAGCTAAAATATTCACCAGGATGCAAACATGAGGAGTTACAGAGGTTACAGAGGTTGCGGAGAGTTGTAGAATGAGTTGCAGGGCAACTGACGTCAGTCTGATCAGTCGATGTTGGTCAGATAGCAGTGAAAAAGCAACCAACATCGGTTACCAGTCGGCCGACATCGGTCATGGAGGAGTTGGCGTTGGCAACTTGTGTGTGAACATGTATTTTGCATGCAGATTTCAGAGAGTCTATTTTTGGACTGTTAGTTTGCATGTTAAAGGCTAATTATAGTCTTGAGTTGCGTGTCTAATTATTGTAATTAAGATAGTCTAATTATTGTATGCATGAGATCTATATAATAGACTCATAGGCTGTATTGTAAAAGTGTGCTAGAGGGTAAGAGAGCAAAATAAGCTCCTTCAGAGAGAGGAGAACAATGATGTGTTCTTCCTAGTGCCGCAGTACCAAGTGTGGGTGCTGGTTTGGAGAATCAGAAGGGTTCTTCGTGTATGTATGATCTTGGTCAGCAGGTGTGAAGGACCACATTTGGAAATCTACAATGGTGAGTAAGGTCTGGTGATTTGCAAGTAGTAGCAGAGAGCAAGAGATCTACTTGGAGTACGGTTGTGTACTTGGTGCACTGGCAGCGTGTTACTGACTGGTGAAGGTGAACATCAATTCTATATTAGAGTTGATTGTTGGGACCATGAGAGAGAGGGAAGAAGGCCTTGAGGTGTGGCGAACCTTTGAGGTGAAAGAAGAAGAAGCATCTTCTTTATTGTATTTTATTCTGAGTATTTAATACAAGATAGTGTATTGTCTCTCATATCCTGTGTTGTTTCATATTTCTAGTTACTTATTGATTTTGATTAAATTCCGTGTTTAGTTGCTAATACAAGAGGTAATCATATGTGCTCTTATTGAGGGGAGCTAGATCCTGACAAGTTGGTATCAGAGCTTTTGGTTGGGTTACTAACAGGTGGTTTCAGATTTGGCTAGTGTTTGTTGATTACAGGTCACTCACAGGGGTTTCAGATTGAGTGGGAGTATAGCAATGGCAGAAGAAAGTAATTTATGAATGGAGAAACTGAATAGCATGAATGGTCTGATTGATAGAAAGAAAGAGCAGGTAAAGGGAGATTGTTGGTTGGTAGAAGATCAATGTGTAGAAGCAGATGTTGTAGATGATGTTGCACAGGTTGCTCTAGATAAAGTAGAATCTTGGTTTACAGATTCTTTTGCCTCTTTCCATGCAGCCCGAAATAGAGCATCTTTTCATGGGTACGTCTTTGGAGACTTTGGAGATATTTATTTAGGGGTTGGTGAGCCTTGTCAGATTATTGATGAAGGGGAAGTGAAGCTGAAATTGCAGACAGATAACAGATGGGTGTTGAAGGAGGTCATGTAGGGCCTAGTCTTGGAGATGAGTCTAATTTCTTTAGGAAAGTTGGGTGATGGGAGATGCACAATAACTCTCACAGCGGATGCACTTGAATTAGACGGTGGTAAGAAAGTAGGTATCCTTTATCTATCTACATATATTACTGATTCACCTTCTGTTGCAGAGATGTGGCTTTGTAGGCTTGGTCACATGTGTAAGAAGGGGATGAAGGTTCTTAAGAGGAGGTCATATTTGAAGAGCATAGATCGGGATTCAGTTTATTGCAGGAAAAAGAAATCTAATGTTTTCGACAAAATGAAGAACTGGAAAGCCTTGGTGTTCATGGAGGAGATGGCGAACAGAGATCAGTTGAGGGGACTAAATTATTTTGAGTAGGGCTGTGTTGATATGGACAGGGTTTTGACCCAAAAGGAGATCATGGGTAAAAAGTCATCACTCACAAGCGAACACAGGTACCGGCATCAGTCAGAAGGAACCGACATTGAACAGACAGGCACCGACATTGGTCATGTGCAGATCAGTAGAGTCAGTGGTGTCAGGGATCAGGAATCGATGTTAGTCATACAGTGATCAACGTCGGCAAGGGGTACACCGGCATCGGTTAGGAAACTGACATCGACAGGTAGGGTCAGTCACAGAGAACTGACATCGGTCGGGTGCAGATTGGGAGATGGCCAAGATCGGTCACTGAAATGGATGGTGGGTAGACAACAAGCTATCAACAAGTCTCAAATGCCCATATAGAGGTCAGAAAGGGTAAGTGAACCTCATATTCATTGTTCACCTTCTTTATATTACTTACTGATGGTCAAGAACTAGGAAGATGTGAAGAGGCAATGCAGGTAGAATCCAGAAAAAGTGGGAGCTTGGTATGGATGAGGAGTGTGAGTCCTTGGAGAAGAACCAAATAGGTATTTGTTGGTGGAGTTGTCAGCTGGAAGAAAGCACTGAAAGACAGATGGATTCCTGAGTTAAAGAAGAGAGTGGATGGATACGTGAGACGGAAGGCCAAGGTATAAGGTCTTGAGGAAGCTGTAGGACAGTGGTATAGGGCTGACAGGTGGTACCAGGTGGATGACAAAGTAGAGCTTTTGTCAATGTCAGTATAACCATTGTGTTTATCTTACCAGGTGGATGATGGTCGCAACATTATCTTGTTACTGTATGTGGAGGATGAGCTTGGAGCAGGTTCAGACATACAAGGTTTGCTGAGCTAAGGGTAAGGTTAGTTCAGAGGTATGTCATGAAGAATTTGGAGCAGCAAAATTCTTTGGCATAAGAGACATGGAGATTTTGTCTCCGGTGGGAGCTGATGTGAAGATGGTGTTGGCAGGGTTCAAGATGCAGGATGCAGAATCGGTAAGCACACCAAGCGTTGGACAGTTCAAGCAGAGCTTAGAACAGGGTTCAAAATCACATGAGGTCTAGTGTAGGCCTGAGTTTTCCCAAGCAGTGGGAGTTGTCAGAGAGTTTGGAGCCAATTCATGGAAGAAGTACTGGAGGGCAGTTCAGTGGATTCTCAGGTATCTGAGAGGGACTAGCAGCAAGTTAACTTGTTATACAGGGTCAAGGTCTTCACTACATGGATATGTAGGTTCGGATGTGGTAGGTTACTTGGATGACAGGTAAGGCATCATAGGGTGTGTGGTGGGTGGTCTTCAGGATTGATCTTGAAGAGGGATACAAGCCAGGGAATGAATTAGATGAAGGTACAGGTACAAGTACAGGTACAGGTGCAGTTGTTTATCTCCAAGTGGGAGATTGTTAGGTTGTGGAGCTAAAAACTTCACTAAAATGCAAACAGGAGGAGTTACAAAGGTTATAGAGGTTGCAGAGAGTTGCAGAATGAGTTGTAGGGCAATCGACGTCAGTCTGATCAACTGACGTCGGTCAGATAGTAGTGAAGAAGCAACCGACGTCTGTTACCAGTTGGCTGACATCGGTCATGGATGAGCCGACGTCGGCAACCTGTGTGTGAACATGCAGTTTGCATGCAGATTCTAGAGAGTCTATTTTTGGACTGTTATGATTGCTAATCAGCCCTAATTGGGGCATAATCATCTTTAGCCAATCCAGGTCCCCTTATTGATTATAACTACCTATACACAAATCATTGTTTTGACTTTTATTCTTGATTATAACTGCGTTTGGGTAAATTAGTATCTTTTTTAACTCAATACATGCAAGCATTTTCTCATTTGTATTAATTTCAACCATGGGTTAAATCCACCTTTCTTCTTGTTTCTTTTCTAGAAACCATCCATCAACAAATGTGATGGCCACTCCCTCGAGGGGGCATCATCCTAGGCTTCCCAAAACCATATGGAGCTTTGTTCCTCAGTCATCATCTTCTTTTTGGCATACATGGCATATCTCATTATTTGAGAAGACATTGATTTGCCTATGGTTTGTAACATCTTCCAAAATAGGAGCAAATTGTAGACACCTAAATCTGGCCACTGATAACCTCTAATTAGGGTTTTGACCAATTTCTACTAGAGTGCACAATTTGGCCTAAAAACACCAAAAGATGCTAAATGATGTAAAATTGACATATTCAAGTGTTGATTTTGGCTAGGGTATCATTAAATGGGGTAATATAATTTATGGGCTAGCTAATTTTGATCAAATCATTTTGAGTCAAATTGCCAATTTCACACCTGGGTGCTTTCAATTGCTATTTCCTATCAAATCTCTTTCACAAGACACGTGCCTTTATTATTTTCTATTGGTAACATCCTAAATAGGACAATGGTTCCAATGCATCTGACATCGACTTCTAATTTTAATCTAGTCAAATTTTGGACCAATAACAAGGCATTCTGATCAATTTGAATAATTTGTGCACAAAGTCCTTAATCATGCTTAAGAGCTAATAAAACCAAATTAGAGACTAATTAACAATTCCATAGAAATTTTTTGAATACTTGTTTTCCAAAATGAATATTGAATAACGACATCATCATGTAACGTCGTTTCTTGAGAAGATATCCCTAGGCCATAAATGTCACAAATATCAGGATTATGGGTCTCCCATGTCTCATAATGACCCTCGGTGCCTCTTCAATGCCCCTTTTTTTCAATGTCATGATGAGAATAATTATATATTTAATTTCAAAAAATTAAATTAACCCTCAACAACACATCTTCATCTCAAGATGGACAATTCAGGTTGATTCTGAGCAATATCAAAAATCTAAAAATAGTTAAATATTAAGCCTAATTTGGGAAAAGTTACCATGTCAAATTGATTCAACGAGCTCTCACATGCCAATGTTATGATGCCAAAATATAGAGCCAAACCAAGCCAAATCCACAAAGTGCCAAGGAGAATAGGAAGTAGCCAAGCCTCCTTTGATGAAGACTTCATGAGCACAAACCGAGCAAGCCACTACAACAAGTACTTTGGAGCATCCAAAGAAGGTAAAATAAGTTTCTTTCGCATTTTATTTGTGTGTTTTATTAATTTTTGTTAACTAATCTCTCCCTAGTCCCTAGGCCTAGAGATGTTATACTAGTTAGTGTGTTTCTTTCATTTTGTTTTCATTTCAAAATTAACACAATACTAACCATCCTCTCTTGAGTCAAATTCCTAGCTCACACTTTTCAAATTAATTAAATTCCCTCTAGATAGGGAAAATAAGATTACTTGAACCAGGCTTGTTCAATTTGTCCCATCACTCCTGTAGGATCAAATTTCCAAAATAGAAAGATGCAGTCATAAAATGCTTCCTAAAATTTGTTTCTCTTGCTCACTTTTGCAATTTGTTTCATGGAATTATGTGACCTTGTTTTGGTTGTTCCTCTTATGATATTTTGAAGCTCCCAACCTACCCAAGTTTGAACCTTATTTATCATCTTGGTGACGTTGTATCTATCTCACATTGCCAATATGTTACTTTGTCATCTTACCACCATTTACTAACTTCAAATAGTAATAAACGTTGTATGTTACAATAAAATGGGCATCATCTTATCATTTGTACTTATTCACATAATTGTAATATTATTTTTCTTCAAAGTATTGTTCTCAATGACCTTACTCTTGCACTGTATGCTCATTTTTTTTTGAGAATGTAAATTTTGGCAGGTGAGCCACTTTGAGAAGTCATATTTATTTCATCAGAGCAATAGTATTTCTAAACTTAATATTCAATGTAAGAGAATTTTTTCAGAATCACTATATACATGTTTTCGGATTGAGGTTTTAGATTACACTCAAAGATCCATTATTAAGATGAGAATAGAATCAATGAGTGATCAACGAGTGTGATCTGAAATATTGATCCTAAAACTTACAGACAATGATTCCAGAAACATTTTTTTTATCTATTTCACTTTATTTTAGTGGGTGAATATTTAATTTTAAAGGTCCATTATTATTTTTTCATTTCATTCTTATTTTGGTAGGTGATCCTCTCTTTTTTGTAAAGCCATAATCACTATTTTTTGTCCCTGTTGTGTAGAGAACTATAAAAATCCTTTTTCAATTAATTTAAATTAGAAAATATATTTTTTTATGTTTTAAAGTTTTAATATTAATTTTGTAATATATGTAAAATTTTAAGGAAAAAATTAGAAAATAATTTTTTTTTTGAGTTTTCTATTAATTAAAGTACAATGACAAAATTATTTTTATGAAGAAAATACTTCATTTATTAAATTAAAAAATACCAAAAATAATGTAGATCGGACAATTCATTTTTATAGTAAATACCCATAAGCATTTAAAATTTGCATCACGTCAAATCTGTCGTTGACTGCGGTAGGGCAACGACTTGTTTAATTTTTTATTTATTTATTTTAATTGGGTTATTGGTGGTGTGAGAAAAATAAAAATAAAAGAGAGTATCTCAACTTTGTGAACGCCTAGTCATAAAGTGGATTTTTTTAGCCCATGCCCTAATTTAATACATTTAAACAAATAGTTATTGGTTATTACTATCTCAACTTTGTGAATGCCTAGTCATAAAGTGGATTTTTTTAAACCCACACCCTAATTTAATACATTTAAACAAATAGTTATTGGTTATTACTATTATTTATTTTTTTAAATAAATTTGGATTCCACTCCTATCTTTATGGTTTATGTTTTTTTGTTGTAGTATATATATATATAATTGTTAAGGTTATAAAAAACTTCACATGAACACACTCACCTACATGATTAAACCATATATATATGGTTTAATCATGTAGGTGAGTGTGTTCATGTGAAGTTTTTTATAACCTTAACAATTATATTTTTGTTATATTTATAAGGATTTTAAAATGATAGTTATGTAGTGGAATGTAATGGAGTGAATTGTTAATTTTTACATTTAATTTTAAATTTGACATCTATTTTAATATCATATGTCAATTTTAACTTTAAATTTGATATCATTACTTTATTTTTTTCTTTGTTCTTAGAAAAGTCAATTAAAATATTACAATATGTTAATTATATAGTAGAGTTCGAAGCTCTTTCTTTCTTAGATAGATTTTTTCAAACCCAACACTAGTATGACTAGAAAGATGCCATTTGCACTACTCTATATGAAATTGGAATCATTGTGAAATTGAAGGAGAAGGTAATGCAGTCATTAATAAATGTGTTATGTGAAAAATCTAGAATAAAATCCTTGAGATTGATATCTCTTGACATATTTGAAATAAATATATATAAGATATATGTTGTAGTTTATCTACTCAGATCATGACATGTGCTATCTATTTTTCCTTATTGAAAAACCTATTTAATGGTGTTCAACCTATGCACTCTAACCTCGTGCACATATTTGTCCTTCTATTTACATTATTAATACCCACTACACCAATAACTATAAAATTCACCTTTCATCTATTAATTTGAATTGGAAAATGTGCAACCAATATAATCAAACTATTTTTCATATTCTTAAGTTTTAACATTAGCTTTGCAATTTACATTGTATTTTGGAAAAAAGAAAATTTTGAAAATAAATATGTTTTTGAGTTTTTTATTGGTTGAAGAACAATGATGAGACTATTTTTGGGGGGAAATGTTTCATTTGTCAGATTAAAAAATACAAAAAACAATTTACATTTGGCAGCCCATTTTTGTAATCAATGCTCGTATACATTGAAATTGCCATCATGTCACATCTATTGTTGATTGGACAACTGACCATTAGCATATATTTTCAACAGTAAAAATCCAAATCAAAACTTGATTCCCCAACAAATTCACTATGTTTTTTACAAATTTTATGTAGAGGGTTGTTACATAGCAGACAAATCGGTCCCATGTGCCATTAACTCTTTTTAGAAAATTTCAAAGGTTAGAATTTTCTATTTTTGATGTCTTTGTAGCACTTCACTATATTATTTTTTTACCTGTTATGTCATCATTTCAATTAATTATTGTTTTTAACATAAATCCCGAACACAAATGCCCCATGATATTAAAAAAAAATCCATAACAAAACTCTTTGACTGGATTTATTTGTAAATTAAAGGATCCAAGTTTCTTTTGTAAAAAATCCCTTAAAAGAAAAAAGACAATATGACACACAAAAAAACAAACTAGATTTTTAGACATTGATTTGTAATGCTAGACTCTAATATTCTAAAAATCAAATTACCCACAATGCAATGTTCCATCCAAATAAATTCCTTCAAATGAGAAGAAGAACAAGTCTCCCCATCTTTTCATGTTTGGATAGGCAATAAGAAAAAAACTAAAAATAAGGAAGGAATTGTGTAGAGAGGCATGCCAAGTGTTTCAAAGAATAAAATTGACATGTAAAAGAAGAATACAAAGTAAGAAAATGGCAACATATTTTTTTCACAATGGGAAGATGAATGGAGTTTTGTGGGAGATTTCAAAGGGGATGCTATTTTGCATTTTTGTAAATGTGCATATTGTAAATTGGACTCAAATGTTCACCACCTGTAATTCAACATGAGGTCAAAAGGTAAAAGTAGAAATTTTAATGCCAAATACAACTTTGTTTTCTTGTAAATTGAAAATTGCAAATTGCACTTGAAGTTCCCAATTTTGCAGCAGAACTTTTGAGTGGAACTATAACTCTAGATTGCAAGTTGCGAATTTACAAATTGAAAATGTGTTGCTGACTTATGGATTTCTACCAACTTGTAAATTTGCAGTTTGAGTCCAAAATCCCACCAAGACAGGGAGGTGCAAAAGTACAAATAAGATCTAAAGTTCTATTAGTACCCAAAATTTCACTAGAGCAATTGGGCTCTTGTCTGTATCAAAGTTTATGTCCTTAGCTAGATTTCTATCTCCATGTTTTCCTTTGGAAGGTCAAGTTCATGTACATAATTTATTACATCCTTTGTCTTATATTTTCTTAGTGAAGGTGTTCATTCCCTTAGACTTTTTGGACATTTTGCATAAAAATAATGCCCAATAGAAATAGGACATCAGATTTTCTATCTCGGATAAAAATTTTGAAGACTTATTTTCATTAGACATTTAGTCCGCTACAAAAGTTTTAAAAGAATTCAATGTCTTATTGATTTTGGGCTAAGTGTTCTAAATTATTTTTTAAGGGTTATTTAATTGATTTTGGCTCATTTATTTTGGAATTTTTATCCATAGCAAAGGGTCTGAAGGGAATTTAACCTTCGGGCATTTTACCTACATAAAAACCCTGAAAGAATTGTAAGGTCATTTGTTTTGGCCAAAAGTACTTTCTGAAAATCCCAAAGGGTCATTTTGCCTTTGCAAAATATTCAAAGGATTATTTCCTTTAAGCATTTTTCCCTTGAAAAATTCTTGAAGGGGATTTTTAAAGCGTCATTTTGCATTTCCTAAATATTTGAAGGATTATTTCCTTTGGGTACTTTGCCTTCACAAAATTCTCGAAGGGTATTTACAAAATGTTCAAAGGATAATATTGGATTCAAAGGACACCAACACAAATCCTAAGGTTACTTTCAGAAGGTAGAGGACACTTACAAAAATCTTGAAGGACATTTTCAATATTTTGAAAGAGTTATTTTGCATTTACAAATTTTTTGAAGGATTTTTTCTTTTGGGCACTTTGCCTTTGCAAAATTCCTGAAGGGTATCTGCAAAAAGTCTGAAGGGTATCTAAGAAAAGTTTGAAGGATAAGTCTGGATGGCAATGGACATTTTCACAACATTCGAAGGGCAATTTATGAAGATGGAGGACACTTTCAATAGTTTTTAAGGGCACTTTTAAGAGATCGAAAGATCATTCCAAAGTCTGAACGACATTTTTGTAGGGTAGGTGCCTTTAATAAAAATTTTGAAGGGTATGTCCATGTGCTCAAAAATATTCTTTGGACAAAATTTATGTGAGGCAAAGGTTTATTTCCTTTAGACATTTTCCCCAAGAAAAATGTCTGAAGGAATTGCATTTCTTTAGGAGAAGTGCTAAGGTCAATTTCTATGGGGAAATTATTTTGGATAAATTATCCAAAAGAATTATCTCGACAAAGGAGCTAAGAGGCCCAAATCCTTCAGCAAAGGTGTAATAAAATATTTTATTTGGGGGAATTGTTTCAAATAAAATGTTTGAAACAATTTTTTTGATGAAGGTGAAAATTTGAAGGTTCAATACTTGCAGAAAAAGTGTGAAGTCAAATCCTTCGAAGAAATTGTCTCAAACATTTTATCTAAAATAATTATCCTAATAGAGTACCCAAAAGAATTGTTGTAGGATAATTGTGCCAAAAAATTCTCAAATAAGAAGTGCCAAAGTAAAAAGGAATGCCAAAGACAAAGACCTAGACTAAATTATTGTAGAGAAAAGACTCTAAAGGAATATTTACAAATTATAGGTGATGATCATGCAGATGTCTTTTGACAGGCTCACGAGTGTCAAATTTAAGATTTAAGAACTATCCATGGGTATTCAAATGTCCATGATGGTCATGCGAGAATCATTATTTAGACATGTGAAGTATCCATTTGTTTTCAAATGGAGGAAGATCCAGCGGCTTACATTTACTTGGAGCAGGATGATCCAATGGTGCACAATCAATGCTAAATAGTCAAAGGGACTCAAGAAGCTCATAGGGATACCAAGTGGCATATCCTTGAGGCCACAAAAATGACAATATCCAATAATACTCCACCCCTCAGATCATGATCTAATAGAGTGTATTTGCTTATCCTAGCTAGATCTGATAGAGCGAGGATGATGTTGAAATGTCAAAGTCTAAACGAGTCCTATGAGGATGATAAGAGTTATCATCTTGGGTACTCAAATCGAGATCAATGACCTATGGGCACTCCCCAAAGGTTTCCAATGATTGAACAACTAGGTTTTTAAGAAAGCAAAGTAAAATGGGTGAAATAAAGTTGAGTAATTGTATTTTCATTTACATTCTTTGTCTAAGTTCCTCCATGGGAGGATATTGCAGGGTTTCAAGATCTAGGTGGGCCACTCCATGAAATGATTACTCAAATAGCCATGGATCTAGAATATTCCCAAAAATCATTGCAAGATCAGGTTATTCCATGGTGTGTATAAGAGGAAGGGTAGTTGTTCTAGTAGTTTCAGTTATGCTAATGAGTGGTGGAAGGGCATATTTAAGTGGTTACACAAAATAAAAATGGTTTGTTTAGATCCTCAAATGAATATTCCTCTCCCAATTTGTGTAAGGGGCATTTCCATCGAAGAAAGCAAGGAGTTTATTCTAGGTGGTTGAAAGTCCTCATCATTCTTTGTGAAGGTAGTTGAAATAATGGTTTATCTTAGAAATCAAAGAATATCTTAGGTGTAGTAAAAGGCATTTTTTAACTAGGAGCATCTCGATGGGACTGGAAAAGTCCGTTATGCATTTTTGAAAATTGCAGCCCATGGTCCCATATTTGGGAAGAATTGAAAATGTATCAATAGAAGGCTTGTCTTCTATTCAAATGTTGTTGGTTTTTGTTGGTTGTTGTTGGCTATAAATTGATATAGGTCATTTTAGGCATCCTCTTTCCCTAAGTCTAAGTTATGTATGAATTTTTCTAGGATCAATTGTTGTGTATAGACTTTGTCTCCCTTGCTAAGGTGATTACATCTATATAATTATTAGCAAGCTTTAAGAGCATGTTCATGTCTCCCTTGTCAAAAGAGTAGTCTCACCATGTTCGACCCCATGGAAGTATTTTGAAGTGTTAATGTCTGTAATATTTATTTTTGAAGTTACTGGAAAACATTTATGTTTATCCACTCTATTCTGCTAATGAAATGCAATAATATGTTTTACAAATCTTGTTGATTTGATATTTGGTTTGTGTTCATTACTAGTTGTCATTATAAGCATGTACTTAGGTTATAAATCCCTTTCTCTAGTTATATTTGGAAATGCATTATTGAATACCTTTTAAGGACTCCCTAGATTCATGAATTTAGAAAGAGAAAGTATTTAAGGTTTTAGTTTCAGTGTATGTCCTAGTTTCTCAAGGATCATTTGGTGTTTATCATTATCTTACAGTTGAAATGTTTTTTGCATCTTTACTAAGCATCATTGTCATGAAATACTGATAAATACTTTCTTGTTTAGAAGCCACCAACACACCACCCTCCATTTTATAATCAATTATAAATTTGTCCTACCCTATCCTACCTTATAAATAAATCACTATGTTGCATATTATAGTTTTTACTTGCCTTGCAAATGCATAAGATCTTGCCTATTTGGAATGTGTTTGTAGTTTGAGGTTTAAATCATAGAATTGCAATCTATTGTTTAGTTCCTTTTGTTGTTGAATATTTTATGAAATGAATATTGTATTCATAATTTCATCTATCTTTAGTAGCTTATGTATGACGTAGAGTATTTGTGCATTTCATGTGACAGCCCTTCATGGGTGAAGTGTACATATGTAGTTATGCTCTGGTCATATTTGTTCCTTATGCCAAGAATCCCTATGGAGATTGAATTGTAAAATCCCTTCATGTGAGCAAGATACCTCATAGATCCTCTCACCTTGGTTCAGGTAGAGCCAAAAGTAACAGGGAGCTAATCATACCCTTTGTAAGTGCTTCTCAGTCATTATCTTAGTCTAGTCCATTCATGATGCCAAACCCTCCCCCAACTATAATGACATTATAGTAGGTTTTTCATCATTGTTTTTCATTTCCTTCAAGTGTGCAAAGATAAATTATAGAGGTATACAATTAAGACCCAACACTCTTCTAAAACCATTATTAGAGAAAGAAAAGATCCATGGATCCTATGTTGTTAGAGTCTATTTTAAAGAGCTGATATTATTTTAAAGCTTTCTGCCTATTATACCATTCTGACTATCTTGGTTGTCAATGTTACAATACTCCACCAGGGACGTTCCAGGATTTGAGGTTTGAAAATTTGATTTCTACTATGTTTATTGTAAAGAGTTGTTAATATTGCATGTTGTAAGGTGTCATTTCCCTTTTGAACATAACTCTAGAAATTCCAACGTCTTTGCTCTTCATCTCATTTGGATTCAGCAAGTATGTTTTCATTATGTATGGCAATAGTTTGTAAACTATCCTATTCTATAAGTTTATTTCTAGTGGTGACTCCTTTTCTATATTGCAATAGTTTGTAAACTATCCTATTCTATAAGTTTATTTCTAGTGGTGACTCCTTTTTTATCACCTAGTTTCAAGGAAGATCAGTGCCTATTTTTAATTTCTCCATTTCAACCTTGGGTGTTCTTTCTTGTTTTTAAAGTTGGAAGGATTGAAATCATCCTTCAAAGATGACTCATCTTAAAGGATTGTCTCACCCTTAAGTTTACACTAAAGAAGGGGACAAGTTTGGAGGCCTTTTGAAGGGCAAAGTTTAGCTATTCAGGACTTTTGAGATCTTGATAATCTTGAAATATTTGTTAACCCCTCCATTATTGAGGACGATCATAGTACTTGTACTGGTTCTAAGACACATAGTCCTATCTATTTTCTAGTTCCTTCTCAACCAAATAATTCCCTTCCAAATCTCATCTACTGAGTCTACCTCATTTCACCCCTTGTATCCCTTTGTCATTTATTCTTGAACCTCATATTTAACCAATCATGAGGCATATGGACCAAGATGTGAATGCATGTCTTGCATTATTAATTTCTAGATTTAGGCCTATCAATATTGATGAGATAGAAGGCTATCCTAATGAGGTCCCAAATGAAATTAGGAAATGCCTCCCAAAATTTTAAGGGAACAACGTAGTGAGTGGTGATCAACACCTAAGGGTTTTTCAAAATATCATTTAAGATTATGAGGTTAAGTATGAGGATGTGTACATCAAGCTATTTGTGCACACACTAGAGGAAGATGCTTGTGAATGGTTTAATTTCCTTCCCACTAGATGCATGGATTCATGAGAAGAGATGAAAAATGTTTTCAGAATTTAGTACGGTGCTAGGATTGATTCAAGGTTCCTCTTGGTTAAATTTGAGAATAACAAGAAGAATCCAATGAGTGTGTGCAAGACTTAAATACAAGGTTCAATAAGACTATGATGTGACTACCCAAGAACATCAGGCCCATTGATATAACGCATTTGATAAAGTATTGTGATGCCTTAGATGAAAATGTTGCATACTTCTTAAGGGACAAATCTCTCACTAACCTATGGCTAGCATTCAATATGGCCATCCAAATTGAGATTAAAATCAAGGATATTAGAAAGCCCTTGAATAAGCGGGTTGATGTGAAGATGGTCAATCTAGGAAAAACATATCCATGAAGACAACCAAGTTGGAATAAACTATCAAAACTTTGGCCTTTATTGTCAAATAAATGTCATACAAATTGGCTAGATTTGAAATAGGGGTCCCATAGGTGTCTACCATTTACAAAAGGGCTCCAAATATGAATCAATCACAAAGGGGGCCTATTTTCCACCATCAAGATAATGATAAAGGGAAGAGGCCTACATGTGACAAAAGAACATAAAGAAATTAGAACAAAGGGGATGGAAAGGAAGTGATCGATCCTTTAAAAGTTAAGGTAAATGATGTAAATTTTGATTTAGACATTGATTGGTGTGATAAATGCTTCCTTCCACACTTTCCATGTGATACTATTGAAGAAGTCAATGAAGAGCTAGATGAACATAAATATGCATCATCTAACTATGAGATTTTTATGTTTGATTTTTAAAAACCTCAAGATTAATCAACTACCTCCATGGAATTACTGACTAATGCTATGTTTGATGAGTTTTGGAGTGTATTTGAAATGGAGAGTGTCCCAACTTTTGACTTTACTTGTGATGTTAATGTGGTACAAGCATATGAATTACCCATCCATGATTTTGATCTCTTGCACTCCATGATGATCAAGAAATATTATAGGGTAATCCATCAGTTGAGGACATGCATTTATTAATTAATTAAGTAGCTTCCCAAAAGAATGAGTAAAACTTGAGAAGTAGGCAACTAGGTGTTGCTCCTCAAGATAATGCCCCTACAAATCTAAAGGTAATAAATACAAGAAAAGAAACAAATAAAGTGACAGTAATCCAAGAAGCTTCCAAGATGTCAACTGTAACCCAAGCTTCTAAGCCTAGAGGTGCTCTTGCTAGGAGAAACATAACACCTATAATTGTCTATCATCCTTAAGGGTGTGAATGAGCTTAAGTAAAATCCACCTTTGAAGGTTGCTATCAAAGTTCAAGAACCACCCCAACCTTCTCTGCTTTACATTGTAAGTGATTGTATTCTAGCTAAAAGTGCCATTACCCTTCCTACAAACACACCTCTTCCTCAATATAGTGTGTGTGATATGGATTAAGTGTTGATCAAATAAAGATCACCATACCACTTATTGTGTTATTACAAATACCTGAACACATGAAGAGGGCCTTTGAATATTTATAATTTGGTGAAAGGTTAGTTTTAAATGAAGTTGAGTTACCCTAGGAATCCCCAAAAGAAGATGAAGAATAAAATGAAGTTGTTAAACATGCTCTAGAGGTTTATTTGGGGACTATAGTTGTATAAAATCAACAAAATGTAGACCTATTTTATACGACTGTGTTGATCAATGGTTTAGTTATTCACAATTGTATGTTTGACTCTAGTGCTTCTTGTAATGTGATGGCCTTGGGTGTCCTCATTAAACTTGGAGTGAAGATCATGTCAGCCTTTGTTAAATGTTATGTCATGGACTCACGAGAGGTTCTAGTTGTTGGTAAAGTTATGGGACTAGTGGTGCAACTAGCAATTCATCTTGGAAAGTAGTTAAACATGGACATGGTGGTCATGAACTACCTACCTAAGTGGGTGATGTTTTTGTCATGTAAGTGAGCTACCAACATGGATGATAGTGTGAAGATGGACCTTTTTTATGCCACCATTCCTTTGGAGGGTAAGATGGTCATGATTTTTAAAGAGCCAAAGATGATGCATGTGATTGAAGATCTGAATCATGCTCTCAATGAAGTGTTGTACATAGATGTTAACCTTGGCAACTTTGTTGGGCATGTTGATACTAGAAAACAACATGTTGTTCTTGATGTAGAGCCTAACAAAGAAAATGCATTTTGGAAGATGTGCTTTGATCGGGCTTGCTCCAATATTTGTAATGGAACTAGGATTGTATTCTCTACCGGCAATGGTAAATGTTATATGTTTTATTTTTAGCTTTCTTTTGAGTGAACTAATAATACCGCTAAGTATGAGTACACTTTCGTGGTCTAAGGATTGCTTGTAAATATGGAATAAAGTGTTTGAATGTTAAGGGAAATTCCAAATGGGTGGTAAAACAAGTCCACAATGATTTTGCCATGAAAAATAAAAGGTTAAAGTAGTACCATAATATTGTTTGGGAATTGTTGGAGTTATTTTATACATTCAATATTTGTTATCATGATAGAAGTTTCAACCAAGAATTTGATAGACTTGCAAGGCTAGGTTCTTAATTTGACATTAAAAATACAATCCCTCATTATCGGTATCAGGTGGGGGTGCTTGCTAAGCCTTCAATCCTAGACAATGTTCATCATTGGTAGGTATTTGATGATGATGAACCAATTAAGAGGTTTTTGAATTGTGAAGTTAAGTTCCACGATCAGCTCATAGACTTGGAATCTATGGTTCAAGTCACTGATGGGAAGGAGACTTTGTTTTGGAAAGACATCATTCAACTGAAGACAAACACTGTCCTAAGAGGATTGGTCAATTTGGAGGCATATTTTGATGGATCTGATAGAATCCTATTGAGAGACTTGATAATTTGAAAATACAAATATGTGTAACTCGGGTTCTCATGAGAATCCAAGGAAGGTTTACCTGGGTACTCACTTAAGAGCAGATGAGAAGAAAACTTACATGCAGTTGCTAAGGAAGTACCAAGATTGCTTAGCATGGTGTTATCCTAAGTTGAAAGAATATAGGGAAGATTTATTCTAGCCCATCATCCCATTATAGCTTGATAGCTCACCTTTTAGGTGGAAATAAAGACCCATTAAACCTATTTTCTCCACCAAGATATGGGATGAATTAAAAAAGCTAAGGGACGATGGTATCATTCGACTCATCAAGTACTCATCATGGATTACAAATTTAGTCCTTGTATGGAAGAAGAATGGTGATATTCACTTGTGTGTGGATTTATATAATTTGAACAAAGCTTCTTTCAAGGATAATTATCCCCTGCTTAATATGGAAAACCTAATGTAAAGCATCATTGGTTCTGAAATGTTGTCCACATTGGATGGCTTCTCAGGTTACAACCAAGTTGTGGTCAAAGAATCTGAGAGGTCCAATACTATTTTCACCATGCCATGGGGTACTTATGTATATATGTGGATGCCTTTTGGATTGATAAATGTTGGTACAATGTTTCAATGAGCTATGGACATTGCCTTTATAGGGACAATTAACTAGTTATTGTTGTATATTAGGATGATATCAATGTGTACTCCAAAACAAGTGAAGAGCATTTGGAGCATATGGAAAAGGTGATGATCAGGTACAGTGAGTTTGGCATTTAACTTAATCCCAAGAAGTGCCTTTTTAGAGTATAGAAGGCCAAGTTGTTGGGACATATAGTGTCAAAGGATGGTGTCATGATTGATCTTAAGAGTGTCAAAGCCATTGACAAAGTGCCTATCTTGTAATCTAAGAAAGGAATTAAATATTTTTTTAGACAATTTATCTTTGTAAGGATGGTTCTATCTAATTTCGTAGAGATTACTCTATCTATCAATTCCATGGTAAATAAATACCAAACCATCAAGTGGGAGGAGAAGGTCATGTAAGCATTGAGTGATATCAAGGGAGCATTAAAGTCTGGTCCTATTTTGGCCAGTCTTGATTACACAAAGCCATTCCAATTACTCTCTTTCACATGATACAATGTTTTTGTTGTTTTCTTATTGCAAAAGAATGAAAACGGTCATGATAAACCCATAAATTTCTTTACTAAAGCTATACAAGGTCCTAAAATGAAATACACTATTATGAAGAAACATGATTTTGCTCTTTTGAAGGCTATTAAAATTTTTAGGCAATATATTGTGAGTTCAAATATTATTTATTACATACCACACACTATAGTGAAGGACATTTTAACTTAGACTGAAGTATCCAACAAAAGGTGCAGGTGGGTTAACAAGTTACAAGAGTGTGATATAGATATCTAGACCACCAAGTTTATAAGAGGGATGGGTCTAGCCAAGCTTATCGATGAGACCAATTTACAATCTATTGAGATAAACACTACTATTTTTAATTTTGATAATTCCTTTAGTAAATTTAACACATCTCCATGGTATAAGGACATTGTTTACTACTTGCAAAATCTAAATTATCCCCCTGACTTGGATAAGAATCAAAGGAGAACTCTCAAACTAGTCTCCCAAAAATACCTCTTGAATAAAATGGACTTGTAGGAGGAATCCAAATTGGGTTCTCCTAAGATGCATTCTAGAATAACAAACTACTATCTTGATTGAAGACTTCCATAGTGGAGTTTGCAATGGTAATTTTTCACCTAAGGTTACAACTCATAAAATTTTGAGATTTGGTTATTGGTGGCCATCATTGTTTAAATATGTTGTTCAGATTGTTATAAGCTGTGAGAAATGTCATTGATTTGTTGGAAGGATGAAATCTTTAGGTTCTTTTCCCTTGCATCCTATGATGATAGAGAGCAAATTTAGACAATGGGGAATGGATTTCATTAGAGAAATTGTTGATTTATCAAGCACTGGGTATAGGTGGATACGAGTTTTCATCGATTAATTCATCAAATGGGTTAAATCAATACCTACAAATAAAGCAACACACTATTTAGTCATGGATTTCTTACTAAATTAGATTATTTATAGATTTTGTGTGCATATTAAGATAATTATTGATAATTCCATGACTTTAAAAGCCAAACCTTTGGTGGCATTATACAAATACTATGGGATTGAATTAACTTATGTTTCCAACTACAATCCTCAAGAGAATGGACAAGAAGAATAAGGTAATAAGAACTTTCTCAAGATTATTATAACTTTGGAAGCAAATAAGAAGAGGTGGGGTGAACAATTGAATTTTGCCTTATGGGCTAATAGGATTATGCCTAAGAGAGCTATAGGCAGAAGCCCTTTTGATCTTATATATAGAGCTCAATTAGTTTTGCCTATAAATTTGTAGTTGTCAACTTATCATCTCATGCAACAACTAGAAGACAATGAACATATCAATCACTATGAATTTGTAGCTTGATAAAATTCAAAGATAAGCTCACGAAAGACATCTCAAGTTCAAAGATAAGTTGAAGCAAATATTTTATAGAAAGGTCACTACAAGAACTTTCCAAGAAGGTGATCTGGTTTTACTTTAGAACACCAAAAATAAGGAAAAATGTAAGCATGGCAAGTTTGATGCCTTGTGGATGGGTCCTTATTCTATTGACTATCAAATTAGGGAACATACCTCCTTCTTGAGAGACCTGGATGGTGAAATACTAGAGTTGCTAGTCAATGGTAGGAATCTAAAGCAAATCTTTGACTAAGTTTGTAATCTATATACTATATTGTATAGTGTTTTGTTGTTTTGTTATTTCATTGCTTTGTTTCCCCTTTACTTTGTGCCTTATTTCTATATTTTATTTTAGTTTTTTGTTGTGTGTTTATTTTCATATCCTCATAATCTATTTTTGTTAGTGTGCCATGTTTTGTTGAGACTTCATGAGTGTCTGCTATAAAATTTGCTATGTTTTGACTTCATAGACCAACTGATTGACATCTAGTCTTGTGTATGTGGTTCTTTACACACCCATAAGAGGTATGCATCTCCAAGAGAGAGCTAGTGATAGTTCCAAAAATTACACTAGAGAAATTGGGCACTTGTCTATATCAAAGTTGATGTCATTAGGCAGATTTTTGTCTCCATGTTTTCATTTGGAAGCTCAAGTTCATGTACATAATTTACTAAGTCCTCTATCTTATCTTTTCTTGGTGAAGGTGTTCTTTCCCTTAGACTTTTCAAGCCTTTTACATGAACACAATGTTTGACATAAATAGTTCTTCACATTTTTTGTCTCGAATAAATAGTCCAAAGACTTATTTATGTCAGATATTTTATCTGCTACAAAAGTTCCAAAGGAATTCAATGTCTTATTTCTTTTGGGCTAAGTGTTTTACAAAATTTCTAAAGGAATTTTTCATTTCTTCAAAAATTTTGTTCATGGCAAAAGGTCTGAAGGGCACTTTCCCTTCAGGCATTTTTCTCACACAAAAAGCAGGAAGGAATTATAAGGTCATTTGTTTCAGCCAAAGATACTTTCCAAAAATCATGAAGAGTCATTTTGCCTTTACAAAATATCTAAAGGTTATTTCCTTCAGGCATTTTTCCCTCACAAAATTCTTGAAGGGCACTTTTAAAGGGTCATTTTGCCCTTCTAAAATGTCTAAAGGATTATTTCCTTCAGGCACTTTGCCTTCATAAAATTATCGAAGTGTATATAAAAAATGCCTGGAGAATAATTTTGGATTCAGAGGACACTTACACAAAACCTGAAGGGCACTTTTAGAAGGAAAAGGACACTTAAAAAAATCTCAAAAGACATTTCCAAGACTTTCAAATGGTTATTTTTCCTTTGCAAAATGTTTGAAGGATTATTTCTTTTGGGAACATTGCCTATGCAAAACTCCTGAAGGGTATCTACAAAAAGTTTGAAGGGTATCTAAAAAAATGTCCAAAGAATATGTCTAAATGGAAAAATACATTTTCAAAACTTTTGAAAGGCACTTTATGATGTTGGAGGACACTTTTAATAGTTCTAAAGGGCACTTTCAAGACATCAAAGGATCATTCCAAAGGTTCGAATGACATTTTTGTCAGACAGGTACCCTTAACAAAATTTTTGAAGGGTATGTTCAAGTGATCGAAAAGATTATTTCAACAAAATTGCTATGGGGTAGAGGTCTATTTCCTTCAAACATTTTTCCCAGTAAAAAAGTTTGAAGGAATTTCATTTCTTCAAGAGAAGTGCTAAGGTTAATTTGTATGGTAAAATTATCTCAGACAAATTCTATGAAATAATTATCTCAACAAAGGAGCTAAGAGGACCAAATACTTTAGAAAATGTGGAAAAGACTATTTTATTTAGGGTAATTATTTCAAACAAAATATCTGAAATAATTGTTCTGATGAAGGCAAAAATCTGAAGACACAATTCTTATGAGAAAAGTGTGAAGTCAATTCCTTCAAGGAAATTGTCTCAAACATTTTATCTAAAATAGGTTTTTTGATAGAGTACCCAAAATAATTATTATGGGACAATTGTATTAAAGAAAATCCCAAAGTAGAAGTGTGAAATAAAACATGATTGCCAAAGATAAAGACCCAGACTAAATTACTGTGGAACAAAGTCCTCGAATGAATATTTCTAAATTGTAGGTGATGGTCTTGTGAACATCTTTTGACAAGCATGCAGGCATCAAATTTAAGCTATAAGAACAAATCGTTGGGATTCAAATGCCTATGATGGTCATGCCAACATCATTTTTTAGACCCATAAAGTAGTTATTTTTTTTCAAACAGAGGTAGATCCAATGGCTTGAATTTGATTGAAGCAGGATGATCCTATGGTATGCAATAAAAGATAAATAGTCAAAGGGACTCAATAAGCCTATAGGTATACTAAGTGGCATATCCTTGGGGCCATGAAAAGGGTAGTATCTAATAACGCTTCACCCCTTAGATCATGATCTGATGGAGTGAATTTGCTCATCCAAGCCAAATTTGATGAAGCAAAGAAGATGTTGAAATGTCAAAGGCCAAATGAGTCCACTGATGATGACAAGTGTTATCATCTTAGGGACTCAGATAGAGATCAATGACCCATGGGCCCTCCCTAAAGGTCTCTAAGGCTCAAACACCTAGGTTTGTAAAAAAGCAAAATAAAAAGGGTGAAATGAAGATGAGTCATTGTATTTTCATTTTCTTTGCTTATCCAAGTTCTTCCATGTGAGGATATTGTAGGGTTTCAAGATTTAGGTGGGCCACTCCAAGAAATGATTACTCAAACAGCCATGGATCTAGAATATTCCCATAAAATCATTGCAAGAGTAGATTGTTCCATGGCATACATAATAGGAAGGGTAGTTGTTTAGGTAGTTCCAACTATGTTAATGACTGGTCGAAGGGCATCTACAGATTGTACATAAAAGATAAATGGTTTGTTTGCCTCCTCAAATGAATATTCCTCTCCTAGTTCATGTAAGGGGCATTTATAGCCAAGAAATCAAGGAGTTTGTTCTAGATGGTTGTGAGTCCTCATCATTCTTTGTGAAGGTAGTTGCAACAATGATTTGTCTTGGAAATAAATGAATATCTTAGGCATAGAAAAAGGCATTTTTTGACTGGGAACATCTCAATGGGAATTGAAAAGTTCATTATGCATTTTTGAAACTTGCAACCCATGATCCCCTATTTGGAAAGGATTTAGAATGTATAAATAAATGTTTGTCTTCTATTCAAAGTTTGTTGGTTGTTGTTGGCTATCGGTTGATATAGGACATTTTAAGGTATCCTCTTTCACTAAGTCTAAGTTCTATCGTAATTTTTATGGGATCAACTGCTATGTGTAAACTTTGTCTCCCTTGATAAGGTGGTTACATCTGTAGATCCATTAGTAAGCTTTGAGAGTATGTTCATGTATCCCTTGTCAAAACAACAGTCTCACCATGCTTGTCCCCATGGTAGCATTCTGAAGTGTTGGTGTCTGTACTATTTATTTATTAAGTTACTGAAAAACATTTGTCATTCTCCAATCTATTCTTCTAATAAAATGCAATAATATATTTTAAAATTTGTGTTGATATGATATCTAGTTTCTGTTTGTTACTGGTTTTCATTATGAACATGTACATAGGTTATAAATCCCTTTCTATAGTTATATTTGGAAATGCATTATTGAATACCTTTTAAGGACTCCATGGGTTTATGAATTTAGCAAAAGAATGTATTTGACATTCTAGTTTTAGTGTTGTCCTAGTTTTGAAAAGATCATTTGGAATTTATCATTATTTTACAGTTGAAATTTTTTATACATCTTTACTAAGGAAAATTGTCATGAAATATTGCTAAATAATTTTCTATTTATAATCCACCAACACACCACCCTCCATTTTATAGTCAACTATAAAAAAATTCTACCCTATCCTACCTTGGAAGTAACAAACATTGTTGCATATTATAAGTGTTAATTTCCCTAAAAATGCATAAGATATTGCTGATTTGGAATGCATTTGCGTTT
Source organism: Torreya grandis (assembly GCA_037957365.1). Taxonomy (NCBI): domain Eukaryota; kingdom Viridiplantae; phylum Streptophyta; class Pinopsida; order Cupressales; family Taxaceae; genus Torreya; species Torreya grandis. Next base: position 162,579 of record JARHVA010002952.1, read on the forward strand.
TGAGCTTTAAATTGTAGCATTACAATCTATTATTTAGTTCCTTTTGTTGTTGAATATTTTATGAAATGAATATTGTAGTCACAATTTTCTTTGTCTTTAGTAGCTTGTGTGTGCCATAGAGTATTTGTGTATTTTATGTGACAACCCTTCACGGGTGAAGTGTGTAAATGTGGTTATGCTTTGGTCATATTTGTTCTTTATGCCAAGAATCCCCATGAAGATTGAATTGTAAAATCCCTCCATGTAAGCAAGCTACCCCATAGGTCTTCTCACCTTCGTTCAGGTAGAGTCAAAAGTAACAGAGAGATAACCATACCATAGTCATTATTTTATTTTGGTCCATTCATGATACCAAACACTCCCCTGACTACAATGACATTCTAATAGGTTTCTCATCAATGCATGCCATTTTTTTCAAATGTGTAAGGCCAAATTAGAGAGGTGTATAATTGGGAACCAACAAGTTCCACATAATGTAAAAAAGGATAAAATAATACACTTAAGCATTATAAAGTTTGACAGCAACCCTTAAAGGGTCAAAGGCAAAGAGAAAATTAGAAGGCATGGAAAAGTTTTGGAATTGACCACAAAAAGTAAAAAATTAAAATAAGCTAAGTCTTGCCATTTCCAAATATTTTGTTTGTGTTGAATACCTCCATGGAAGAGGAATGTTGTAGGGTTTATGAGGCTAAGGTGGGCCATTACGAGCATATCATTCAAATGGCCATGGATCATGCATTGCAATCTAATTCCATCATGATAAGACAAGTGTCATTCTTTGGTTTTCACAAGAAGAAGGGTAGTTATCCAAAAGTTTGTAGCTATGCAAATGATTAGTTGAATGCATGGACACATAATTACATAAGAGGACAAGAGTTTGTTTGGATCCCAAAGGAATATTCTCCCTCAAACCCAGTTGCAATGAATTTCAAGCCAATGAGATTAAGGGTTTGTTAACAAAATTAATCATTACATGGATAGGTATTTGCTCGAATGATTTCCCTATAAGGCAAGAGATTCTAGGTGTGACAAAGGGCATCTTCTAGTTGAAGCATATTCCCAAAATATTTGGGGTGAGATATTTGTATTAAAAAAGGGCTTGTCCTCTTTTCAAATCTTGTCGGTTATTGTTGGTTTTCTTAGGTCTTAGGCTCTTTCAAAATTAGGGATATTTTATGTGTGTATTTTATCTCTCTTGCTATGGTGGTTATAGTTTTACATCCATTAGCAAGCTCTGAGAACATTTATATGTCTCCTCTATTCAAGAGCAAATTCATCATGCTTCTCCCCATGTTAGCATTCTGAGTAATGATATATGTAAGATTTGTTTGCAAGTTAATGGAAAATAACTATGATTTCTACTGTATGTTATCATTGAAATGTTATAATATGTTTTACATGCTCTACTGATTGGGTATTTAGTTTTATGCTTGCCAATGATAGTTGTTCTAGGCATAGATCTAAGTTGTAAATTTCCTTCTGCAGTGTGATTTGAAATTGTGTTGTTGATAACCTTTTAAGGGCATCTTGGGTTTATGGATTTGATACAAGAAAGAATTTGAATCTCTACTTGTAGTGTACACTTTAGGTTTTCAAAAATCATCTGAATGTTTACATTGTATTAGCACCAATGGATGCAACTTATTCTTGATAATTTTCTCAGCTTGTATTGCAGTCTTTTACATCTTTGCAAATGAATGATGTCATGCTTGTTGAATAAATTTCTTCTATTTGAAAACCACCACACCACTCTTTTCTAACTACCTAACTCATCCTACCCGCCCTACCCTGCAAATAATACTCCCTGTTGACTATTTTGAGTATTGTTTACATGCAGATGCATAAATAGTGCATAACTAAAATGCATTTGTGTTTAGTTATTTGAATCCCAACATTGTAATCTCCCATTTGGCCCTAAACTATTGAAGATTTATATAGAAATGAAGGTTCCAATCATATCCACATCTGTCTTAAATAACTTGTGTCTGACCTAGAGCATTTGTCTTGCCCATGTGACATCTCTTCCCGAGTGGATTGTGAAAGTTTGGTTATGCCCTGGTTGGATTTGTGTTCTTTTGTGACAATAATCCCCATGAAGATTGAACTGCAGTATACTTCCATGCGAGTAAACAACCCCATAGGTCCTCTCAACTTGGTTCAGAGAAAGTCAGAAGTAGCAGAGAGCTAACTATATTGTTTGTCGGTGTCTTCTAGTCATTCTCTATGTGCAGTCCATCTTGATGTTAAACTCTTCCCCGGCTATAATGGCATATTTATGGGTTTTTCATCTTTGTTTGCCACGCTACCCAAGTGTGCAAGGCTAAGTGCAAGAGGTGTATAACTAAGAACTAACACAATGAATAAAAAAGAAGGTGCTTAAGTGGAAATTATATTTCTATAAAACAAGCATACCTAAACTTCAATTGACTATTTGTGGGACTTTCACAAGAAATTTGACCACAACGTAAGAAGAGAGTTTGTAGTATTTTGAATGTAGCGTATATGTCTAATTTTTTTAAAATTAAATCATATTTTAATTTAATATATTCAATTTAAATTTTTTAGTTCTTATTTTTATAGATTCATAAAGAGGAAACTCCTTTCCATTAAGCTATAATGAAATCAATTGAGAAAAGCTTTTCACAATTTTTAGTGGTTATTTGGAGGACTTGACGAAGAGTGCAAAGTTAATTTTTTTTATAATTTTTTAATAATTTAAATGAATACTTATGATTTTTTTTTATAATCAAATATGGTCAATTATTTTTATTTTTATTTATTTTTAATCCAGAGGTATCCTCGATCCCAATTGGGATATAGCGACTCGACCCAACGACTTTCATTAGAACAAATGAAAGTGACACTATTCTTGTAGACACTGCGGATAAAATCCACATCACTGAACAACCATGATCAAATATTTTTATTAAATTTATATTCCTTAACTATTATATACCATAATATGTAGATTATAACTATACTTAACATTTTCAAAAACATACAACAAATAATATTATAATTTTTCAATATATATATCTATTAACCACTAAAATATCTTAAAACATTAAACAACAATTCAAATTCAAATTATCGAAAAAAACATCACAAATCCTAAATCTCGACAATCAACTGAAAAAATCTTCTCGACATATTTTTCTCTTCCATAAAAAAAAATGAAGAGTCCCAAAATTGTTTTACATCCAGACCTTGAAAGTGCAACACTGATAAACTAAACCGCAATTTTATATATTATTTTTAATGAATGGGTGGGTCCGCGAAGAAGCCATAGCATGCACAAGGTAGCAAATGGGGGACACGTTTATAGGTTTATGTGCAACCATATAAACAAAAACAATGAAAGTCGTGTTGCTCTTTCCCATATAATAGATTTGATTTGGTATACACCTTGCATCACATTATACACCATGCTAAGTTTAGTATTTGAACTGAATCTAATCAAACAATCCAGACTCTTAAACCATCAAATTACATTGTGACTTCGTCGGTCTTAGTTCAATACATGTGCCATAGAAAAAGAATCCCTTTTTAAGAACTCTACACTAGGACTAATGAAACAACTACTTCGCATTTTAATCTTAAAAAGAATCTTCCATAATGAAACATTCAATGCTTTGTAGACTCACCAGATTAATCTTCAGATCCCAGAAAATCATCATCCCTGATGTTAATTTATAAAGCTATGAATGCCATGATTTCAAATTTGACGGTCTATCCTGCCCGATCATGGAAAACTTTTATGACGATTATTCTTTAACATTGTCCTTCCAAGCTAGGATTATCCATTTTAAAAGTAAATATCACACAGATGGAATTTGTTTGCTATATTCCTCAAATACTGTCTTTCATATATTTAACGCCTCTTGTTTTCCTGTTAAAAATTTAAATACGTTTACGTTTATACAGCTGTTAAGTGAATTCTCAACAGGATGCCATTATTGGCCAACAAACAATAGCCACAAAGAAAAAACTATCAACACAACAAAACCTACCTACAAGAAACTCTACCAGCTAAGCTAATGATCATATGCAATATATACTGGCTCACCTGAACAGAAGCAACATACAGTGCCAAGAGAATGTCAGGTAAGATAACCTACATTAACAAAAAAAAAAAAAAAACATCTTAGCCACAATCAAAGCATAAAGAAACATCAATGCCCGATGGAGCCATGCCAACCACCTGTAGCAGCCAATTGTTCATCATTTCCCTGAAATTATGTGAGTTTCCATTCATCCCCTGACACTACAATTTCAGCAAGGATAACCTTGGCTTGTGCTTTACATGGAGTAGTTACCTCCTTTCTTTGGTTGGATACAGGGTCAGTAGAGGTGAGGCAGGGGAAGTTTGAGCTCCTAAGGTTCCAATTACTGGAGAAACTTGGTGTTTCCTCCCTTGTCTTCTGCCACACAACATGCAACATTGTTTGTGGCTCCATTAGACTACTTTGGTAAGACATGTGGGTTAAAATAAAAACCCCGCGTCTCCTAAAATGACCAATTATGATTATCAATAGATTTTAATATAATATGTTATTTAATATCAACATATAATATAGTATATAAATAACATATTAATAGCATATATAATATATGTAGTATATTTAATAATAATATATAATATATGATAAAAGATTGATATTCATGGTTTTGAGTGAGGTACAATTATGGATGTGTATTTTTTCACTTTATAAAATTATACTTTACCAAAACATAAAATTAAATTTCTTTTGACGTAACATACACTCTTTAGTATGGAAATTGTAGCTTCTACAAAGGAAGCTCTAAAAGTTAGGATTACCATGATTTGAGATACATTAGGATACCATAGTGCTTAAAAAGATATGTGCACTATAATTTTTATGAATGCAATTGTTGTTGTTAGTATTATGTTTGTATTTATAACTAAATTTGTAAATGGCATCATGCATTGGTTAATTAGAATGGAAGAAGCTTGTAAATATATGTATCCATATTTATTCACATATCGCATCTTACATTAGTCAATTAGATTATAAAGGAGCCATATTCCATCAAATAAGCCTTTTCCATTTTTAGTATCACTGGTTTTAGAGTTGTCTAGTTATGTTTGATATGGTTAAATAAGTCATAAACCTTCATCTAATTAGTTTTAGGATATTCTAAATTGACACGTGGTGCATTCTCTATGTTTTAACTAAGCCATTAGATATCTGACCCCTGTTTCCATTGAGATGACACATGTTTCATTGATGTATTAGATAAATGAAATAGTTTGACAAAATTTATAAATTGCATTTACAATTGTGACATGTTAAACATAAAATCTGCACATTTATTTAGCTATGGTTTTTCTAGTTCATCACTAGAATACCTTGTCATTGTCCCTTACCATCACCACCCAACACACTTTTAAGTATTTCACCACTTGCATGCACTGTATGGATTTTCCCTTCCTCACCACCTTGTTATTGCTCGAACTCATCGTGAAACATGACATCACCTTCCTATTGTTTGATCCTCAATAATTTTTTTAGTTTTATAAGGGTACTATGTATAAACTTAATAATATAGAAATAAATAAGCATGTTATAGCCAAATTTTTCACCCTAAGAGAAGGTTGTTTAGACCTCTCTAAATTTTGTTGAACATGGGATTGCCCCTAGACCTATGGGTTGTCTATAACAGGGGTAAACCTTTAGATTGAAGGGCTAGATCCCCTTCATGAATCACTTAGGCTCACTTTCACTACTCCATAACTTGTTTGATTTGAAAAGGTGGAGAAACATCTGAAATAAACCTAACTAAAGTGGTGATGCACCAAAATTTGTTGACCACTACCACACATTTCACAATACACTAAGACCTACAAGACAACATGAACATACATACATCCTAGAATGAACCTATTGCATCAATGTTTTGTAGAAGGGTAAGGCATTGTAAGGCTAAGAGGGAAGATTAACAAAACTTCAAAACCCACAAGAGACCCCTGATGACACCAACTACAACCTACAATAGATAAATAACCACATGATGTGAGATAAATAAGATACAAACAAGGTGACATACATCTACACTTCACAAGATCAACCATTTAGAACTTTAATATTGCATGTAGTCATAAAATGAAGTAAAAACTAAATTTTTTTATTGATCAAAGGTAGAAAAAATGGGCAAAGCTTCTCTATACCTAGGAGGAGGATATATTTCAAAGCCAAAGTGGCTTAATATATAACACAAGTGTGAGAGAAGAGGAAGTGTGTAAGAGAGAAAAGGTAGACAAGTGTCATGTAAGTTACAACAAGAAAATTAATTAGGTAACATATTCAATAGGTATAGGATTCTATGTGCTGATCACCTTCAGATACTCCATCTCTCCAAGTGGCATGGGCGTTAAAAAACTTGTTTGGAACCTTGACTAGCTCTTGAAAATCACCCTTCTTCTTGACATGTTCATGGACAAGTTACCTTATTGGTGGTAATATCAATTTCTCCTACATGTTTTCTCTTCTCTTGATACCTCTCAACTAGCCCCAATAGGTTCTCTTTGACACATCGCCTTTTTCTCATGCAAGGTGTCTAGAAGGCTCTTCATCTCCTTAGACCTATTTTACGCACAAGTGTAAAAACTTTATTTCAGTTACTTTAGGTAATTAAAACTTTATGTATGTATTATTTGAATTATAGCATACCTTAAAAAATCTATTTTAAGGTCTCAAACTAGTCCCAACAAGTCGTTGTCTACTAAAAGCCTCAAATATGCCTCATTCTTTATAGCCCTTTTTTGAGCAAATGTAATTACTTGGAAGAAACCAAATAAATTTTTGACAATATAATGGCATATTATAACACCCTTTATCCTCTTAAAACTCTAGGTTCAATTTCATGCTCTAAGAGTGAGTGAAGATCTCATTTTCTATCTTTTTTCTCTCTTCACTAGGCCTCAATTAGGCCTTCCTGCCAAGATAGTGAAAAATATTTATACAAACTCCTCACACATGTAAAAATATATAAAAGTGTGTTATTACATTATAATACCTCCTCCCTTACCTCCATGATATATTTTAAGTTTTGAATCACTATACTGACCTGTAAAATTGCAAAAATCACTGGTTTGAGCCTGATTATATATGATTCTATAGAATATTGTATTAACCAATGGTCTGGAAGGATTATCATAGGATTTTTGAATATTTTATTGGTTTTTTTTAACTCCATATAATCCAAATGGAGGAATTAAATTTGATTTCTCTCTCACCTAGTCTTTATGGCCCCCCTTTGTAGCCTGAAAGTGGTTTAGGTTCTTAAGGAAGATTTATAAAGCTGGACATATGAATCCTCTGACCAATTCCACAAAAATGAATTAAATTAGGGTGGATAACTTATCCTAGGATCAGAAAGTATCATTAAAATCATCTTGACCATACCAAGCAAAATAAATTGACCTCTTAGATATAAATAAACACCCTTTGAGGTCTGAGAGAGAAGTGTAGCCTGTAGGTGGTTGTTTGAGTTTTTTTTGGTCTCCAATGACCTAAATTAGGTCTTAGACATAAAAAATATCTATTTACAATGGTTTTCCAACCATATTTATCCATCAATCCCATGCTACATCTCATCCACTCAGACTTAGGGTTCTCAAGTCAAATTACTTGTCATACCCTCTCTAAATATCATACCTATTTCATCACATTTCCCTTAATTTTGAGTTTTTATAAGATCTCACTAAGTGTTTTTATATGTTTTAATCACATTATAAATCTATAATCCCATCTTATCTCACTTCACTTTGATTTACCATCTCTCAAATCGTCACTGCTTATATGGGCTTATACATGCACTTTGAACATGGTTTATCTTGACTATATTTATCTTTGCTTGTTTGAGTCTGAGGGATTTTATGAACTATGTAATCACTCTCAATCCATCATATTAACATCTTATTCTCCCTCAATTCTTGTTCAATTCTCCTCAAACAAATAACTTTATTAAGAATGGGCAAACATGCTTGATAGTGTATAACTAGCTTATAACCCCTGTTTAAAACCTTTGTTGAGTTTGAGTTTCTCAATAAATGTTTGTGTATCCCTTTTAACATCTATTCAGGGTCTCTAGATCTTTGATTCAATCCAATGGTTTTAACTTTCCAATCTTGTAGCCCATACTTTTAAGGTCTAGCTATGGAACCATGCATATGAATTGGATTGTGCAAGGTTCAAAACAAGGTAATTACTATGTCTGAGGGAAGATGGAATAAACTCATCCTCTTAAAAAATTATACTTATCTAAAATGCCTTCAGTCTTTAGAGCTCTTAAAAAAAATAAGTCAATCCCTTCTTGGCTCGGTGGGCATACCTATGTTATTAAGGACTGTGTGTGCTCATTTGTAAGGGTTTGCAGACTTAGTGATTTTTGAGGTCTTTCTTGTAACAATAAAACTCCTAATACATTAATTTTATTTATGTACCCATTGATTCCTTTATAACCCTTAAAATCTCTATATTTTTATCAATATTTCCACTATCCTAAAACAAGATTAGTCTTCTCATTTTTTATTGTGTGTTGATTTAGAAAAAATTGACTATGTAGGTTCTTCAACATTTGAGACCCCTATTTGGTTTCATTTGTGACATAAATGTCTTGAGATATTAAATATACTTAAAATAATTCACACCACTATCTCAAAAATTTGGAGGTTCTTAGTCACTTATGCAATCTACAGGTGACTATTAGGATACTTAATTATGTTTGAGGCTCATATCCCTTTTATGCCTTGAAGACCAATATTCAATCTTTTCAATGACTCCTCCTTAGTTATTATGATGTGTTAAGACACTTTAAATGTCCTAAATCCATTTATATCTCAACAATATGACTTTCAAGGCAAATCTCCAACTGGTTGACCATAGGTGATCAACATGAGATTGAAATATGAATATGTAGTTTGAGTGGACCTTTTAAAATAGGTAATGAAATATTAAAGTAGCCAAAAACTCTATAGGCATTTCATAATTTATATTTTAATTCCATATGAATTTTTAAATCACATTATTAGACTTTGTATCCACTATCCTTCTACAAACAGTCTTGTAGGATCCATATTTTAGGCATTGTTAGCTTATTATTGTATCTACCACTAACTTTAGGTGTTTTAGAGACCTCTCATTGAATCATTATCCTTTATAAACTTTACTTACCACCATTATTATTCTTGTTAAACCTTAAAAAGCATTGATAACATGTAACTTACTTGAATTATCAAACCTATAGGCCTGTATGTGATAAAGATTGCAACTTGATGTTTGAAGCTTAGAAAGAGAAAAAAATAGTGTTATGACTCAAATGCAATTTTCACTATTGCATAAAATGTTGAGATGTGAAAACACAACCTAAATATCCCTAACAATCATACAAACTCACTCCATTCAATCATTATGTAGACACACAAAAAATAGTCTTAAGAGATGAGTGAAGGAAATGACCATGTGAATCTTGTAAATTATTTTGGAGTGATAAGGAAGACCATGAATAGATTGAGAAGATAAATAGGACTATGGGTAACCATGAATATGCACTAGATCACTTTGGATAAGCTATGCAACATAAAAAAAGTTACCAATCACTTATAAATTGCTCATAAACTAATTTTCATGCGAAAAATAAATCCAAATGTTCCACAATGTTGAGTGAATGTATGGGAGAAACATATACTAATCTATTTCAATTAGTTTCAAGCAAAAATTATTTCACACTTTTCACTGGAGTTGATCTAAACTCAACCTATGGGGTTTTGAGCTCTCAAAAAGCAATCTAGGCTCTTAGCAATTATTCATAAATATAAGATAATCAATATAATAACAAATTTTAATATCACCAATCTAATAACCAACAAAAAAAATTGGAATTCCATATGGGTACCAAACTTTTTCCAAAATATTAGCCCCCAAATCTACCTATAAAACTCATATCATCTACTTGAGGTTGGCCTTCACTAGCTTCTGAAGGAGATGATGTGTCAGAGAGAGAAATATTTATGAAAATTTTGGATTTCAAAATTATTCTCAAACTGGTTTATGGCTTGTATAATATTAAATAATGTTCTGAAGGTGTTTTCACTTAAAAGCAACTTCAAGACTTCGCACAACTCCCTCTAAGTTTTTCAAACTAGCATTAAAGTGTAAGACTCTAAATTTGTTTGATCCCTCTGATAGATGTAACATTTATATAACTGATCTAATATCTTTTGAAGGTGTGTGTTATAGATTTATAAGTAAGGAACATTGACATATATCAATGTTAGGCAAAAATCACATTTATATGCATTTTCAACACCTTAACTAGTAAATGTTCTTCAAACTTTCCAAAACTTCATGAAATGTTGTGAAAAGGTGTTTCACACATGAAATGAATTTAATTAAACCCTAATAACTTATAACACAACCTTACCATTTTTTATCTCCTCATGATACCCCTAAATCACTATATGACCAAAATGTGACCTTACCTTAATCTTTCTAAATTTACCATAATAAATGCTAATAAGATATTTTGGACTCAAATAGACCTCCTAAATCACCTAGGGTTCAATTTTTTTCCTATATGGGTCCTATTTTGACCTATGGGTCAAAATTGGATAATAAATTGGTGACTCATAGGGGTAGCATACTTGCTATGTTGACTAGACCAGTAGCCTTGTGCTTGTATTGGGCTATGAAGTCAATTGCACTCTAAGAAAACAATATTATACCTTGAATGTTTACCAAAAAGAAAACATCATTACCTCAAATACACATAATATGAAGTCACACACACAAAATCAAAGAAAGGAAGACAAATACATAAACGTGAATAAAGGAAGACACATACATGTGTTGACAAGAACTTAGGGAACACAACAAGAACTTAAGCAAACTAAACTATATAAAAATTGACGTAAATACAAAATATTCCTCCTAGATCAAATGGGAATATTTTACCATATCTTAATCCATGAGATGAAGGGGTACATGAATCAAATGGCATTTTGAGCTTTGACCTCGATGTCTTCAATTCCTTCATGTTTGTTGATCTCTTTGGCATGATCTCAAATTCAACCATAGGAGCATCTGAAAGCTCACCAATCTCTTCAAATATATTTGCATACTCAACTCCATCTTCATCATTTTCTTCAATGAAAACATCTTGTTTGATCTTCTTATGCCTATTAATTTCAATCTTGCAAATGAATTCAACCCGTTGAAGAAGCTTAAAATGTTGCTACCAATCACCTTTGTCATCTTTAACTTCAAGAATCACAACCTCTTCAACTTCATCTTCTTGCTCATTATGTACTTGATCAACTTCAACTTGTTTACTTGAATATTTTTCAACTTCAAGGTTGGCTACCAGTTCAACAAACTTGGTACTTTGGAAGCTATCATGTTGTACTTTGAGAGGCAATACATCTTCAACAATATATTCAAGTTGAATAGTAGTAAGTGTAGTTTTTTAAAGAGCCTCAAATTCACCACATACCTCATTGAATCTTTTCCATAAGACATCTTATTTCATGGAAGTAGTAGTAACATTGTCTTATATTATATTTTCAGATTAAACATCTTGATCATTCTCATGAATGTCAACCAACTCAGTTGGTATGATATCCTTCTCAAGCACCTCCTCTCTCATGTCTTGATCAAGCTCTTTATGAACAACTACAACATTATCTATATCTTCTCTTTATTCACTCAAGAAGGTTGACCTATGCTTGTCTTCACCAAGGGGAGTCCTTATAGTGACCTCTTCATCATAGACACTTGAGTCATATTCTTGATTATTTTCAAATTTAGCTCAATCTTCTTTGTTTGGCTCCCATAGGATGGGTTATCCTTTAGTAAGGGATGAGGTGGGAGGATGGTGAAAAAATTCATGGGTTGGAGAAGGAGTATGAGGTGTGGTGGATGGATGGATCATGAATGCATTTGTGGATGGAGGGGGTAATCTTGTAATTTGGGATCTTCAAAATGGGAGACTCTTGAAATAGCTCTTGGAGAGAGAGAAGGTTTAACTTTTCCATAAGTGTTCCATTCTCTTCATCAACCACCTCATCCTTCTCATAGTCTTCTTGAATTTCATTGTCATTTATAACTTGATCATCTAACTTCTCAACTAAGGCCTTTTTTTAACATTGAAAATCTTCCTGGATAGACTTGTAAGACGGAAAAACTTGAGGCTATTGATGAAAGGAGAATGGGACTAGAGTAGCCACAAGGTTTTATTATTAAACATCAATTTATTGATCTTGGCTTTCTTCCTCATAACTTCCCTAAGACTTCACTACTGGGTTCCAAGTTGGAATTTTGAAGCAAGTAGGCACTAATGCTTTAGAGGTGAGGGGAGCATTAGGATTATAACTATTATATTATTTTTCTTGAACTAATTGTCCTTGACCTTGATTGTGACTTTGAAAGGGTGGTCTTATGCCTTAATAGTTTGGATAGGACTGATTGTGTTGATAAGATCTTTGGAAAGGTCTCCCTTTTTGCTATTGTTTGATCCTTTCAAGACCTAAAATATCTTGCTCAAGAGTCTTAATCAAATCTTATTCTTCATGACAGCCTTATTTATAGGCTTCTTCATAAGGTTGCTCAACAAAATCATGATCATAGGTTTACCATGGCTCATAGGGATGATAAAAACCTTAATGCGGTTGTTAAGGAACATAGTTTGGGTCATGATAAGTTTGATAAGGAGGTGCATAGTAGGAACTCTCTTAATATCCACCCATAATAAATTCATTTTTCAAATGAGACACAAGATATTTATAAAATTAGTTTCATAATAAGTACCTGGGCTTCTTATAACCTACTAATCACATTCAGAGTTATCATTGATGATTATTGAGTGCATCCAAATGCTTATAAAAGGAAGAACACACCAAAAATTTCTTCCACTATTTTTTTACCTTAAGTCTTACCAAGCATGCCATAACTATTATATCCAAATTTTTCACACTATGAGAAGGTTGTTTAGACCTATCCAAATTTGGTTAAACATGGGATAACCCTTAGACTTATGGGTTATCTATAACAAGGATAAACCTCTAGATTGAAGGCATATGTCCCCTTGATGAATCACTTAGGCTCACTTTCACTACTCTATCACTTGTTTTATTTGATAAGGGGGAGAAATAAATGAAATAAACCTAATTAAAATGGTGATTCACTAAGATTTGTTGATTACTACCACACATTTCACAATACACTAAGACCTACAAGACAACATGAACATACACACATCCTAGAATGAGCCTATTGCATCAATGTTTTATATAAGGGTAAGGCACTATAAAGTTTATAGGGAAAACTAATTCCACTTCAAAATATAAAAGAGACCTCTGATGACACCAACTACAACCTAAAATAGAGAAAAATCCACATGAGGTAAGACAAATAAGACACAAACAAGGTTATATACATCGGCACTTGATAAGATCAACTATTTAGAGATTTATATTTAGTAATAAAATGACGTGAAACATCAATTGTTTTATTGATCAAAGGAAAAATAAATGGGTAGGGCTTCACCATATCCAGGTGGAGGATACATTTCAAAGTCAAAATGACTCAATATATAACACAAGTGTGAGAGAAGAGAATAAGTGTGTATGAGAGAGAAGGTAGACAAGTGTCATGTAAGTTACAACAAGAAAATTAGTTAGGGAAAATTTTCAATAGGTCTAGGATGTCATGTGTTTCTCTTCTTTAGATGATCCAACTCTCCAAGTGGTGTGGGATATGAAAAGCTTATGTGACACATTGACTAGCTCTTGAAAACCTCCTTTCTTATTGACATGTTAAAATATAAGTGTCCTTTTTGGTGGTAAGATAAGATTCTCTTGTATTTTTTCTCTATTCATGACACCTCTCATATAACTCCAATAGATTCTCTTTGACACATCACCTCTTTCTCTTGCAAGGTGTCTATAAGGCTCTTCATCTCCTTAGGCATATTTTGAACACAAGTGTCAAAACTTGGTTTTAGTTACTTTAACTCATTAAAAATTCATGGATGGCCTATTGGATTCATATTATACTTAAAACAATCCATTTTGAGCTCTAAAACTAGCCTTAAATAGGCCTCATTCCTTGTAGCCCATTTTTGCAAACCTCCTTGTCTAGAAGAAATTATAGGTGTTGAGAATCTAAGGGCATATTCTAGTGCCCTATATCCTCTTACATCTATAGGTTCAATTTCATACTATAAGAGTGAGTGGAGATGTCCTTTTCTACCCTTTCTCTTTTCTAACTAGGCCTCAAGTAGGCCTCATTTCCAAGAGAGTGAAAAATGCTTCTATAGCCACCCTAAACATTCCAAAATCCATAAAAAAGTGTGATTCATTAATAATACCTACTCCCCTACCTCCATGTAAAATTTGAAGTTTTGACTCACTATATGGACTTATAAAATAGAAAAAATCACTCATTTTATCCATATTATGTACGGTTTTGTATATTAATCTATTAATTACTAACTTGGGATGATGTTCATACGAGTTATGAAGATTTTATGGGTGGTTTGGAAGTCCATATCATTTATCTAGAGCCATGAAAGTTTATCTCTGTCTCTCACCTGGTCTTTATAGCTCTCCTTGGCATATTGAAAGTATTATGGGTTTTTAAGGATGATTCATAAAGCTATATGTATGAATCCTCTAGACAATTCCAAAAATGTGAAGCATATTAAGGTGGATAACTTCCCATAGGAACACAAGGTCTCATGAAAATATTCCTGATCATACCAAGCAGAAGAAACTAACCTCTTAGTTGGAAAGAAGCACCTTCCGAGGTTTGAGAGAGAATTACAGTCCGTAGGTCGTTATTTTAGTTTGTCTTGGTATCTAATGACCTCAATGAGGTCTGAGACATACACATAATTTATTTCTAGTGCTTTTCCAATAATATTTCTTCATTAACCACCTACTACATCTTATCCACTAAGACTTAGGGTTCTCAAGTCAAACTACTTGTCATACACTAGCTAATTATCATACTTATTTTCTCACATTTCCATTAGTTTTAAGATACTACAATAACTCATGAAGTGTTTGTATATTTTTTAATCACATTCTCAATCTCTAATCCCATATTATCTCACTTCACTTCACTTGACCATCTCTCAAAGCTTGACTGCCTATATTGTCTTATACATGCACTTTGGATAGGG
The DNA here is from genome assembly GCA_037957365.1 of Torreya grandis. NCBI lineage: Eukaryota > Viridiplantae > Streptophyta > Pinopsida > Cupressales > Taxaceae > Torreya > Torreya grandis. Next base: position 177,783 of record JARHVA010002952.1, read on the forward strand.
TTTGTCCTAAATGAATTTGTCTTTGATTATTTGAGTATCAGGGATTTCATGAATTGTTTAATCACTATAAAAATATAATAGTAACATCCTAATATCCCCCAATGCTTTTAAAATTCTTCTCGAACAAATAACTTTCTTAATAATGGGTAAACATGCCTGACTGTGATAACTAGTTTATGACCCCTGTTTAGAACCTTTGTTGAGTCTGAGTTTCTCAAGGAATGCTTGTGTATCATTTTTAACACTGATTTATGTTCTCCAAGCCTCCAATTCACTCTAATAGTTCCACCTTTCTACTCTTACTATATATACTCTCAAGGTCTACTTATGGAACCTTGTGTATGAATTAGATTATGCAAGGTTCAAAATAAGGTAATGACTGTGTCTGAGGGAAGATGGACTACACTCATTATATTTAGACATTATAATTCTCTAAACACCCTATATTATTTATACGTCTTCAAACAACTATAGTCTCTATACCTCTTCAAACAAACAAGTAAATCCCTTCTTGGATAGGTGGGTAGACCTGTGTTATCGAGGACTATGTGTGTTTATTTGGAAAGGTCTGAAAACTTAGTGATTTTAGAGGTCTTTCTTGCAACACTAAAAATATTAAAATATTTATGTTATTTATGGAATAAATACTTCCTTTAGAACCTTGAAAACTCTTAATTTCTATCAATATTTCCACTACCTCAAAACAAGATTTGTCTTCTCACTAGTTGACTCTGTGTTGATTTGGACAAACTTGATTGTATAGGTTATTCAACATTTGAGCCCCTGTTTGGTTTTTTTTGTGACATCAATGTCTTTATATATTCAATATCCTTCAGATCTTTCACACCACTATCTCAAGAATTTGTAGGTTCTAAGTCAGTTATGCAATCTATAAATGACTGTTAGGATACTTGATTTTGTTTCAGGATCATAACGCTTTTGTGACTTCAAGATCAATATTCAATAGTTACAATAAATCCTTCTTAGTTATTATGATTTCTTAAGACACTTTCAATGTCCTTAAGATCTTTATATCTCAGCAATATAACTGTCAAGGAAACTCTCTAATTGGCTGACTATAGGTGATCAACATGAGAAGGAAATATGAGTATGTAGTTTAAGTGGACCTTTTCAAATAGGTCATGGGATCTTATAGTATCCAAAACCTCTATATCCATTATCTCATTTCAATTAAAAATTTATAGGAATTCTTAAAGCACATTACTAGACTTTGAATCCACTATCCTTCTACACACATTCCTGTAGGATGCATATTTTCGTCATTGTTAACTTAACATTGTATCCACCACTAAATTTAGGTTTTTAAGATACCTCTCATTGATCCATGCTCCTTTCTCAACTTGAATCACCACCATGATGATTTTTTGGGAAACATACAAAAGCATTGACAACATGGAACTTCTTTGAATTATCATACCTACAAGTCTGTAGGTGATAAGAACTAAAGCTTGATGTTTGAGCCTATGAAAGTGAAACAAGGAGTGTTATGATTGAAAGGAAATTTTAACCACTTCATAAACTATTTAAATATGAAAAAATAACCTAAATATCCCTAAAACTCATGCAAACTCACTCCATTTAACCATTACACAAACACATAGAAAATAGTCTAAAGAGATGAGTGAAGGAAATGCCCATGTGAAACTTCCACAGAGTGTTTTTGTGAAAATTAAGATATGAATGGATTGATAAGATAATAATACTATTGATAACCACTTAAATACTCTAGACCACTTTGGATAACCTATGCAACATAGAAACATTATCAGTCACTTTTAAACTACTGAAGAACCACTTTTTATGTTAAAAATACATACAAACATGCCACCATGATGAATGAATGTATGTGAGGCATATAAATACATATTATAACATATTTTAGATGGTTTTAAGTATCCATGATCTCACACTTTTCACTAGAGTTTCTCTAAACTCATCCCGAGGGGTTTTGTGCTCTAAAAAAATAGTCTAGGCTCTTAACAATTGTTCAAAAAGTTAAAATAAAAAATCTAATGACCAATGCCAAAAATTATAAACTCATATGGGTCAAAAAATTTAGCCAAAATATTAGCCCCAAAATCTACCTATACAACTTGTACCATCTAATTGAAGTTGGCCTTCACTAGCTTGTGAACAGGATGATAAGAGAGATAATTTTACAAATTTTGGACTTAAAACTTATTCCCAAGCTAGTTTATAACCTGTAGAAGATAAAAGGATTTTATAAAGTTTTTTTCACTTGTACGTGACTTCAAGATTCCGTAAAACTCCCTCTAACTCCTCAAACTAGAATTGAAGTGTAATATTATGACCTTTTCTGATCCCTATGACATGTGCAATAGTTATATAATTGCTCCAAGATCTTTGGAAGGTTTGTGGTATAGATTTAGGAGTTAAGAAACTTTGACATATACCAATGTTAACTAAAAATCACATTTATATGCATTTTAAACACCATTGAACTAGAAAATGGTCTTCAAACTTTTGAAAACTTCATGAAACACTTAGAAAGGGTGTTTGACACATGAAATGACTTTAATTAACCCCTAATAAATTATGACACAACATGACCATGTTTTATCTCCCCACGACACCCTTAGATCACTGTATGACTAAAATATGATCTTACCTTAATCTTTCCAAATTTATCTAAACAAATGAAGATGAGGTATTTTGGAATCAAATAGGACCTCCTAAATCACCGAAGGTTAAAATTTTTTCGTATAGGGGTCCTATTTTGACCTAAGGGTTAGAATTGGATAACAAAGCACAAGGGTGATAAATAGATCTATAGTGGGCTAATTAATTTTCAAACTTAGATAAACAATGTTCTAAATTAATGATATTGAGATATGACATAAATAGAAAATATAAATATTGATTAATATTGTGATAAAATTAAAGCAAGATTACTTAGCAAGTTCACTATACATATGCAAATCTAGGCTGAAATATGCTGAAAGTGGACTAGATCAAGGTTGTAAAATAATCATCAGCTTATGGAATTTTACACTCTTTAGCCTCATAGTCTTGCATAAGATCTTGATAATTTTATCAACATTAGGGTCTGAGTTATATGCAGGTGTCTAGTATGGAATAATGACTAGATTTAGAAGTGACCACCATGAGGCTTTTATGTTTTTTATCAATTTCATATGAATTGTACATATTATGTGCACAGGTTGTTACTCTTTATCAAATGATCAAACCTTAGCTTCCTCACCCTTGGACTATTTATGAGAAAATGGGTTAGTGGAAACATGGTGTCAAGCTACCCAAATGACTCTATTAATGGGTGATACCTACATAATCAATACTCTGAATATTGCCTCAGACTTATGTAGTTATCCCCTACGCATTGGCTTGTGTGTGCATAAAGATGTAGTATGTAATAAGCAAGTACATAGAGTGACCTATATTTTAGGTTTTAAAATATGGATCATGCGATGCTCCTTGAGTAATTCTAACCTGAAAGGATACTCCTCCTATGTTTGATATAGAAATAGAGATGACTAGGGTAGATTTGCTCACTTGAATGCTTGATTAAGTTTTTTTGGTAAGTTTCCTTTTGAGTTGATAGGTGAGGAATGAATGAAGGTTGAACTTGTATATATACCAATCCTTTTTGAAAATATATCACAATAAATAAATTTAGGGTAACCTTTAGGATACATTTCATTTAAAAATTAGATGTTTTTTGGGCATTAGGCGCTTGGTTTGAAAAGTGACACTATCATTGACGGTGTCTAGATGGGATGCAAGTGTCTAGAAAGATGGAAAATAAATAAAGGTCCAAAACATTGTTGAGAATGACAATGATCAGTTTTATAGCATTTTGTATAGTATAGAAGGCCTATTCATTAGAATAGCAATGGAAAACCTAAAAGCTAAGCAATTTTAAACAAAGAGATAGTAAATGTGAGTCTTTTGGCAATGGAAAAGTCTTATAACTAAAGGTTATAACCATGGTATACTTTTACCAAGTGTACAAGACTGAGATGATATATAAATTATATTTAGTGTCTACATTTTCACCCTTTAGTCTGGGAATGAAGTTCCTAATTTAAATAAATGAATTGTGTATCTAGGTCTATATAACACATCTTACCTTTGCATGAGTCCAAGTTGAGTGATTTGTTGGTGACTAACCTAAAACTAGGAGGTTTTACATTATATAACCAATGCATATAATCTAGGATTGAAATAATTTGAAATTATTAAAATTAAAGAGAGCAACATTATAAGTACACTTGTGTATTGATGTAACCATCTTTCCTTTTGGCAGCATGAAGAATTGATTCAACTTTTAGCATTAGAAGATGAAAACCATCTAGTGGATTGAAGATTCAGATTAAAATCCCTCAAGTATTTTGTGATATTTCCATTCGAAGACTTCATTTGGGATTCAATAATTGAATTTTAACACTCATGGATAAATTAGGGTATCATCAGTAAAAATTGATCTAATAGAGAGCATCTAAATTTAACTAGGGCATAATTTGTTGGGTAGAAATCCTTCTAGGAAGCTGAGGTCACATCACTAGGGGTTGGAATCACATTTTTGAGAGTTCATAAGGGATGGTGTCACATTTAGTAGGCTAATGTCATCATTTCAATATATTGTTTCCAATTGTACCACACATGTCATCATTATGGGTCAAATAATGGTCATTTTCGGCCATCTGGCTCACCATTTGCTAGAAATCTTGATTATACAATCAACTATAGTTTCTATGACTTTTGTAGTCTAATAATTTAATAAAATTACTGTTTTTCAATGTTTATTTTATGCATGCCATTATTTATGAATATTATTTATTTAAGGATTTAGCATTAATTTCTAACATTTTAATTTTTTGTTGGGAGGGTTTACAATAAAAATAAGATTTATTTAATTTAACCCTAAAGAGGCATTTCAAAAATATACTTATTGTTTTTAATAAATCCAAATTACCAAATGTGGAAGTTTTTGATTGTGAACTTGAGTACTATAGTTATAGATGATTAGAAGTCATGCAGAGTTTCAGAACTAGATATGACAATTTTGTTTTTGATGCAAATATATGCATTCCAACATTGATCAAACAATGTTTACACTAGCCATCGAAACAATCACAAATTTTTGATGGGGCTCAAAGTAGAAACAAATCTAGTAGTAATTACCATAAAATATTCAAGTTCCTTTTTTTATTTTTATCCATGTTGTATTTTTGGGGGGACATTTGCCTATTTGTCTTTGGATTTTCTAATTGCATCTTGTATGACATAAAATGTTGCAGATTGGAGGGTTCATATATTTCCTTAAAGAATATAATTTTGTTAAGTGAGATTTGTTTTACCTTTTATACCTTCTTTTTCTTATAGCATTGCCATCAAACTGCAAGATATTGACCCAACATTATTTGTTCACTCAATGTCCAATTTTGGTATAAAAAAAATCTTAATGATTTATGTTGATGTTGTTTTCTAGCCTTTAGCATTAGTATGTAAAAAACATGATTATTGGAATGATTTTTTCTTCCTAATATATATAATCTCCTTTATGTAAGGAATGAAGATAGAATAAGCCATTTTATAAACCAACATAACATTCTAAAGCATATTTTGAAACTAAAAACAAAAGAAAAATTGATTATACTAGACTATTAAAGCTATTTAAGCATTTTCCTCTAAGAGGATAACCATATCATCATCTTAGTATTAGTGACATAATTAAAATATAAAATAATGTAATTAGTGATCAAATTTATAGTGTTGATGGAATTTTTTTTAATTGAAAAGTTTACTTCCATTAAAATAATAATATATAATACATCACTAATCATATAAAAACATGTGTGGTAAAGTCACCTCAAAATAACCAAATTGAGTTAAATAAACCTCATGAATGACATAGTTCATAAAAGGAGACCACACATCCAAAAAATAATAGTTGAGTTAATTTAAATGCACATCAATCAAAATAAGATAGATAAAAGAAAAAATAAAAAAGAGTCCATTAAGCAATAGCAATGAATATGGCAATAGGTAGAGGCAAAGGATTCTTAGGGTTTCCCCCACCCCTGAGCTGGGGGATCTTCATGACCTAGATGGGGTCCCAACCATATGTCTACTAGTTGACTTTAGTATCATCATTCTTATAAGTTTGTTTGGAAGGAGAGATGGCTAATGCCAACCATGGGAACTTATCCTATGGAATGGACCTCCAACCCTCCTCACCCCCCCCCCCCCCCCCGCTCTACCACCATTGTCTTTTTTTCCTTGTCTGATCTTCAAGGAGGAGATGGAAAATTAGAGAAAGGAAAGGCACTCCTCCATATTCGAGACTGTTGGATTAAATATCAGTGACACCATCCTGATGCCCATTCCCCTACGAGGAATGGTGGGGAGGTGGATTAAGAGGCTCATGATTAACCTCACAAGGATCATTCCCATAATGATCAAGTAGAAGATGCAGATGATGTAGATTATGTCAAACCTTATCTATTTGACTTTGAATCTAGAAGGTAACATTCGAAATCACAACAACTTTATTAGTTATAGAGCTATTTTTTTCCATAACTTCATTATCAAAACATGATTTATTTATAGAATTCCATATCTGAAAAAGAATATCATTACCAAAAATATTATAGAATCTATTATATCTTAGAGGAAGTAGAGCAATTTCCCTTAGGAGATACATTTTTTAACTAAACATTTCAGGACTGAAAGGTTTGAAAAGGATATGAATCCATCTACAGGTAGTTTGAGCATGAGGGTAAAATAAAAAGAGATGCTTAATGGATTATGGGTGGTGATAAGATGGGCATGTGGGATTCAAAACCCTGATATGTTTGAGACAGTCCTGCATAGGTAGACCTTGGTGATTAATATACCAAAGGAAATGGGTTTTTTAAGGCTCAATACAAGCTACCCAAACATGGTGGAGAGATTTAAGGGACCACCTATGATTGAGGGATTCAATATGAATATACTGAGGGGTAATATATTATAACCCAACCTATGTGAATAGCGATATAGTGATATAGACATTGGCTAGGACCAATCCTTTCACCATAGCGTAAGATAAGAAACTTCAATTATACGTAAGTAATCTTTAGGTATGGAATTATATAGTTTAGAAATGGATTTTACATCTTCCTTATTTACATTTAACATATACTTAACCATATTTCAAGTAAGCCAATCTTGAGTGACCTTGAAAAAGAGGTCTCCAATCATGTGAATACCTTTTTTAAATAGTCTCAATATTTTGACCCAAGGGACAATGGTAAAAGGGACATTATGTAAATTCAACATAGGAGACCACCATAGGGATTGATCGTTAAGAGAAAGACCATTTCAAAACCCTTCCTCCACCCAAATGAGGTGAGGTTTGATTTTTTCCTAGATCTTCTAGATGCTTTTCATGAAAAAAGTGCCCCTATATTAACCAACATATGATTGATGAGAACATTGTGTAAACCAATCCCTTACAAGGATTTTATAATAAGTGAATAACCTTGATAAATGTAGTGCATAAATAAGTTATTCCAATCCTCATCCCATTCCAAAATTTTGATGATCCTTTTAACATCGAGAGCAAGCCCTTGAAGCTTAATGTTAAAGAACTCAGGCCCACCAACTTCTTTAGGATGACAAATATAAGTGCAAGAGACTGAGTGAAAACTATGGTGCAATTCATAATTGCTCTAGATAAATTCTCTCCTATGCATAAGAGGCATTGAATAAATCCCAACAAAATTAGTGGTAAACATGAGAAACAATGAACACCTTATAATAGATCTAGAACTTCTCAACCAAAGTCAATGGTTTGGTGATCTAAAAGGAGATTTTTTTCTCAACTCTTAGAACCCCATACGACCAAAACATTGTAGGTGAGGCTCTAAAATCAAATAGAATGCATCAAAATTTAAATTAAACTCTAGGAAGGATCCATTGCCACATGGTTTGGCTGAAAGGAACTAGCGATGACATTGAGTCTTATGTCATTGAATGGAAGACCCAGAGGAAAGATAAAAAATTTCAAGACATTCAATAACATATTTGATATAGTCCTCATCCTTCTAAATATTGAGTAATTATTCATCAATAAAGTTCTCATTAATCAAGTAGCCATCTAAGTTAGGGAGAGGAACACCCTTAACCAAACCCTTGTAAGGATGATTATCTAGAAGATAGTTTAAACACTCATCATTTATGACATAAAAGGAAGGCACAAGGGGGAAACCATGTATGATAGATCTATGACCCTCAAAGTGTTTGGATTGAAATCCATTAATAGTAATATAAGACCCATCATCCTGAAACAACATATTAGCAGTGTCAACAAACCTGGGACCAAAATCGAGAGCGTGAAGTATAGCTATGATAAAAGGTAATTAAATCCTATCATAAACATTCCCAAAATCAATCGTGGTGAATAATATCTTCTTTTTATATACCCTGTCCCAATCCATACCTTATCATACTATAATAACATTACTAAAATTTATCTATGTTGAATATACCTTGTTCATTCATTTCTCACAATTAAGGAGAATAAATGTTTGATTCTGAGGAATAAAGCTTTATCTATGATTTTTTAAGATATATTAAGCAAGGTGATGGGCCCATGGTAAATTTTAATGGTGAATTTTCACTAATTAATAAATATTCTAATTTTTTAATTTTGTTTTTGGTGAATTTTTAGGGTCAATAGATGGGTCTGAATCACCAAAAATTTATGAATATAAATTATTTTGGAGGTTGGCTTGCTAACCATTTATAATAATATCTTATATTACACTTTAATTCACCACATATATGTTTACACACACACACACACACACACACACACACACATAAGATATTATATTAAAGTGTAATATAAGATATTATTATAAATGATTAGCAAGCCAACCCCCAAAATAATTTATATTCATATATTTTTGGTGATACAGACCCATCTACTGACCTTAAAAATTCACCAAAAACAAAATTTAAAAATTAGAATATTTATTAATTAAAGAAAATTCACCACTATAATATAGTCTACCACGGATAACCATCAAAATATACTTTCGGCAACCACCCCATGATATTAGTATAAATTAGGAAGTAATTGCATGAATTGAAGAGATCAAGTAGATAAGTTATGAGGTAAATGAAAATAGAGTATAAAAATTCCAAAAACATAAATGTTATTTCATATTTTGATTCCTCTCAAAGAGCTATGCAATTTAAAAAAAAACATCATCGCAATTTGAGTCTGTATGCAAACATTACTGCCTTCAGAAGTTGGCAGTTGGTTATGTCATTTGGTTCTAACCATTTAGTACATATATTTAGTTGAAATTGAATTATTAAAATGATCAACATAATTGAATGGCATAACTGAATGACATAATTTAATGATGTAACTAACAACCAACTTTTAGAGGTCGTAACTTTTGCATATGGACATAGATTATGATAATTTTTATAAAAATTTCATAGATCATGGAGAGGAATAAAAATATGCAATAATATTTAGGATTTGGGAGGATTTTTGTTCGTATTTTTATAGGTAATATTTAAATCTATTCGGTTTAGCCATTTGATCCAGCCATTTAACAACATTGTCTGACAGTTCTATTTGACATCCTGATTCGGTATTGCCGAAAGGTATTATAAAAAAAGTAATGAATATTATATTTAATTGCACTCATATTTAATTTTGATGGATTAAAAATCACTCATATAGTATTCACCATTCCTATGAAATATATTTCCATAGATTCACCAAATAATTCCACGAGGGTTTCCTATAAGGGCTATTAAAATTAACCCTAGATGGGCCTCTAGTTAATAATTACCTTAGGGTCACCGACCTTAGTAATGAATTTTATGTTACTTTTATTAATGAGATGGTCCAAATAGTTGTAAAAAATTGCCTCATATTAGAATTTATGAATATCAAGTCTAACTATATCCCAAAGGCTTTGATAACATTCATAGAAAAACCCATCAACTCTTGGGGCCTTATTAGAGGCCATATGATTGACATATTCCTTAATTTCATTAATGTTGAAGGACCTATCACAAGTAACATTATGTGATTCAGATAACTTGTAGTGGACCACTTCAATTGTTTGAGAGATAAGAACTTCATGAATAGGGGAGGATGGATGTGCATCAAACACTCCATGATAGTGATGCATAAAAGCTTGTAATATGTCATTTAATTTGGTAAACCTATCTAAAGCATATATAATGGATTTAATTCTATCTATAGCTTGTATTGAATGAAAGAGATAAACAAATAATTAGTGTCTTTGTCTCCAACTTTCAACCAATCCATTCCTGCTCTAAACTACACTATTTTGGCCTTGTAAGCCTTAGATGACTGGAGATCATGTCTCCACATGATAGTTTAAGTCTATAGACAAGGGATTAAAGGTGTGGCTTCCAATTCCTATGAAATCCTAAGGTAATCATGGTTTGTATAATTATCAATAATCTACCTAAATAGAGCCACTTGTTTGCCATAAATATACGTAAAAGATGTTTTGTAGGCTATTTCATCAACCCATCGCTTAATCCAACTAGTGTCCTCTATAGGTTTGGGAGCCAAGTTCCAAATTCTAATGATATGAATAATAGTTCACTCATGTTTGAGATGGGAAATATTAAGGTAAAAATTATAATTATGGGATTTAACTTGGTGGAGTGGGCCACTCATTACAAAATCAAATAGGGTGATGGTGAGATAATAAAGAGTTTGAGATCACAAAAATAGGCCAATCATGAGTAGGAGCAAAGAATAAAATGTCTTATTATGCAAGTAAGTCATTATCAAGAGGCTTAATAACTTTATCTTCTCTTTGATGAAATTTAGACCATGTAAACCAAGGATAATTTGATTCTCTCTTCATAGGATGGTTGGGATAAAAAACCTGAAGTTTATTTTGCATGTAAAACCATGCCTCCCATTCTCCTACACACCATCTCATAGGGAGTTGCCCTTATTTTTATTTAGTAAACTCAAACATGTTGAAGTTACCATAGTGAATCCAAAGCACATCTAGAAGAGAGTTTATCAAACATATCCAGATCAAGGTGCATTCCACATCATCATTAGAGGCATACAAGTTAACTAGGCCAATGATGTTATTACCAAAGTCAAAAAGAGTCTAGACCACATGATGGGTGGGGTTCAAAACCTGAAAAATAATATTTTGAGACAACTAAGGAACCAAAAGGGTGACAACCATCCTCCCATGGCTAGGCTCATGATAGGTGGCTTGACAAAGGGCCCCAGGACAAATAGTATGAGTAATAGAATAAAATAGAAAGTTAAAAAATTTGACTTCTTGCATGGAAAATATTTTCATTTTGAAAAAATGATGATAATCATTCTTGACTATATACCTATGCGTCATATTAGTGCCTCTAACATTATAATAATAAAATACCATTAAGAGTTAACAAGGTTCATATCATTTCTCTCTTTAAGATGAAAGAGGGACACAAACCAATTGAAAGCTAAACTGGGAATGGAATAGTCTCCAAGATTTAAAAGATGCCTTTTATTTGGCACATAATACTCATATACAAAGGGTGAGGGACTATGTGAGCACTTTAGAATATCCTTTTAGTTGAGGGTCACAAGACCAAGATCTAAATTTGAAACAATCACCCCTAAAGAGGGCTATGAGGATGGAACTATAGGAGTCAGAGATAGGGAAGAAACATAATGGGTGACCACTTTGAGGAGAGCTAGCTATAGGAGGTTGGGGTTTAACTTGCATGGGTTTAGGGAATTTACCAACATAAACTGAGGATCTTTCCCCCCTACGATCAATGTACAATTTCTTGGGGTTTGGCATTTCCATAGACTACATTATTCCTCCTATTATAGATCATTATCCACCTATCATAATTTAGGTGTTTTGAATTAGGGCCACTTTTATCTTGAGGAACAGAAGGAGTGTAGACCATTAGAGGACATTCTCTAATCGTATGGTCTAAAGCATGACATCAAAAACAAGTGTTTGAGAGGTTAATATAAATTACATGTTGTGTGAACCAATTATTACGTACTTGAATCTCAATAGACACTTTGAAGTCTTTGGCAAGGTCTATTTCCACATAGACCCTTCTTTGAAGATGTGATGCATATAACTTTTGGTATTCATCATAGATAAAGTGGCCAAGAAGCTTGATAAGCTAGTCAAAAAAATTCCACAAAGGAAGAGGTAAGTGTGAAAATTCTACCCACACTGAGATTTTAACTTTAGTTTGTTCTATGACTTGAAAGTCCCAAGTCTAATGGTAGAAAACAACCAAAGTGTTGCAAATAAAGCAAGGGCCATGATTAACAATAGATTTGAAATGTTTAGGGTTTGAGATATTAAACACGATGAAATTCTTAGTGAGGTTTTAAACTCCTAGTTTCACCCCATGGCCTTGATAATGATTTTGAATCCCTTACTTTAAGAGGCTCTCTGGAGGAACTCGACCCACAAAATAAAAAACCAAGGTAAAATTTTCAAAATAATTATAGGATTTATCAAACTCCCGTAAATCTAGAACCACTCTGGTAAAGGAGTATCAGGGTCAGAGTTTATACCTCATGGTAGACCTTTGGGACAAACTTTCAAGCTTACTTGAATGCCATATCTTCTTAGGCTACCACTGACAATCCCTGCGTTAAATGATGCAGAAAGGGTGGAAGTGGTCTTTTATTAAAATGAAGGCAACATCATCCAAAGGTTAAAATTATCAATCTAGAATAAATCCCACCTAGATTGAAGACACATCAACGGTGTGATGGATGGGGATAAACCTTAAAAAATGTAGAGATCTATTTCTCGATACAGTTCTCTCACTCTCTTTGAGGAAAAATTCTAAAAATTATTGCCTTTCCCATGAAAATCAAATAATGTCACTTAGATTAAATATGTTTTCACTTTAATTAAACTCCTACTAAATATGGAGAACAAACTTGTTTGATCTAGGCATGTTTGCATATGATATACTATCTGCATCTCTGCATAAGGTTTTTTAAGAACTAAAAAATAAAGGGTGGGTGACCCATTAAGGTAGGGCATTGAGAATCTAATAGTCAAGTTTAGTTTATGTTAACCTATGGTAGGGTAGTGACTTGTTTAATTAATTAATTTAATTTAATTGGATTATTGGTGGTGTGAGCAAAACAAATATAAAATAAGTATCCACTTAGATCATGCCTGGTCATAAAGTGGATTTTTTTGCCCACACCCTATTTCAATACATTGAAACAAATGTGTATTGCTTATTACTATTATTTAATTTTTTAAATAAATTTGGATTTCGCTCCTATCTCTATGGTTTATGTTTTTTTTGGGGATATATTATATTTTTTCTCTAAACTACACTCATTTGGCCTTGTAAGCCTTAAACAACTGAAGCTTATGTCTCCACATGATAGCTTAAGTCTCTAGATGAGGGCTTAAAGGTGTGGCTTCCAATTCATGTTAAATCCTAAGGTAATAATGGTTTGTAGAATTATGAATACACCAACCAAAGAGAGCCACATGTTTACCATAAATATAGATAAAAGAGGTGGTGTAGGTTATTTCAGTAGCCCACCACTCAATCCAACCAGTATCCTCTATGGGTTTGGGAGCCAGGTTCCAAATTCTAATGATATGTCAAACAATCTGCTCATTTTTTAGATGGGTAGTATTAAGGTAAAACTGATAATTATGGGATTTAACTTGGGTGATGGGCTAATAAATATAGAAGCAAATAGGGCGATGGTGAGATAAGAAAGTGTTTGGGATTATAGAAATAGGCCAATTATGAGTAGGAGAAAAGAAGAAAAGCTCCTGTTATGAAAGTAAGGCATGGTCAAATGGCTTAAGAATTCTATCTTCTCCTTGATGAAATTTAAACTATGTGAACCAAGGAGAATTTGATTCTCTCCTCATGCAATGGTTGTGATCGAAAAACCCATGTTTATTTCACATCTTATACCATGCCTCCCATTCTCTGGCACATAATCTCATGTGGAGACACCATTCTTTGTCTTTAGTAGACTCAATCATGTTGAATTTACCATAGATAATCCAATGCACATCTGGAAGAGAGTCTTCCAAACATCTCCAAATCAAGGTGCATTCCACATCATCGTTAGAGACATACAAGTTTAATAGGCTAGTGATGAGATTACAAAAGTCAAAAAGAGTCCAGACCACCTAATGGATGGATTTTAAACCCTATGAAATAATATTTTGGGACAAATCAAGCACTACAAGGGCGACAACACCCCATGGCCATGATCATCATAGGTGGCTTGACAAAAAGCCCCAAACTAGATAGTGTGAGTAATAGAATAAAATAGGAAGTTAGAAATTATGTCTTCTTGCATGGAGAATATTTTATTTTTGAAATGATGATGACAACTACTCATGACCGTATACTTATGCATCACATTAGTGAGCCCTCTGAAATTTCAAGAATAAACTATCATTGGGAGTCATCAAGATTCATATCATTTCTCTCTTTAAGACATAATAGGGTTACAAATCGATTGAACTATAATTTGGGAATGTCATAATCTCCATGTTTTAAATTATGACTTTTTCTTGGTGCATAATCCTCATATACAAAAGGTGATGGTTTATGTGAGAATTACAAAATAACCTTATAGTTGAGTGTCATAGGACCAATCTTTGAATCTAAATCATTCACCCCTAGAGTGGGATATGAGGATGGAACTGTAGGAGTCAAAGATGGAGAAGAAACAAAATGGGCAACCTCTTAAGGATAACAAGATACAGGAGGCTAGGGTTTAAGTTGTGTTGGTGTATGGAATTTAATAGCATAGACTCACGAGCTTGACCACCTGCAGTCAATACACATTTGGTTTGGGTTTGGCATTTCCATGGACTGCAGTATTCTTACTATTAGAGATTGTTGTCCACTTATCAGAATTTAGCTATTTTAATCACACCCACTTTTGTCTTGAGGAACGGGATTGGGGATCATTAGATGACATTCTCTAATCATATTATCTGAGGCTTGGCATGGGAAATAAGTGTTTGAGTGGTTAATATAAATCACATGTTGTGTGAACTAAATATTACCTACTTGAATCTAAATGAACTCTTTGAGGTCTTTTGGAAGGTCTATTTTTGCATAGACCCTTCTTTGAGGATGTGATGCTTAAAACTTTTGTTTTTCATTGTCGATAAAGTGGCCTAGAGGCTTGATAAGCTAGTCAACAAAAATTCAAAGAGGAAGATATAAGTTTGAAAATTCTACCAACACTAGGATTTTAAGTTTAGTTTGGTTTGTTACTTGAAATTCCCAAGTCGAATGGGAGAAAACAACTAAAGTGTTGTGAATAAACCAAGGGCCATGATTAACAATAGCTTTACAATTTTTAGGGTTTGAGAAATGAAACAAGAAGAGACCTTTAGTGAGGTTTTGAACTCCTTACAATTTCACCCCATGGCCTTGCTAATGGTTGTGAACCCACTACTTTAAAAGGTTCTTTGGAGGAACTTGACCCACAAAATAAGCAACCATGATAAATTTTTCAAAATAATTATACGCTTTATCAAACTCTTATAAATCTAGAACTACTCTAGTAAAAAAGTATTAGGGTTAGAGTTTATACCTCGTGGTAGACCTTAAGGACAAACTTTTGAGCTTCTTTCATGGTCATATCTTCTAAGGCTCCCACCAACAATACCTGCATCAAACAATGTGGAAAGGGTGGTGGTGGTCATTTTAAAAAAGGAAGGAACCACTGTCCAAAAAGTGGAACTCTCAATCTAAAATAAATCCCACCTAGATTGAAGACAAATTGACGGTATGATGGATGGGAAAAAACCTAAAAACCTGTAGACATCTATTTCTCTATACAGTTCTCTCACTCTCTCTTCTCATCTCATGGATGGGAATTTTATATGAGGGGTGTGCATAGCCATTAACAATTTGAGGAGAAATTTTAAAAATTATTGCCTTTCCCATGAAAATCAAATCATGGCACTCAGGTTAAAGATGTTTTCAATTTAATCAAACTCCTGCCGGGTAGGGACAACAAGCTTGCTTGAACCAGGCATGTTCAATTTGCCCCATCACTCCTGTAGGATTAGATTTCCACAACAAAAAGATGCAGTCATAAAAATGCTTCCTAAAACTTGTTTCTCTTGCTCACTTTTGCAATTTTTTTCATGAAATTATGTGACCTTGTTTTGGTTGTTCCTCTTATGATATTTTGGAGCTCCCAGCTTGCCTAGGTTTAAACCTTGGTCATCATCTTAGCGATGTTGTATCTATCTCGCATTGCCAATATGTTACTTTGTCATCTTACCACCATTTACTAACTTCCATAGTAATAAGCATTGTATGTTGCAATGAAATGGGCGTCATATTATCGTTTGTACTTATTCGCATAATTGTAATATGATTTTTCTTCAAAATATTATTCTCAATGGCCTTACTCTTGCATTGTATGCTCATTTTTGTTTGAGAAGGTAAATTTTGGTAGGTTAGCCACTTTGAGAAATCATATTTACTTCATCAGAGCAATAGTATTTCTATAATTAATGTTCAATGTAAGAGAATGTTTTTAGAATCATTATATACATGTTTTTGGATTGACGTTTTAGATTACACTGAGTGATCCATTATTAGAATAAGAATAGAATCAATGAGTGTGATCTATAACATCCATCCAAAAACTTACACACAATTATTCCAAAAACATTTTCTTTCTTATCTATTTCACTTTATTTTGGTGGGTGAATATTTAATTTTAAAGGTCTGTTATTTTATTCTTATTTTGGTAGGTGAACCTCTCTATTTTGTGAAGCCATAACTACTGTTTTTTATATTTGCTACGTAAGGAATTATAAAAATCATTTGTCAACTAATTTAAATTAAAAAATATATTTTTAAATTTGAACATTAATTTTATAATTTATATAAAATTTATAAAAAAAACAAATTTTTTGAAAATATATATTTTTTAAAAAGTTTTCCATACAATGACGATTATTTTCATGAAGAAAATACTTCATTTATCCGATTGGAAAATACAAAAAATAATTTACATTGGATAGTTCATTTTTATAGTAAATACCCTTAAACATTTAAAATTCCCATCACGTCAAATCTGTCATTGACTGCCGACACAGGAACAATTACAAGGCAGAAAGAGCTTACGAGTGTCAAAACTTGGACCACCCAGTCGCCCAAATTTACTCGTTCACAAATACACGATATACTCTCGTGCACAGGGTTTTGTAAACACAAAAAAACACAGGGTGGGTAAAAGCTGGTAGGGCAGCATCCGGTGTCAATGCCGGTTGATCCGCTAAGGCAGTGAGTTGAGAATCCAACACTCGGGTTGGGTTTATGTTAACCTGCGGTAGGGCAGCAACTTGTTTAACTTTTTCATTTATTTATTTTAATTGGATTATTTTATTTATTTATTTTAATTGGATTATTGATGGGGTGAGCAAAAGAAAAATAAAAGAGAGTATCCACTTTGTGCACCCTGGTCTTAAAGCGGATTTTTTTCTCTAATTTAATACATTTAAACAAATGTGTATTGGTTATTACTTAAATAAATTTGGATTCAGCTCCTATCTCTGTGGTTTATGTTTGTTGTTAGGATATATATATATATATATATATATATATATATATATATATATATATATATATATATATATATATATATATATCCTAACAACAAACATAAACCACAGAGATAGGAGCTGAATCCAAATTTATTTAAGTAATAACCAATACACATTTGTTTAAATGTATTAAATTAGAGAAAAAAATCCGATATATATATATATATATATATATATATATATATATATATATGGTTTATGTTTGTTGTTAGGATATATATATACACTTTGTGCACCCTTGGTCTTAAAGCGAATTTTTTCCCCTAATTTAATACATCTAAACAAATGTGTATTGGTTTTGGATTAAGGTAAAAGCAGGTTTTGAAGGGACCCAGAAACCCTTCACAACACAAAAGATAAACCTTAAAGCCCAAATAAGTTCAAAACACCAAAATAGGTACAAACCGAACCAGGTAAAGCCAGAACCTGAAAACAGCAGAAAAGACCAGATGTTTCTGCTGACACTACACAGAACGTACCGTCAGAAGACAGGAATAACTTCCTTCAACCTTCAAAAATTGAAAGTTACCTTTTACACGAACGAAGGTTCATATCTAGAGGGGGGACCAAAGGCTTAGACTTCTTCCTCTTCACAGTGGTCCATCCATCCTCTACCTTAGCTGCCTCTGTCATCCATACCTCAGGTAACGGTGGTCCATTAAGCCCAATGGATACAGAAGGCTCATCAATATCCTTATGAGTACCAACCAAAATCTGGCTCCTAGGTAGATCCTCCAAAACAGGGGGAGAAACCAAAGCCTCCACGACCACTGGCTTTAAAAGGTCTTTAATCTCAGTCACCACAGGACCATCTATGGAATCTTTCACCAGCGGCTCCTCCTCAATCATCGGCTCGGATTGAATGCTTTCTTCTTTCTCAGCATCAGCCAGATCTTCCATAGGTTGATTAGCTATATAGTGTTCTGAGGAAGCATTGGCCCACCAAGAATGTGGTCTTCTGGGCTTTGTGATCCCTGCCAAACAATGAGCGGCTAGATGACCTGTCTGGTAACATCTTCTGCACCGAAAAGGTACACCCTCAAAATCCAACACTTGTGTCCAAGTTCCCCTTGGGGAATCCAGGCAAATCGCCTTTGGTAGGCCTTTTGAAACATCCATTTCAACCATAAAACGAGCACAAGTTGAATGGTAACCTAACAAAGTATTTTTATCCACAAATAAATAGTCTCCTATTGCATTCCCGATAGTTTCAAAGACCGGTTCATGCCAAAGATGTAGTGGTAGATTTGGTAACCGAACCCATATCGGAACCTTGTTAAAGGATTCCGTAAGCGGATTAAAATCCTTATGCCACCGTTTAGCCATAAGAGGATATTTGCCCTACCATAAAAAATCACTGTTACTCAAGATTATCCTCCTGTCCTCAGGGCTTTGGAAGACAGCAATAAAGAATCCTTTTACGCAGGGGAAGATTTCAACACTGTCTTCAATAAGTGGCAGCCAATTCTTGGATATCCATCCATGTAGATCAACCAGCGAGGGCCAAAAACCTCAAAAATGAAAAATAGCAGCTTGAGAGGACAAAACTTCTATCCTTTCGAGGATTCCATCGACTATTTCCAGATCTAGATTCACCCTAATGGGTTTTAGAGCACTTACTGGCAATGCAGCGGACGGCTCAGAAAATGCACGAGGCACAGCATCGTGTAGGTTTGCTTCGAATGCAGCCACATCCGCGAAGGATCTTCGAATGTGTATTTGTTATTACTTAAATAAATTTGGATTCAGATCCTATCTCTATGATTTATGTTAGTTGTTAGGATATATATATATATATATATATATATATATATATATATATATATATATATATATATATATATATATATATATATATATATATATATATATATATATATATATATATATATATATATGGCTTAATCATGTAGGCAAGAGTGTGTTCATATGATAATTACATTTTTATTATGTTTATAAGGATTTTAAAATGATACTTGTGCAATAGAATGTAATGGAGTGAATTGTTAATTTTTACATTTAATTTTAAATCTAACATTTATTTTAATATCATATGTCAATTTTAACTTTAAATTTGATATCATCATTTCAAGTTTTTTCTTTGTTCTTAGAAAAGTCAATTGAAATACCATAATATCTTAACTATATTGTAGAGTTTGGAGATATTTTCTTCTTAGATATATTTTTTCAAACCTACCACCGGTATAGCTAGAAAGATGTCATTTTCATTAGTCTATATGAAATTGGAATCATTCTAAAATTGAAGTAGAGGTAATGAAATTATTAATAAATGTGGTATGTGAAAAATATAAGATAAGAACCTTGAGATTGATATCTCTCAAGTATATTTCAGATAAATGTATTTAAGTTATATGTAATAGATAAATTACCCACAATGCAAAGTTCCATTCAAATAAATCACAAAACCATAAATTTCAATAGCACAACAACCCATTTTATGCCTTGAACATTCAAATGCCACCCAAAAACTAGATTAAGTAACTATTGAATATGCCAATATCTTAAAAAATTGTGTAGCTTGAACCCTTTTTTATAATAAAATGCTATGAAAAAAATGCAGCATTCAATGACAAACAATAAAATGCATTAATAAATGTGGCCTCCACAATTCTAACATTTAATACCGAACAAGATTAACACCATCCATAGTTATGCCACAACATCATCATTGTACCAATTCTACCTCAAACCACATAAAGCTTGAAATAAGATGTAAATATTATGACCAATCATACCACATGAAATAGTATTATTTTATATTATCCATTAAATAGCTTTCAATTAAACCTTGGACACGAGTTGCATTTTTAGCTTACACAAAAAATAATGTCATCTGATTGGGCACCAAGACAATGACTAATTCCACATTAAATAAAAAATATTGCCTATAGTCCCTATGAAGGATAAACCCTCTAGGACTATTTTATACCATACTATAACTGTAGTGTGAGTAAACCTTACATAGGATAGGGATGAATGATCTAGTAGTAACAAGGCAATGACTAATTGAAAGTTAAAGAAATATAATGCCTATAGTCCTATAAATTGATGCATTCATTTAATGAAAAATATTTCAAGACACAATGTTTGTATATAATTGTTAGATAAGGTTTTGTCAAGCTTTTTACTCAAGCTAATTTTAATTCAATGTTGAGATGATATACGCTGAATAACATTTTCAAGGTTTTTTATTTGCAAGCCATTTGTAATGTACATTTTTTTTGCTTATATAAATAAAATTGCATGACTTGATAAAGATAAAATAATTTATACATCATTTACTTCATAATTTATAAACTGAAAGAAACCAGAAACTTTCAATGTTTGGTACCAACAAGTTACTATTTAGCCTTGGGTCTATCTCTTTCCTTTTGATTTGTAATTATATGGATGACATGTTTTCACATTATGTGTAGTGTCACATTTCTCAACAGTGATCTTAAAAAATTACTTAAACATATATGCATAGACAATATTTATAAAAAAAAACAATTGCCACAAATCTATGAATTGAACATATCACTCCCCTACTTTTGAAAGCTAAAGTCAATTACATAATACATTTTTCTAGCTCAACATGCATTTGTAAATTGTTATCTATTTATATCTTGAACTATCAATCTTGGAGATTTATATGATTTGTTTCCAAAATGCAAACATTGTGAAATACCATTTTTTTATTTCACCTAATCAATATGCTAGTTTAGTTTTGGGTAAACCAAATCTGCATTCAACTTCAAAGATCATGAACTATTTTAAATACAAAAAAAAAAAAAAAAAACGGTTCAGTAATTTATCTTTGTATACAAGCTTCCAAAAAAACTTATTAATCTTGATTATTGATTTATCATTCTATTATTAAAAAAATTTCAACTTGCCTTGCACAAAGATCTTTGATTCTCAATTCAATCATAAGACATACTACATGTATCTAACTACTATAAAATGTGACATTTATTTTTTAGTCTCTATCAAAATTAATGAAATGAATATAACTCTCATCTCCTTGAAACAAAAATTAGTTTAGGCATTTTTTAACACTAGAACCATTAGCAAAGGCTTGCCAGTGAAATAATAGTTCACTAAAAAAAAGTAAAAGATCACACTCTAGACAAAACCACAAATATTTCCGCACACCTATGTAAACACTTTCAACATTATGAAAGGCTCAACAAGTAAATAAATGCAAATCATCTTGCAATTTTGAAATAAGTCTGCAAGTAAATTTATTGACAAGAAGATTTTATATCTTTGCATATTCTATCATTGCAATGAAAATGTTAATAAATTTACTAACCAAAACATGCCTCAATGCAAACTAGACTTTATTCCTAATTTATTTTTCTCATGCAATTGTATATGTCAATTAAGGATCCATCTTTTTTCCATTGTGTAGGTCGCAAGAAGCCTCAATAGCTTCATTTTAAGAATCCTAGTTTGATAATTAAGTTTTTTTTATTATAAAACATTTTAAATGTTTTTTTTACCTAAAAAATTTCACTAAACATTTTTATTTTCATGTCTCTTTTAAAAATACATCTAACATAGCCTACCATGACCAACTAGACTCTTGTATTTTTACATTTCTTCACGTAGCCTATAACTACAACCAATCATCATCCTATGGTTTGCTTAAGACAAGACAACCACAACAACATGCAATTTTATATCACTTTGAAACTGCTAGACATGAAAATGCCCTATAACATCTTCTCTAAAAATAACATCACAACAAACAATTATTCATGTTTTGAATATGTGCACCATAAATAGCTTTCAAACACACAAGCACAACATTTAAAATCTATTCTAGCATAGCTATGAAAAAATGAGCAAAGAATCATAGATCAAGTCATATGAAACATAGCTTTAAATATACGCAGAAAATGATATTACTATTAATCAATTTCAAAAATGAATTAAATATGGCATCAGCAAAAATTATTAAAAACCCCTTGAAAAAATAACATGCAAAAAATACTCAAAGTTGAGCCATGTTAAAAATGATCAACCCTTGTTCAAGTGTTTATTGTAAACCATTCCCAATACACTATTCAAGTCTTGTAAACTTGTCAAATGATTTAAATACTTGTATATATTATCATGTTTTTTAATCTCTTACATGCACTATTTAAAATATCCAAAACACTGACTTAAAAATTAAAAAAAAACATAGTTAAAAGAGATTTGTTGTAGAGATATATTTTTTAAATATGTTGAACATATATGTTTAAAGTTATTAAACATTCATGTTTGAATTAAAAATTGTAAGAACTATTATTTATAATATTGCATTTCCAAATTACAAGGTCAAATAAACTAGGAACATTCAACACTTAGTGTGATGTAATCTACAACAACTACTAATCACTATCTCATCCTTTGCTTAAGATAACCCAGATATAACCACATGACAATATTTATAATTTTCAAACTTCTATACATGAAAATACCCTATAAAAATTTCTCCAAACACAACACTACACTAAACAAGTATACAAGCTTTGAATATGTGTACTAAAAATGGCTTGCGAAAAACACAAGAAAACACTAGAAATCTACTCTAGCATTATTGAACATAGCATTTGTAATCAACTCCAACATTGTTATAACATAATAAGCAAAGAATTAAAGATCAACACATATGCAACCTAGCTGTAACTATACTAAAAATAGTATCCAACTAACATAATAGCGACAACAGATTAATTGTGTGCTCAATAAAAACTATAAACAAATTCTCAAAAAACACCATGGAAATTTATTGAAGCTAAGCAATGTTAAAAATGCTCAACCTTTGTTTTTTTTTTCTACAAGCCATTCCTAGTACATGTATCTAAGTTTTTTATAAATGTCAAATACTTGAAATATTTGCATCTGCCTAACATTTTTTGTAACAAAGATATGTTTTTAAAGACATTGCATATCTTACCATGTTATTTTGTTCTCACATGCATTTTATCAAAAATATGGAACACTCACTCAAGTAAAAAACCACAGTCCAAAAGTTTTGTTACAAAGCTATTATTTTTAAAAACATTTAAAATATATGTTTAGAGTCATATTAAACATCTATGTTTAGATTTTTTCAATGGTAGCATCTAGTGAACAACTCTACTAAGCAATACCATAATAGAAAATGGAAATTACATAGGCAAAGTTTAGAAGAGATTGAGTGACTTTCATATAAGATGATTCCCATGCTCATAAATGTATAATAGTAGACAAGTATATACGTGTATAGAAACAAAGCATTGTCAATCTATTATATCATTGTTATAACATAATCAGTAAATTATCATAGACCAAGACATACGTAACCCCCACAAAAAAAACCCTTGTAAAATAGTATGTAATTACCTAACATAAATCTTAAATAAACTCTTCGATGAAAGATAATGCCTAGCATTACAAAATAGAACAACACACAAGTATATAGTATTTGAATATGTACACACTAAAAAATCTTGGAAAATAACAATAAATAAAGTAGTTGAAGCTAGGTCATGTTCAAAAAAATCTCAACTCTTATTTCTATTTTTTATATGCCATTTCTAGTAGACGTATTCAAGTTTTAAAACCCTGTCAAATGTTTCAAATCTTTGCATACACCTAAGGATTTTTTTACAAATATATATTTTTTTAAACATTGAACATCTTGCTATGTTAATATCTTCTTACCTACACTATTTATAAAATTCAAAACATGGACTTGACAAAAAAAAATATAACCTGAAAAGTTTTTTTCATAGGGACATTTTTTTAAAAACATTAAACATCTATGTTTAGAGTTACATTTGTTTTATTTTATTTGTTTTATTGCCTAGTATTAAAAATATAACATTTTAGACTTATGTTTTTTTTTTTTGTCATTTGAAATTATATTTGTCCATAGTTGATCCATGCATAGAAAGTGAAAAATACATAGAACTATAATACAAAGATTTGCATGTCTTATGTAAAATATGATGGTCAACCTCACAAAAGAGACTAGGAGATAAGTATACAAGACTTGAATAGATACACTACAAATGACTTGCCAAAAATAGAAGAAAAGCATTAGTAATATGTTCTAGCATTTTTATAACCTAAAGAGTAAACTAAATAGATTAAGACATATGCAATTCCAAGTATAAACCCTAAATAAAACTTTAAAAAATAGGATATAATGACCCAACATAAACCCTAAACATATCCTTTCAAATAGAACAAGTGAAAAACATCATTAAGCATTGCCCAAATAGTAAATGGAAATTGCATTGGTAAACATTATAAGAACTTGAATGCCTTGCCCGAAAGATGATGCCCATATTTACAAAGTAGAATAGTAGGCAAGTATAAAAGAATAAAAAATCAAGGCATTAACAAATTATTCTATCATTGCTCTAACATAATTGGCAAACAATTATAGATCAAGACATATGTAACCCAAAAACCCCAAATAAACCTTGAAAATAGTATGTAACTACACAGTAGAAACCCTAAATATAATCTTACCTGAAAGACAATGCCAAGCCTCATAAAACACAACATTAAACATGTATATAGGCCTTGAATATGCACAATACAAATGGCTTACAAAAATAAAATTCATGCCTAATACAAACTATAAATAATCACTTAGAAAATAACACATTAAAAAGTTGATGTTGGGCCTTGTTAAAAATGCTCAACCCTTGTTTGTACTTTTCTCTAGGCCATTTATTGTACATATGTTCAGGGCTTTAAAACCTATCAAATACTTCAAATCTTTGCATTTTCATAAGAGTTTTTATTTAAATAAATATTTTTAAAATCACATCACATCTTGCCATATTATTTTCATTTTTTTATGTGCATTATTTAAAAAATATCAAACACTAGCTTGATACAAAAAACACAATGCACAAGTTTTATTACAAATATGTTTTTTAAACAAATTCAAAAATATACTTATAGAGTCATATTTGTATTTTCTATTTGCTTTAATCCTTAATATTAACAAGATAACATTATAAACTTCTATTTTTTCCTGCAACTTGAAATTATATCTATTCATAGTTGATCCATGCATAGAAAATAATAATAGCACATGCAAAAATTATTATGATTTGAATGTCATGCTTTAAATATGATTTTTATCCTAAAAAATGAGAACAACATACAAGTCTACAATCATTGAATACACACTATAAATGACTTGCATAACAATATAAACAAAGCATTAACAATCCATTATAGAATTGTTATAACATATGATTAAAATCATAGATCAAGACATATGCATTCCCTAGAAAAAAACATAAATAAACCATTGGAAAACAACATGAAATGACACAACAAAAAATCTAGATAAATAATTGCAATAGAAATAAATTACTTGAAATACAAAGCTTTATTGCAGCAACCCTTTGAATATGCCCCTATACTTGAGCCCATTTTAAATAATGAATTGTCATTAAAAACCCAACATTCAATGAAAAACAATAAAATGTACTAATAAACATGGCCTCCAAAAATATAACATTCAATACCAAATAATATGTGCACCCTGCATAATTATGTTGCAGCATCCTTGTCATGCCAATACTACCTCGAACCACATGAAATTTATAATAAGATGTTAATCTTCTAATCCATAAAATTACATGAAATGGTATTATTTTATACCATTTAGTAAATAGATTACAAGTAAACCTTGGACAAGAACCACATTTTCAGCTTGTACACAAAATAATGTCATTTGATTAGCTACCGAGACATTGACTAATTCCACATTAAATAAAAAGTATGCCTCTACTCCCTACAAGGGATAAACCATGTAGAACTAGTAAGATTCTAAGGATTTTTATATTATTTGTATGTTAAACTTTATAGTTTGTAAACAAATATGTTTTTTTCAAGTATCTATGATTGGTTTAAACAAAAATAACTTATTGCAGTTCAACAAATTGAAATGTTGAAAAAAAAATAGTAAAAATAAAATGCTCTAAATATTTTGTGCTAAGTATTCATATAGAAACCAATCATTGACAATTAAATGGAATATACTTAAGTAATCCTCTAATTTTATTCTATTATTTAAATGCCAAATTTTATAGTTGGTTAAAAAACAAATTATATTTTAAACTTTCTAATTGATCCAAACAAGAATGATTTATCAAAATTGTAAGAACCCTCTATTCAGGTATTGGAAAAATGTACAAGATTTTTTTTATTAATTACAATAAATGTATAATTAATTTTCCTTCTTTAATTCAAAATAGTGTGAATTGTTCTGGTTCATTGAGTCAGTGTTGGCATTCAACATGACAACCAGACACTAGAAAACCACACAATTTAAGAGCCCTCGATCTGATCGTAGACATTTTAACCAATTATAGTACATTCTAGAAGTATGTTAGGTACAAAAATCAGAGAGTACCCTAATAAAACTACCAAAAACTAGCACATATGAACTTTACTAGTACATCCCATGGCTAGTTCACAACATGATAAATTATCTACAAAATAACAACAGATAAAATACCTCTACTAGGATAAATGTATTTCTAGAAGCTTCATCCAATTCTCCTAGCTACAAGTTACCATTATGAACCTGCATAAAAAATCCCAAAATAATATAATGCCAAATAAATAAGCATTGAAGATAGGTTTTAAAACATAATGGATGATCTATCTAAAATTTGTTGAATAATTTGTGTTTAGTGTTGAGTTGCTAAAAATAGAAAACTGTTCTCTATATTAGATATTTCAAAGTTCCTATAATAATTCAAAGCTAAATAAAAATACTAACAACCTTTATTTTATCAAAATTCTTAATTAATCTTCTTTCATTAGGACAATTCCTAATCAACTCTATAAATTGAATAAGATTTAAAAATAGATAAAAGTCCTTTAATCAAATCCTAGATTAGAGTCCTTAGAACAACACCTGATTGAGGTAGAAAGGTACTAATTATTGTTTCCTAATTTTGTATCATAAAGGTAGAGCTTACAAATTTTGAATCCAATTAAAATGTCATTACACATTTATTTGAACCAGATTATGGGTCAGCTTAGCTTGATTTTTAATAGGTAAAATCAACTCACAATTTGCATCATTTAATTTTATAAACGACATAGAAAGGTGATAAACCATCCATATTGCTTCATTCAAAGGCACACAATTATCATTATTCAATGTATTTAAGTAGCATCTCTTTTATAGGTATTCCCTTTTCTTGAATTTACAATCCACATTGTCAAACTCAAAAATAATTAAACAAAAGATTTTTTTGCTATCGAAACAAGCAATGTATCCTCTGATTGCATTTATTCCAAGAATTGATGCACTCTTATTTTAATGATTATCTCAAATTGTTTGTTAAGAAAGAGATTATCTCATCTAATGATAAAAATAAGGCTCCGAGTTAAGTAATAATCACTTATTCAAGAAGAGTTTCTACTTTTAATATAAAGTAAGTTATTGATCTACATAAAAATTAGTATCACCCATACGAGATAACTACCATCTTCTTAGGGTCCTAATACCTTTCCTTGGTTTGCTATCACATTTAAATTAATGACACATGGAAAATTTATCAATGTTACTTCTCAATGCAATGGCTACAAAGAATAAAGATAATTTACAAGATCTAATTTAATCAGATTTATTTGGTAACTCTTTCACTAAAAGTTAAAGGTAATCCTTACAATGTTATAACTATAACTATAGTGTATCCACAAGAGTAAAAGTTTACACAAACAAACTTTAGTCGTATCACACTACATTATACCATTCAAGGTTAAAGTAGTCTAGACATTATACCAATTGTCTTATCAATTGTCGAATAAAAATTCAATTAGAATCTAGTTCAATAAATACAACTGATAATAGTCTGTTAATAAAGCACATTCAAGAGTTATGATTCAATACCAAGAATAACATATTACATTTAATGATACTCATTTTGAAAAGTAAATTAAGCATGTAAAATGTCATTTTAGAATGAATACTTTACACAATATCTCAATAATAAATGCATATAAATCATTTCCCTATAATTAGCACAATAACAACATGTTATGCTCTACTTTGTATTAATCAAAGACCAATCTTCTTGTCAATCCCTGTACTAGAGCCACATTACTGCATGTGTCAGCGTAAAGTTGGTAAATAAAACTATGTCACATCTCAAAAGGTTATTCATATAATCAACAACTATAAATATGAACATATAATCCATTACATTCTAACCACTATTAATAGATACACAAAGTACAATCATTTAACTTACATGTCATTTTATATTTGCAAATAAAAGTATAGTTAAGATTGAATACAAAGTTGAATCATCATGTTCTTTATCAGTATATATAAAATCAACACAAAGAAGATACATGATATTCATTCATCAATTAATTCATGATGACAACATATTTAAAACTAGAATAAAAAATCTAAGATTTACATTGACTCTAAAATTTTACTAAGTTTGAAATCTTAAAATATAATTAAGTCTAAATTATGATAAAAATTCCCAAAATCTAAAATTTACATTATAGCTCCAGGAGGTCCAAAACCATTCCCAACCATCCTAAAAGATATAAATATAAAATATAACTTCAAGTATAAGAAATTAAAAATAAGTAAAATTATACTTGAATGTTTATTTTATATTTATAAGTACATTCATGGCCTTATGGAGCATCCCCATGCTACCCTTAACATAACTAAATCATAAGTGTGATATGGTCCTCCAACACTTAGGTCAGTGACATGGTCCAACAGAAATAACATAATAAACTTATCAAACCAACTAGAAGTTGATTTGTATTTCTCCTTGCACCAACAAGATAAAAGGAAAAGCAAACTTTCCTCTCACAAACACGTGGTAAATTAGAAAAAATAAAATAACAAGGAGAAAATAAATAACCATCTCCTCTGCCATAATACAATTTAAATTGCTATAGTTATTATCCCGTATGGTGCTATTATTCAGCATTGTGCATCCATATATTTGGCTTTCTCATCTTTTAACCCTCTCAACCAAATATGATGCTAATTCTAGAATAAAACTAATATTATGGAAAAGAAGAAAATAAAAATGCAACAACCACTTTGTAGCTTCCCGACCTAAACCTGTTCAGCTGCAAACAAGCAAACTGGGTTTTTTCCAAGTGATTCCCTCAGCTACTACCTTCCTCTAAACATATCAAAGATTTAATTCATAGCTGCTATAAGATCATAACCATATTATTTTAATTGTTTAGAGGTTATACAAGGCTAAAACTAATCAATTTGGTAGAAGCGATTTATTAATCTTGTCAACTTAGGAAAATCACTTCCACTCCCTTCTACGGAATCATAAAAATGAGATAAAAGAATAAAAGGTTGAGTAATTTGGAAAGGCAATGAATTAAGACATTTCATGCACCTTGCACTTGCGCAGCGAATACACCAAAATAATGAGTAATACTGAAGGGTACCAGTAACAAAGTGGTAACAAGCACTACTTCAAGCCTCTAATAAGATTCTTGTATCAGCTCATAAAGAGAAAAATAATCACGCAAGAGGCTGTTCTCGGGGAAAAAATTAAATAAAATCAGTCACCGTAGATTCTCCCATACAACTGGCTGAATATAAATGTTCCTCACTGCATATCTGCACGTTGAAGAGGTGACACGGAAACTTCAACGACTCTGGTTATATTCGTTGTTTCCTCGGAACTCGGCTTTTTGCACCTACTGTTTCATTGATGCTTCATTCCAGCTATTAAAACATGGATGATCTACGGAATTTTCCATGGCATGTTATTTTTGATCCAGAAGGAATATTCCTCCACGTATTTGGCTTCAGTCTACCATCCACGATTTTTTCTATTTTGTCCCACTCGCCTCACCATCTCAACGATTTCTAATTAATGATTGTGTAGTGTGTTTTTCAATAAAGTACTGAGCATTATTTTTCAGTTTGGTATTTTCTGATGAAGAATATTGTGAGAAGCAAAAGCACTAAAATAATGTTTGGTTCTTGGAAAAGGGTTTGTAGAAATCCGAGAAACCACCAAAGTGATCAAGACCTCCTGTGACTTCTAGGTTTGTGGTCAACCTGCAGTAGAAAATCATATGGAGTTGTGGTAATCCAGAAAACTACCAAAAGTATTAAGCAGATAGATGTACTCATGTTACTTCCAGCATTGTGGTAATCTTGCAAGGAAAAACCAAGGTGACACCAAGACCATGAAGCCATAAAGATGACATGCCACCTCAAAAAGTGAGCAAGGTATGTGGAGAGTGTAATTTTTTTACAGTGTTTGAAATAAAGGGAGGACCACTATCAAAGAATATGATGTTTATAAAAATAATGTAATAAATGGGGGAATGATAGCATAAATATTACATTATTTATCGGTATTAGATAATACCATTACAACTGGTAGAATGTTCCATATTCCTCCTTTAATGCTAGATGGTTAGCTATTTTAAATTAACTATATTGTATATATGTTTCTCAGTTTACATACATATTATATCGAAGTTTCTCTATGTGTAATCTATTCGACTTTTCAATTCCCCAACACATTTTAGATGCAGGGCATGTAATAATTTTAAGACTCAATGAAAACAACAACAAAGGATTTATATTCATATTAAACTTGTTTATTATATGAATAACAACATGAGATATCACAAAGCAAGGTACTTGCCTATACACAAAGCTTAAACTACTTCTCCCCTGCTTTTTTGTTGTTGTAGTACTGTAAAGCTTCCTCTTGGCTTAGATACATCCTCGTACGAGTTTCTTCTTCTCCCTTCCTCAATGCTTCATCAAGGAAAAAAATTTGGTGAAATAAATGCATTGGTTTCTCCATCCATCGTGAATGACCAATAATTCAACGAAATACTTTTATGTCATCTACCACATGAATGACCAACAATTCAACGAAATTCTTTTATTACATCAGCCACTGAATTTAAATGGTTTTTAACCACTACGCAACTCAAGGGAGTGTAGAATAAATAGAAAAAAAATGAAACAACTTAAGGATATATCATTATTTAAAATCACATATGAGTGGCACGTGTGGCAATTTTCTTGTTGTTTGCCACTAATCTTGCTTGTAATTCCATTGATATATTATATATATCAAAAGTTATTAAAAAAATCATTATTGTTTATTATATATTCAATTAATATTGAGAGTATATTCTTTCAAAATAGGGCGTATG
Organism: Torreya grandis; assembly: GCA_037957365.1. Lineage (NCBI taxonomy): Eukaryota > Viridiplantae > Streptophyta > Pinopsida > Cupressales > Taxaceae > Torreya > Torreya grandis. Next base: position 209,681 of record JARHVA010002952.1, read on the forward strand.
ATGAGAAGGATCAACGTAAATGATTTGATCTTTTATCTCAAGCATAAATGGTATTGTGGAAGTTCCCCACAATCATCTCTCATTTGATCAAACATTAACAAGGTTATTAATAATTTTTCTATGTTATTTGATAGAAATTTTCTTTTTAAATCTGATTAAATATTTATTCCTTAAAATATTTGCATCAGTGGTAATAAAGTTATCTATTTTATATCAAAAAAGAAAAACACCAACTCACTGGAAGGTATTACTGATAAGTGCTCTCAATCTTGATACAAAAAAATGAAATGTTATGGAAATCTAAAAATTCAAACGTGAAGCATTTCGTTTGCATTCACTGGGTAAAAATATAAATAAAGGGAATATAAATTCATACCCTGGCAGCCCATCACCCTCATGAATGTCTCCTTTAAGATCATTTCCAAGGCTTTGGCAATTCAGAGGTGTAATATGTTGCCTTTCATTGTGCACCCAAACAAATAGGTTTCATTCAAAGCTATTATATATTGGATAACATCATTGCAGTCTACGACGGGACAAACTGGGCTAGGTGGTGTAAGTAGCGAGCTATGTTCATTAAAAGTGACTTTGAAAAATCTTATGATTGCATCAAATGGCCATTCATTTTTTCCATGCTTCAAGAACTAGGCTCTGTGCCCATCTTCATCCAAATTGTCTAGATGTTTTTTGCATATGCATGGACTGTCCTCTCCATTAATGGAGTCACCTTTGAGTATTTTGACCTATTCCACTCCATTTGACAAGGGTACCCAGTGGCTCCCATCTTGTATGTGCTTGCAGCTAAGGGTTTTGGATACCTTATTAACAATGCCCAAAATAGGGGCCTTGTTAAGGGAATTTATCTCCCTCCAAACATTGTAAACCCTCAAAAATATATGCAATTGCTTAATGGTCACTTTATGGACAACTCATTCTTGACCTTCATTGAGGATGAATCCAATGTGGACAATGTGTTGCAGTGTCTCAACACCTTCTACATGGCTTCTGGCTCTAGCATCCAATGGCATAAAACTCATTTCTATAGGTAATCTTACCTCCCTATGAAAGCATGGGCTATTAAATTTGGTTGGAAGTAGATCCAATATGATGATTTTTTTAAATTTCTTAGCATCCCCTTTGCTTTTGATGTTTTTCCACCTTTATTGTGGCAATATGTTGTTGACAGAGTTCCTAAAAAGCTAGATTACTAGGTGACTAAGTGTTTTTTGTTAGTAGAAAAATTTCAAATTTGTTCGAAGATTCTTGTGACCACCCATGTGTACTACTCACCATGTTGATACCTTTTATGAAATCTTACCTAAAATTAGAGAAATTTCTTAGAGATTTCCTTTAGACCACCTCCTCCTAAGATAAAGGATTTCATAGGGTGGCTTGGGAATATTTCTAACTCATGCATGATGCCAAAGGGATGGGGCTCATTGACATAGCCTTGTAAGTAACTGCCTTATGTGCCAAATATATTGTGCAGGCTATTGAGGGTCAAGAATCTTGGAAGGTGTTGTTTAGACACTATATCACCTCAAGCTTGCCTGAGGACAAGAAGCCTAGAAAGGACTTAGCTTCCCCAATTTGATTTTCATTCAGTCTCCCATCCAAATCATAGGATATTTTGTGGCTAAAATCATATGGAAAGCATGGAAAAGATTAAGCTATAGCTTCTCTGGAATTATTTTGGTTTCCACAATGAGCTATCCGCTAACACCCACTCTCTCTAGTGGTCTTCCATTTTTAATTACTATGAAGTTCCCTTGGCAGAAGTCTTATGGATCAACATTCTCAAATTTTTTTGAATGGGAAATTATACTATCTAGGATATCTTTTATAGGCAAAAGCCAAGTTTTGGTTAGTCAATATAGACCAAGAATCTTATGAGGAGATTCTTAATGCTGTGTCATCTTCCATGCTTTACAAAATATTGATACTCTCCACTTGGCCATAGTGGAAGGACTATAAGTGGTATATGTAGACCCCCTTTCATAATTGCATTCCTTGTCTTGGCTATGGATGCCTCACTCTCCATTTGCCCATGGTGGATAAGCTCAATGCCTATTGGGGACTACACTCATTTATTTCGATGTCGAGCTTTCACTTCAACACGGTTTGGGGGGCTTGTGTGGAGCCCAAACTTGGCAATCTAGCTAAGAGTCCACCAAAACTTAACCATTAGCAGAGGACTCGTCTAGCTAGGAGTCCACCTGCCTACTAGCCCTTTTTGTGGCCACCTTGAGATGCTTCCTTATCTTTTCTAGTACTACCTGAAAGCTCAAAGGGTCTAAAATTGGATCCATGATCTCTTCAAGCCTTTACAAGCCGAATCATTCCATTGACAACACATCCTCCTTGGTGATAAAACCATGATGCCCTTCAAATACACATAAGTTTGGCATACTTTTAGAGTGGAGTTTATTTTCTGGCTTTGGAAAGAAAGAAATAATTATGTGTTTAATCATACTGCTATTGATTGTAATGTTTCTACTTTAAACAAGTATTCTATTATCTCCAATGCTATTATATAGATTGAGGTTCAAGCTAATAAAGTGGCTATGGATTTTGGGTGCCTTCAAGATCTCCTCTCCCACTAGGAAGATGCTTCTTGTGCAATGGTTTGGGTTATGCCATCTCCTTCCATAGATTCTAGACTAGAGGATAGAGTGGCTCTACCACCTCATGGTGGGTATGATCACAGTTGTTCTTTTCACCACTCTCACAGTGATACCCCATACCAGTGCATGACCCCTCCTAGGCAGTAGCAAGGGTGCCAGCCACTACCTCCTTTCCCTACTGGGTAGGAAGGCTGGGATGCTCCTTTATGCTTGGATGCTTTGGGGACGCCACCTAGAGGCTGATCAGAGATGTTGAATAAGTTATCCAGACTCTCTTTGGCCATTTTGTCCACTCGGACATAGGAAAAAAATGATAGGGACAATGCTCAAGCTAATGGTTGGAAGACCACTCCAGATGGCAATGACTTTCCTAGCTTGGGCTAGGGTCTAGATGATATGGATCCACTACCTCTTAACCTTACTCTTGCTACTTAAAGTTCTTTTTTATATGTGACTTGCTCCTAGACTTTTCTTAGTTATTTGTGATACTTTTATTTTTAATTCATAAACCTTACCTAATATCATTGTGTGGCATGCTCTCATACCACCTATATTTTGTTGTGAATTATTTATATATTTTTTTAAAATAATATATAAATATATTTCATCCAAAAAAATATTAAATATTAAAAATTAAAGGTGAAAATAAAATATAATAAATAGTTTGTCTCAAGTATACATATAGTATGAATATATTTAACTTGGAAAAACTAATTGTTACGCAAATATTTGAAGTCTTAACCAATCTAATATTCAAAGGAAAGGAAAACAATGTGGATTTACCTCTTAGACCTTTTACTTCCATTCAATGGGTAACCTTTTCTATCTCATGCGTATAATGTAATAGCATATATTAGAATCTTTTGAGTTAGATATACCTTTTAAAATTCGGAAGAGACTATCTTACTGGTAAGTTGAGGTATTTAATTTTATAATTATTTGTATATTTAATATTTTTTAAAATTATTTATGTTATGTCATTAATAATTAATTTTATCTTCATATTTAAATAAATTCTTTATGGAGATGATTGTTACTTTTATTTTTAATAAAAGTGTGACTATGACAAATAAAAGGTGTGATGATAAAAAAATTTCAAATCTTTTCTTTAAAATTAAAAAAAGGAACTAAAATATTTTCACTTTTATTTTTTGAAAATATATTTTTCTAAATATATATTTATCAATGAACAAATTTTATGTAAATTTTAATTATAAATAAAAATATAATAATTTTAAATATTTTCTTTAATAAAATTGTAACGTACACTTTAAACCATAAAATTATTTTTATTATATATGTTCCTGAATTTACTCTATAATATCAATTAAAAAAAATTAGGAACCTTCTCTTATGAAACCACTTCTTCAAATTCAACCAAGCAACTGTACTAGATCATTTTTTTTCTCCTCTTTTAACAATTTCTATATCCATAAAAATATTTTTTTAGGGAAAGATTTTTTTTTAAAACAATAAGTATCATAACTTATTATATTTTTTTCAATAAAATTAAAGAAATGTATATTCAATATCATTTTTGGAATTAAGTGTGAGTTTCTCCTCTCTACATTTGATAATGCTGTTCTCGCATTTAATTCGAAAAACCATATTGAAGTTGACATGAAATATAAAAACATCAAATCTTCAAGAAATATATATTTTAATTATTAATAAAGGACGGTTCTAGTGAGCCCTGGTCATCAAATGCGGCAGGGGCCACGCCAGCCACCCGTGGCTACCAACTGCCTATCTCTTTTTCCAAATCTGCCTTGAGTGTATTAACCTGGGCCAGTAGATCTCTAAAGGTAATAATGCTTTGCATAACATTAGAATCCGCAGTGTCAAGATCATTGCGTTTTTTCTCTAGGGCTTCCAGATCGGTTTCTTTGGGCAGGACTGATTCATGATTTGAATTCTTTGTAGATGGATCAGCTGAATAAGACCTGTTTAACATGGAGCACTGCCGAGTCCTTGGAGGGCCACTGTCTATTTTCTTCTTCTTTCGGCATAGTGATAATAAGCACCGCCTTACAGCTTTTACAATTGTGTCAATGAAAATTGGCGGACATGATGCAGTTGATGTAATGAAATTACTTCAATGGACTGAGGTTGATCAAACGACGCAATTTTTGTTTGAATAGTTGTAATATTTCTTTTCGGCAATATAAGGAAACTTTCAATTAATATAATTTATAAATAAATGTGTCTATGGGGTGAAGGGAAAAAAACATTTAAAAAGCACTATTGGTTATATATATAGTTATAGTTATGGAGAACGACTAATAAGATGGAAAAACAAGTGTATTGACCCACCATAGCTTCATGAGAAATTTATATGACCTTCATGATATTCTGGAGAGCCAACCTATTTTTATTTTTATTTACTACGATTTTTAAAAGGATTTTTTTTTATTGATTTACAATTCTTCTAAAATTATATATTATAATTAAAACGTTGTTCAAAATATTGATAAGATTGTACATCCTCTCCCCTTCAACAATTTATATGTTATTATGTTTTATTTATGAAAGGAAAAACTTCAACCAATGTTATTTTAGTACATTAACTTTTGTTAAAATTATAATTTTATGAATTAATAATATCATTCTTGAGGTGTCTATTTCACTTATCATATTATTAATCCAAATAATATAAGAGTTTTTTTTTTTTTTTTTGGTTCTTAAGAGATCAAAATTATAGTGTATTTGTGACATAAGTGGAATAGTTTCTTGAAAATGATATCTTTTGATGTATTTTACATATATTTATCCAATATAAGTATGATAGTAATATATTGTAGGTAATAATAATACCTAATTAATTAGTATTAAACCTAGATAAAATAGATGGCTTGAAATGTTCAAAGGCATATCTTGAATGATTACCATAGACCCTATTGGCACCAAAACCAATTGCCAAAGATAAGAAAGAAAAAATGGAGGGACTAAGAAGAGAACAAATTTAAGCCAAAATGAGCCACTCAAATGATGTCAAGAGCATCATACAAACACTATAGATAAAGGGATAATATAATGTGAAAATAATATGAGAGATAAATAAGGAACTGAATAAGGTTAGGATTTAAAGGATTATAAATAATCAGAAGTTGATAAAACATGCCAATAATGCTTAGTTTTGGATAATAACTAACAACGACATAAAATTTTAAAATTATGTAATTTAACCACTAAGAAATGTATAGTGTTCATTTTTAGGTGTTTACTTTTTTACTAAATTAAATTGTTTGTGCATACTTATTGATGATAGAAAAGGTCTCTTTTTACTTCACTCTTCTTAAAGAAGTCTATAAGTTTCACTAATATTGTCACCAGTACCTTAGCAAAGCAACTTTTAATATTGACTCTTGTTTTCTTGATTCAAAAAATCATAAAATATTATGAGAGATTGAAGACATTATTAGGAATATTATAGAAGCTACATTGACTAAATTCAAATAAAAATTACATTAATTAATGACCAAAAGACTCAACATGTCCTAACTTTGTTTTAGGACTGTGTATTGGCCTTTTACTCTCCAAAAAGTATATTATAGTTTTGAGACACTTTCCTTGAACTCTTAAAGACTTATATTGGATTGTTGAGGTCTCTAATATGATAATAAACTAATATTTATTTATTGGTTTCTTGAAAGGAAAGCTCAATAATTATAATTTTTCCTTTTAGGACTATGTACAGTCTTGAGACTCAGTCCACACTATGTCTCTTTAGGTTTTTCTTTATTCTAAGAATCCTATTGATATTTATGGGGAGTAAACTTTGATTTCCAAATTAAAAAATTATAGAAAATACTAATAATTTGGAACTCAATTGATCACCTTTTTGTTTTGGCCTTAATTCCAATGTAGACTTGATTGATTAGGTCTGTCTAAATCACTCCTTATGATTTAAGTAATAAAACCATCTCTAAGTTGAAAAAACTATTTAATCATGTATAAAATTATTCCTAACCCATGTATATCATATTTTGGGTGATTTAGACCATTACAACACTAAAAACCACTTTTTGGCTCGTTAACCCTATTTAGGACTATGACACACAGCCTATCTTCTTTCTTACCTTGGATTTCTCAACTTTGTTACCAAATGAGTTGAGTCTTCTCTAAATTGAATATAATGATCTTAAAATGTTAATAAATCTTCTCTAGATTTTTAGAACCAAACAATAAGATAAACAATCAAGTCTATTTTTGTCCAAATTCTCTCAATGAACACCTACAACAATAGAGAACTCAGTCACTAATTTCTTCCTTCAGAAGGATCTATTGAACTAGCTGACACTTGCATTAGTTCACAAATAATTTTTACAACTCGCTAAAATGTTTTAAAAGATTCTATGGGTTAAAACTTGAGATAAGTGTCATTTTATGAAGAAAACACTGTGTTAGGGTTTCACAAAGTTTGCAGAAGCTGAGAGCTTCTTAAGAATTATTTATAAAGAATGAGGATGTTTTAATTGAATTGACACCTCTAATAAGACATCACCTAACCCATTCATAGTTTCCAATTCATATATATATATATATATATATATATATATATATATATATATATATATATATATATATATATATATATATATATATATATATATATATATAAAGTTTTCACATGTATCACAATAGGACCGTATTTGGTTATAGATACATAAAATACAAATTTTTAGAGGTTTCATTATCTTGGATCCAAATTCAATCTTCATTTATTTATACAAAATAACATGAATACATTTCAACTCAAGTAATATCATACCCTTATTTATAAATCAGATGTATTCAAACAATACTCATATCCCCTATTCTTAGTTGTAGACTATTCATTAGGCCTTCAATGGTGTGAATTTTGTCATTTTATCCTTGTGAATGGTCTTGGATGCTTACACTTTGTTGGAAGAAATTATTATCAAGTTTTTGAAGTGTTTGATAATCTTATAATCAACTATGCTTGTCAAGATTCTCTCCTTACTCACATCGTCTTAATTTGGCAAACTAACTTCATCTATGCATCTTATAGTTACATTGATTATTTAGGAAGAAAAGATGATTATGACCTCTAGAAGGCCTAGAATACTCTTGATACATTGTAAACTCCTAAAAGTCCTAATATAACTCATTTAACATAACCTTACCTCAAACTATTTACATTTATTTAAAAACTACATCATAGACATTTGAAAATTCAAATTTGGAAATTTTGAGGGAAATTCTCCAAACACCTCAAATGAATCAAAACACACTTTTATTTACCCATAAGGACTTATTGAGACTAAAAAAACTTCATAAGACTCCTTGACTAGAATGTGTGTGTGTGGGGGGGGGGTGCGGGGGTTTGTGTGTTTTGGTGATGCTCCTACATAAATCCACCCAGATATGAAAAGAAGTCCTCATTATGCCTTTATTGATATTCTTGACTACAAATGGATTTTTGTTTTATATTTTTATTTGGAAATTATTCTTCATATTTGTGAATTTGAGTCCTCTAGGATCCCAAGACCTACTATAGAAGATCAAACCTATAGATTCAATGAATTTTATAGTATAATTTGTTATACACACCTCCAAACTTGTCATTCTCGATCTCTTTTTACCTTCTTTGATAAAATTTGTACACAAAAAAACAAGATAAGAAAACAACATTTTCCTTAAGACTTTGAGATCCATTATTTTATTCTTCAAGGATTGGCTACCCCTCTAGTTAATTAGCTTGCACTTGTATTTTTTCTTGTTTTTCTTCATTCTTACAAACTTCTTATCTATTATTGGTATCTCCCTTACTAGGGTTACTTTCCTCCTTAAATTTTTTGTCATATTATTTAGTGGCTTCAGCACCAATGTACTCATTATTACCTTCACTTATGTCTTTTTTATCAACCTCTTCATTGTTTTTCTTTAGAATAACTCTATTATCTTCTTCCTTTTACTTCCCACCTAACAAATTATTGTTATTTTTGTCTGCTATTGTAAAAACTTTCAATAAAATGATCTTCTTAATGAACCCCTTAAAGAATTCCATGCTTCTTAAAGAAGACAAACTATTAGTCAATTCATAAAATAATTTATTCACACTTTTATTTGACAAAATCTGATATTTCAAAGACAAATCAGTTTCTCCATAAGTTGAAATGGTTACCTTGGACTGATTATCTAGTACATCACTTACCTTATCATTCTCATTATTTTTCAAAAATTCTTTATGACCTATATTTAACACTTTAGAATAACTTATAACAAATGCATCATCATCCTTTAATGGTAAAAGTGTATGTCCTACCCCATTATGCTAAAAAATGTATGTGTTTTTATCTCCATTATGTATGGATCTCATATCATACTTCCATGTTCTAACTAGGAGAAAATGACAAACATCCATAGGCATTACATCTAATATTACTTCATCCTTGTAACTTCTTATTTTCAATTCTACCTTACACTACTCATTCACAATCATTTGATGATATTTATATAACCAAGAAACCTTATAGGGTTAGGATGACTTACCTTTTGAAACTTCAACTCACACACCATTTATGTAGACGCAAGATTGTATGTACTTCCACTGTCAATTATGAATTTGTAGCATTTTCAATTTGTCTTACAAGTAGTTTTGAAAAGTGTCTTTCTTTGAGGTGGATCCTTGATTCCTTAGTAGATCTAATTATAATCCTCTCTATAGGTAAGGATTCTCATTATTTTGGTGAAAAATCCTAAACAATTGATGCAATATCCTCCTCTTGATTGCTTTGAGTAATGTGAACACTTCTTTGAATAAAATATGGATGATCAAGACACTCATATGATATATTTCCAAACATTCCACATTATAATCATCTACCAAGGAAATCTCTACTTATACCTCTATCTCTATAAAATGGACCATTACCTCTAAAGGAATACCTTCCTCTTGTAGTATATTATTTCCTTTTTATATTGCTTTCATCTTTTTGCAATGGATTTATCCTTTCACATGTTCCCTTTTACCTCTATGTGGTCTACTTCTTCCTCTTGCATGTTGAGGATGCCTACTTGCTATCTTCTCTTCTAATTTCAAGACATATTGGTATGCCTCCTTAACTTAATTAGGATAAATCAAATCAATTTCATCTTGTATAACAAACTTCAAACCATTCACATACTTGCCAAATTTCTCTAATTCTTCCTCTACACAACTTGCCCTTATGGTCACTTTGTAAAATTCCTTAGTAAAATATTTTGTATAAATATCCTTTTATTTTAAGTTATGTAATTTATTAAATATAATGGTTTTAAAATCTTTAAGAATGAACTTATCCTTTAAATTTGTAATCATCTAGTCCCAACTACTAATTTTGGGCTTTCCTTTTCTCGTCATTTCTTCCTGGATGCCATCTAACCATAAGGATGCATGTCATCTGAGCCATATAATTTCAAACTTGACTCTCTTGTCTTCATAAAAAAAATTTTAGTCAAAGTAATTATCTATATTACTTATCCAATCAATTAGGTCCTCTGCATTTAGGCTGCCATCATACATTAGTAGTTTGAATTTAGGCTTAGGGATTATTCCCATGATTTCTCTAGCAAGGCTTTCTTCTACTAGTTCTCCTTATATCTATAAAACTTTATCTTATTCATTAGGTCTTTAATCCTTCCTATCACTTACATCACAAACATATGCACCTATTCTCTATGCCAATTCCATGACCTACAATCTTGCATTCAGATTCCTACTCTTTCCAAGAAAGATAGCTTGGGTAGGTGTTCTCCTTTATCTAGATCTTTTCCTTACTACAATTCTATCATATGCATATTTATCTACTTTGATAAATCTTAGGATCCTCTGATTGCACACAATATATGTGATATAATATCACAATTAATGATAAACAGTCTCTCTTTTTTACTTCACTCTTCTTAAAGATGTCTATAACTTTCACAAATACTAACACTTGAACCTTAAAAAAGATAATATTTAACACTCACTATTTTTTTTATTGATTCAAAAACTCATAAAATTTTATGAGAGACTTAATAAAATTTTATTAAGCTTATGTAAGTTATTTTTATTGATTTTAAATACAAATTATATTATTGAATGTCCAAAAGACTCAGCCTATCCTAACTCTATTTTAAGACTGTGTATAGGCCTTTTAATCTTAAAAATGATTATTATAGTTTTTAGACTCTTTCCTTGAACTCATAAATACTCTTATTTTATTTTTTGTATCTCTCATATGATTAAAAAACTAATATTTCTTTACTAGTTTCTTGAAAGGAAAGCTCAATAATTGTCTATGTTCTCTTTAGGATTGTAGAAAGTCTTGAGACCCAGTCTTTAATATGTCTCTTTAGGTTATTACTTATTATAATAATACAATTGATATTTTTGGGGATTAAATTTTTAATTCCAAATTTAAAAAATTATAAAATAATAATAATTTGGAACTCAGTTGACCACATTTTTGTTTTGGCCTTAATTCCAATCTAGGCTTCATCTATTAGGTCTATCTGAAGCACTCCTTATGATTTAATTAATAAATCCATATCTATCTTGAAAAAAAAATTATCATGTATAAAATGTTACCTAAACCATGTACACCAAATTTTGGGTTATTTAGAACAATAGACCACTAAAAAACACCTTTTGTCTCCTTAATCCTATTTAGGACTATGACAGACAGTCTATCTTCTTTCTTACCTTATATTTCTAAAAAAATTTACCAAATGAGTTGAGTATTATCTCAATTTAATATAATTATTTTAAAATTCTAAAAAAATATTCTATATAGGTTTAGAAGCAAATAATAAGATAAACAATCAAGTCTATTTTTGTCCAAGATCTCTCAATGAACACTTACAACATTACATAACCCAGTCACTAATTTCTTCCTTCACAAGGGTTTATTGCACCATACAATACTTGTATTTATTATAAATAATTTTTTATAATTTATTTCAACTTTTAAATAGATTCTATTGTTTAAAACTCAATATAAGTGTATTTTTATGAAGAAGACCCTGTGTTAGGGTTTCATAGAGTCTATATAAATTGAAATCTTCTTAAGAACTATTTATAAAGAATGAGTATAGTTTTTTTGAATTTACACCTCTAATATGGCCTCTCCTAACACATTCAACCATTAAAATTAATATATATTGTGTGTGTGTGTGTGTGTGTGCGTGCGTGCACGCATGCGCATGCGTGTGTGTGTGCACGCGCACATGCATGCATGTGTGTGTGTGTGTGTGTGTGTGTGTGTGTGTGTGTGTGTGTGTGTGTGTGTGTGTGTGTGTGTGTGTGTGTGTGTGTGTGTGTGTGTGTGTGTGTGTGTGTGTGTGTGTGTGTGTGTGTGTGTGTGTGTGTGTGTGTGTGTGTGTGTGTGATTTAAGTGTTTGCACACATTTGAATAGGACTATGTTTGGTTTTAGATACACAAAAACAAAATTTTATAGGTTTCACTATCCTGGACTCAAATTCAATCTTTAAGTCAATTAAAAAAATAGAATTTCATTTTTTATATAAAATAACATTAATTCACTTCAACTCAAGTAATATAAGACATTTATCTACAAATAATATGCATTTAAATAATACTTAGATCCCATGTTCCTAGTTTTACACTTTTTATTAGGCCTCTAATAGTGCAATTTTGGTCATCTATCCTTGTGAACAGTTTTGGAGACTTACACTTTGTTAGAGGAAATTATTATCAAGTTTTGATTATGTTTTTTCTAATATTAGAATTGAATAATGTTGACAATATTCTCTCTTTACTTGCCCAGTCTTAATTTGGCAAACTGACTTCATGTGTTCATCTTCTAGTTACATTGACTATTTAGGAAGAAATTATGATCATGACCTATAGAAGGTATATAATATTATTGATACATTGTACACTCATAAATTTCCTAATATAACTCATAAAATATAACATGACCTTGAACTATATACTTTTGCTTATGGAATTACATCATAGACATTTGAAAATTCAAATTTGACAATTTGGAGGGAGATTATCCAAACACCACAAATGACTCTAGACACACTTATATTTCCCAATAAATACTTATTTATAATAAAAATACTTCACAATACTCCTTGAATAGAACATATATTCATTTTTTAGTGATGCTCCTACATCACTTATCAATGTAGAAAAATAGATATGAAATGAATGTAATAAATATATGGATAAGTTCAAATAATAATAATCTAATGAAATTTAAATAAAATTAAAAGTTGTACTTGATTTTTATTGGAGGTGGATTAATTACCCAAGTCAATCCAAGTGTCTATAAATATGTGTGAATCCCACACATACTTTTGAGTAAAATATTTAATGAATTTTCTATTAGAATATAAAATAAATTTTAATAACATATTTAATATATCCATTTGTGGGAATAGGTATCCCATATGTGCATTCCATTATAAGATTGATTGGAATATTTATGTTTTACTTTATATGAGTAACTAGATTCTTGATGAATATAATGAGTGAAATATATGCTACCCTTATTAGATTTTGAGACAATTATAAATATTAAATTTCAAAATAAATGATTTAAATATAATTTGTTTATGATAAAATTGAAATGAATAGAGTATAACATATAGAGATATAATCTTGGTAACTTGTATGTTATGAATAATTTTCCTCATATACATCTATATTATATGCATAATATGATTATGTACAACATGTCTTATATGATATAAAAGAAAATAAAATATTAACATAAATTGCATGACATAGATCATCGAAACATTAAACATAATAAACACTTAGGTAAGACAAGCATGGCAAGAGACATGTTAAACATATAGCCAAATGCATAGAAAACACTTAAGACAATGGAGTTATCCTGAACATGTAAATGTGACCTAAGATAATTAAGTCGCATTACACACATAAAACATGTTGGAGGAACATAAATAATGATAACATAGAAATCAAATATATAACAATACAAGTAATCAATCAATTGAAATGTGTATATAGAAAACACACCAAGAATGACATAGAAATGTAAAAACAACCAAGTCATGTATATGTATATTTATATCTATTTTTGTGTGTGTGTGTGTGTGTGTGTGTGTGTGTGTGTGTGTGTGTGTGTGTGTGTGTGTGTGTGTGTGTGTGTGTGTGTGTGTGTGTGTGTGTGTGTGTGTGTGTGTGTGTGTGTGTTTGTGTGTTTATATATAACACACACAAAAATACATATATTTATAAAAACACAAAAATTATATGTAGGTAAAATAAATTAAACAATATATAAAACATAAATAGAGGATGTCATGGTATAAAGTTTGGTGGGGCTATGAGAAAGAGATGTTTATAATAAGGACATAAAGCATATAATTAGACAATATATATAAATATTTGATTAAAAATCACGCATCTAGATCCAATATGTTAAATGGGTAAACTAAGTAGATATAAATGACATTAGGTAATAACCAAGAGGTTTCTAAACTAAGATGTTGTTATCAAGACATGTATCTTAAATTAGGTTTTAATAAGACGTATAAATAAATGAAATAAATCATGCAAAGGTAAAATATACTAAAAATAATATACTATTTTAAGCATGGAATAAAATAATATACAAATATAACACATACATACATGCATATATCTCTTAAAGTAAATAAAGAGAGTATAGGTATAGGGATACTTGCATTGGGTTAACTTGTCATAAATCATTCTCCTCCTTATCTCAAGTGACACTATTTCAGTTGTTGTAGGTGAATATAAAGGCAAATACAAAATAATACTTAAGTATCATTATTTTGGACTCTAAATACTAAGTGTACCTTGTTGGTTCAAATTATTTATTTATGGCGTTCAAAAACATTGTGAAAATCAACATTATACAAGTATATATGCTACTATATCCTTATTCATATTATTCTTAATAAATATGGATTCGAGTGATAAAAAATATTAGATAATATTTTTTTCTTATCTTAAATGGTATTTATAAACCCTATAAATACATATCAAATATATATAAGTTTACAATCTAAAAATATAATGATATCAGTTGAGCCAATACAATAGTAATGAGGACATGTAAACATAGTACTATGTCAACTCATTCTATATATTAAAAAAGATGTCAACAATAATAATATTCTATTAACTCAAGTGATATAAAAATTAGAAGTGACTAAAAATAATAATGTATTATATTGGCTAATATACTATAAAAATAGAGGGGGCATTATAGAAATGTATCACTAGGGTTAATATAGTAATAAAAATGAAAACAATTATAAATAAGAGGAAGAAAAGAGGGGTAACATGAAAAAATTAGAGTTATAATGAGTATATGATGTGATAACTAATATGAAAAAATATTAATTTTGATAGAGCAACATAATTTAAAACCACAATAATATTCTTCACTTCTTCAATCATAACTATCAATATATTACACACTTATATATAGTTCTCAAATATCCTTATAACAAGGAGAGAGATTATCAAAATGAATATTAAAATCCCTAATATCTCTCTCAACTTTTTTTTCTCACCTTTACATTATTATATCAACTAGAATATCTCTATTCTAGTGAGTTTCTAACTCATGTACATTATATATATTAAAATATTTTTCTCACATTATGATATTATTACACACCCAAGTATTCTAACTAGTAACAATAACCCATGTGAGTACTAATATTTTATAACATTACCCCTAGTGAGAACATGGGAGAAGAAAATCATATCTTGCAGAAGATTCTATTTGAAAAAAAAATCTTAGATCAGGTAACTATCATAAAGATGTATTTCCCAAATTGATTTCCTTTATTCCTAGACCACTTTCCAAAACAAAATTATGATTTTATAAGATTCAATAACTGCACAAAAATCCATGACAAGTTTACCTTCAAATCTTCTCATTCTGTCCAAAAATGATCTTATTTTATAAAATGAGTTTTTTTTTTCAAACATCTCGACACAAAAAGAGGATTTTATTTAAGACACCACAAAAAATAAAATTCAAGAAGTAAATTACACTACATCTCAGTGTAACCTCTTTGCTAGTGGCTGACAAGAGGCACTAGCTAACCTTCAACCTCCATTTCCTCCATCCTTCAATGTGTCAAATTGTTTACTTACCCAATGAATAATTGAAGCACATCTACATGTTATTTTGAATATAATAGGGTCCTCCCCAATATTTACATACCATTATAAAGTGGACATTTAATTCACTAAAAAATTATCTATTTGTAGGGAATTATTTTTGTCATTATTATTTAACGAATGACACATTTACTTTACCCTAACAATACACTTGTAAATGCTACTAGACACAATTGATCTACTGTTATAATACCTATTGAACTATAAAATCCCTCTTTCATGTTACTAAATATTTTAAAAAGTAACATTTTATATCTAAGATACAAAACTATATTAAACCTAAGAATATGAAAAATTAAACTAATACTTACAATACAACTAGGAAACCATAAAAATAGGACTTAAACATCTAATTAACTAGTATAAATATTAACATGGCTATTGTGACCATCACATGTATCTGGATTGATCTTGACACAAAAGTATTTCCATGTGAAAGATGGAAATGTGGATGCATGGATGGCTTGAAAACTATGCACATGGGTGGTGAAGGAATCTGTAAGTACACAATATGAGGGATAGATATTACAGAGTAATATGGCATGTGTTTGGTACCAAATACATATATATTTTGATGGATTAAGTATAAATTTGGCTTTGTTCACTTTAAACAAACACTACTGAAGGCACTCAAAATATCATATACTAATAACTAAAAATAATATTTACGTTGTATAATATAAATCTTATCATATTTAAAAATATGGTACATGGTCATTGAGACAAATACTAGAGTTGACCCATTCAATATTTGGGTTTTCATACCGCCCTGATACTAATTATATTTTTTTGTAGTTTTTTTAAATTTCAAGATGTAGAGATGCATAATTTCAACACACAATAATATTCTTCACTTCTCTGTTCATAACTATTAATATATTACACACTCATATATAATTATATAATATACCTTTACTAATGAGAGAACCACTATAAAAAATAACTCTAAAATCCCTTCTATTGTTGTCCCCTATTAATTTTCATGTTTCCATTATTATCTCACCTAGAATATCTCTATTTTAGTGAGTTGTTAACTCACATACATTCTGACTATTAAAAATATTTTTATCATAATATGATTTAATTACACACATAAAATATTATAACTACTAGAAATAACCCATCTGATTACTAATATTTCCTAATAGAAAATGTATTATATGATCATGGGTGAATCTCTTATAATGTACCACGAACCAATCCATCCTAGTACACTTATGAGGTCAAGGAATTTTGGATATTGATGTGATAATAATTAATACAAGAGAAAAATACTAACAAGTGAAAAATATAAAGTGTATACATACAACCCAACCATATTTTTAGGAATAAATCAAAAATTGACGTAGAACAATTTCATAGAATCGCAATAATAATATATATGAACAAAGATGCAGAAAGAACTTAAATAAACATGCAAAACAAGAAGACTAGATTTAATGTGGTTCACCCAATATGGGATAAATCCACCAAAAAACACTTGCTTAGATTTTATTACAAGCCACAAGAGTACAATCCACTCTTAGATCTATCTTCTCACAATTACAATTCTTAAATATTGTTTGGATCTGTAGTCAACAAACCCTCCTAAATTCATACCTGAATTCACACACTCTATGCTTCCTTCTCAAACCCTTATTATCATGATGTATTACCTATGAAATATCCATCTATACATAATACATCAACAAAGTGGTATTACAAAATAATGGGTACCAAAACCATGGGCAAAGTTAATCCAAAATGGTTTCCCATTAAAGGGAGTCCAATTTTTTTTTGAGGGGTTACCAGCCTTGAACCCTGGTGAGAATACATATAGAGCGTATAGTACATTTTAAATATAAAGTATCTGAAATACATTGTAATTTATAAATAAGCTCCACAACACAACACAAATTTCATCATGTGTCATAATAATGTTACATAGGATGGTGCTTTGGAAAGAAACATAGAAAGTCTAATGATAAAAGTAGGTGCTATAATAAGTGTTGATAAATGAATTTATATAAATAAACATGGATACCTTGCCTTACCTAGTCAGAATGTATGAATAATGATATATAGTGACAAAGTGGTGTTATGATGACTTTTGTACATCAAACATGTAATAATGTTAATGTAATATTATCACCCTAATATCCTAACCATCCATTATTTTTGAATCATAAAAGTATTAAATATTTAATTAATTTGGGAAT
The DNA here is from genome assembly GCA_037957365.1 of Torreya grandis. NCBI lineage: Eukaryota > Viridiplantae > Streptophyta > Pinopsida > Cupressales > Taxaceae > Torreya > Torreya grandis. Next base: position 227,657 of record JARHVA010002952.1, read on the forward strand.
GCCCTTTTATGTAAGACCAAACATTGAGAAATAATAATGGTTAACATTTAAAAATGTGCCTATGTAAGGCTAACCTTTTTGTATTAGGGTTGCAAGGATATTAATGTTAGGATTGTAATACCTATATACTAACAATGTAAGGAAGGAAAATGATCATTTGTATTTTTTAATCTTAGTTCTATTTTCAAGGAGGTTTCATTGTTAGAGAAGCTCGTGCAATATCTAAATATAAGCAATAGTTTCAATTATTTCAAACATTTTTGGGTAACTTGTTCTATATTTTCATATATATATATATATATATATATATATATATATATATATATATATATATATATATATATATATATATATATATATATATATATATATATATATATATATATATATATATATATATATATATATATATATATTTGGATTATTTATACAAGGAGTTCCCTAACAAATTGTATCAAATATCTTTTTGGATCCATGTCCATAGAAATGATAGCAATTTAAGGTTTTTTGTGTTTATTTATTTTATGCTTCCACCTTGGAAAATCAATATTTTAGTTATTATAAAGTGGAAACATAAGTGGAGGCATTAAGAGTATTTATAAAAATAAACCTATTTTTTGATACAATTAGTTTTTATTTTTATTTTCAAAACTGTGCTCCAAGAGTTTCAAAGTTAATAGAAATATGTCATTTTTAGCGAAGTGGATTCATTGTTATTGGTGATGTGGAGGGTGTCTCCCAATACTCTAGCCTTAGCTAATGATATATATTTATTTTATCTTCCATATACCAATGGGTAAATAGGAAAATCCTCAATTTTTTATTTCACCATAGGAATCCTTTGGCTTTTATTAAATTATGATTTATTGATAAATAGTTAGCCCTAAAAAGTTACATAATAACTTGAATATGGCATAGTGGGATATGGTATCCATTATGTTCTACAAATTTAAAACTTTTATATATTGGGTTGTTTATATTTATGAACAATATTAGTAAATTTGAGAGTTCATAAAACACACATACCCTATAGTAACCTTCATTGTAATTCTAATAACATTATGGGAGTCACACACACACACACACACACACACACACACACACACACACACACACACACACACACACACACAATATTGAAACAAGTTTAAAAAAACTTAGAATAATATGAAATCCTATAGAAACATATCAATTACATAATTTGGAAGATTTAAAACATTCCAAAATAATCATTTTGATGTATTGTAATAACCAATATATAAAAAATACACCTACCTGAATACTTAATAAAAGTCTATAATTATTTTTGCCTATTGTCTAAAAATGATTCTCTTTATGCTATCATTTTGGTATATTTCTATAGATAAGACATAAATACAAGTATAGCAGATTCAATGATTTCCATGTGAAGACCCTTCCCTTGAAATTCAAGTACATGTTTTATCATGGATCACAAATCCCTAAAATATAATAGTATTGAGGTCCTTCAAGGGTATTTTCCTAAATATCCTTATTGACTATATAATAACTCATAACTTATTTAACTCATATGTGTCCAAGAAGTGGCTTGCTATGCATATCCATGTGAAATTTTTGAGGTCATGGTAGCTACTAGAGGAAAATTAGATTGCAAAGGAAAATTTAAAAGTTTATTAGTTTTCAATGGTGATTACAATATTAAATGTTTCATGTTTTCCTTATCATTAGGTTGTTATGACATTGTCTTGGAAGCTTAGTGGCTTTGCTCAATGGAACTATCCTATGGGAATTATTTTAATTATGGATGCAATATAAAACTAGAAGGAAATAATACACTCTAAAAGGCATGAAATTAAGACCCATTCAACTTATTATTCTCATCACTTTTATTAGATAATGAAATAAGGTTCTTTAGGGGTAATGGATCAAATATTTGAAATTCATATTGTAGAGATAGGCATATAAACATAAACAATATAATTGCACATTATTATTCATAATAACTTTCAAGGGTTTACAAAACCTCAAAGATTACTGCCAAACTATTGGCATGATTGCATAGCTATACTTATTGTATAGTTAGTTGTCAAACATTAAACTATATTGATATCATTGCATACAAAAAATGTAAAATGAGATCACGGTCCAAGAATTGTTTCATTCAGGGGTCATTTAACCAAGTTTCAACCCATTTTCTCATTAGTGATCATCATGTAAAATAAATATGGGTATTGGAGTTTATATGTTTATTTTGGGGAGCTAAAACACTCATAATCAAGAATAAATATTACATTCCCATGATTGACCAATTTATCAATGATTGGATGGGGCTAGTTCTTTTATCCAAGTTAGATTTTTTGTCTAAGTACCAACATATTTGATTATAAGAATAAAATATCATTGAGACAACATTTTTAACAAACAATGGCCACTATGAGTTCTTGATGATGCCATTTAGCCTCAAAAATGCTATATAAACATTATAAAGTTTGGTTAACTATATTATTTTTGCCATGGATTTGAAAATTAATTTTGGTGAACTAGATTTCATTATGGTATATAGCAAAACATAATAATGTTATATACTACACTTGGACATACACACACACACACACACCTTGGAGCCCTTGGCCTACAATAAATTATATAAAATTTGATCTAAGTAATCCTTTGGTACTACAAAGGTAGAATACCTTAGACATATTTTATTAAAAGATGAGGTTCAAGTGGATCCAAAAAAAAATGAGGATATGAAAAACTAGACAAAACCTAAAACCTTTAAAAGTCTTTTGGAGATTTTAAAGCCCAATTAGATATTATTGCAAATCTTTCAAATATTTTGGAAAAATTTCAACTCATTTTATTTCCATTTTACATAATAGATATTTTTCCTTGTCTGATCCATTATAAATTTCCTTTTCACACCTAAAACATGTCATATGTACTAACCCTATGTTATCCATGCCTGATTTCTTCAAACCACTCCTCATTTAAAGTGATGCTTTAGGGATTATAGATTTTTAGTATTTATGAAATAAGTAATACCTCTACCCTTTACTCTTTTTTTAATCTACAAAAAGCCACATTTGATGAGGAAATGTTAGCCATTCTCCATGTCATAACTAATTGGTGGCCATATCTCTTGGCATTAGATTTTGTTATTAAAAATGGGTTAAAAACTCTTAAGATATGATTATGATCTTTTATAAAATAAGGGTAGGTAAAATGTCATGGATATTATCCCATCCTTAAAATTTGAAGACGAAGGGGAAATATGTGCCTTGTCCTTACCTAACTAATATTTTCTGCATGTAATCTAAATAAAGTGGAAAAAAAATACCAAGTTGAACAAATAATCCATCACGTCACCACAAACCCCCCATATAAACCAAGCTACTCTTGAGATGTATATTGCTTAAATTCTCATAGGCAAATCATGCTTGCTACAAATTAAACTTATCAAGATAAGATGTTAAAATAACTACATACAATACCTTAATGGGATATTATATTTTATTAACAACATATGCAATGTGGTTCAAACCACTGAGTTCTAGTATGGGATGAATTAATATTTAAAAAAAATTGTTGCATAGTATGATAGTTTAAATGTTATAATGGAGATAATACACATACATTAGGAATGTTACAACCATTAAAAATACCTACCACATTATGGAGTGTTATTTACATGGATATGATTGACAGAAAAATATGTCCATTATGTTTAATGTCCCAACATTGAAATGCATTAACTATGTCATTAGTCTACATGGAACAAACTCTTCACCTTCAAGGTATGGCCATAGTTATTCTATATGTTAAATATCCCATCTTCACTATTAAATTCTAAATATAACTATTTAAACTATAAGGTACAAAACTAGAAATTATCTTTACATATCATTCAATGATTGATGGTTAGACAAAAATTATCCATAGTTATTTGGAAACATACCAGTGTTATTTTTATTTAGAAAAATAGACTCACTAGTCTAAATGGCTACCTCTTACCAAATGGTGGTAAAATAATGCTTACCATGTATTCACCAACATGACACCAATATGTGTACAACTAACTAAAACTTTATGTCACATATTAATTTCTAAGAATATCCAAAGTTCACACAATCAACATAACTCTAAGCCAATGAGAGAATCAAATTCAGACTTTAAAATAAAATAAGGTAAAGGCAAAAAATTATATGAAGAAACAAATATATCAACACCACTAATATAAATTATTCACTATTAGGGACATGGTTTTTTTATGTCTCTAGCCATACAAGTAGACTTTATTTAAGCTCAAAGGTGGTTAAAATTTACTTCTTAAATTATATGGACCATACCAAGTGCTAAAACAATTTGAGAATGTCTTGTAAAAATTAGACCTACCTCCATCTTATAATATTCATTTATTGTTCCAAGTGTCATATTTGAAGAAGGGAATTGGACAAAATTTTCATGTTCAAAGAACACATCTTGACTTGGATGAATAGAGGTCCATGATCCTTGAAAAAGAGTCTATTTTTTATACACATACACACTCACTCAATAATCAATCCACAACTAATATTATAGTCCAGTGGTTGGGAATGCAATAAAAATTTTCCACTTGGGAACCTCTTCAACATCTTCAATAATATTACCACAACTTAAGCTTTGAAGACAAATGAATTTTAAGGTGGAGGAGGGCATGTTATGAACCCTATATATTAAACATCTATTATAATTTTTACATTTTAATAGTTTTAGTTAGTTAAAAAAATGAAGCACCCCTTATATGTACAGTTGACCCTTTAGTAATAACAATAATTAATAATAAAATTGGGTGGGTATTTAAATATAAACCTTGAGTATTATGACTAGGGTTGAAAACATATTAGGGTTAGGATTGTGATGCTTGTATATTGATATTTTTGTAAAATAAAAATTGTTAGGATTTGATATTCATAACATTATTAGTCATTGTATGATATACAAGTTTTAGTATTTTAAACCTATTATAGGATGTTAGTTGGTTTTTTATTATCGAGAATTATATTTCGATAAGGTTTATTATTACCCATGTGTATTACTGGGTAAGTTTTTATTTTTCCTCCCTATTTATTAGGAGGTGGTTATGTTATCTTGATGGCTATATAATAGCCAAATGTATTGTATCGAATCAATGAAGAAAGAATATTATATTTGTGTGAATATGTTTCTATGTGCAATTTGTATTCAGATTTATCATTTTACATCAATGGTATCAGAGCTTATTATTTGGTCTTGTGCTTGTAATGGAATCTTGTGTATAGATTTATTGAGTGATCAAGGGCAGAAATTTTTCTATTGTTAATCACCCCGATCTATGGTGAAAAATAATCTGAGTATTTCTTGTTTAATTATACCATATACATTAACTATTTTTTATACATGCTTCTATTATTAATGTTATTTCCCATTACATATAGTATTCACATGCTTAGTAGTCACATGAAAGTCTATTGACAAGATATAAAAAGATTGGTCACCCGTGATGTAGTCTGAAACATCATTACTTGCATCACTACATAGATTTGAAAAGCAGCCTAAAGTTTCATACTGATTTCAATGTTATCCAACCATCAGAGATATTATTATAAATCATTAGATAATATTATTATTTAGTTGTACGTATACATATTTGTCATAGGATCCAAAGTCAGAAAGAACAAATAGGAAGTTGAGATTTGAAGCTGTATTTGGGTTTACATGATTTCTGATCCAAGCAATCTCATCTCAATATCTTTCTAGATATGATTTGAATTCATTTTCTCAATATATTTACACCATGCCATTTAACTTGATGCATGTTCAATAGTCTCCATTTTCATGACTTGTGTTTTTAGGTTTGCAGTCTAATCTAACTGCTCATCTCGATTCCCACATTGACATATTGATTCAACTAGATCATGCAATGTCACTAGATTTAGGTTAATGATTTTAGTTAAGATATTATGCATTTATTTTAGATGTATTTTAGTATATGTGTCAATTTATCATTTTATCAAAGTCAACATTACTTTATAAATAGTCAAGTTGATATTTTTAAGTTGGTTTAGTATTGTTAATATAGTCAATAGTATATCAAGTGAAGTCAAAATCTTCATATTTTTTATTGAATCTACATTATTGTGTCTCATAAAAATTAAATATTAATGTCAATTATTTTTATTGTATATAAGTATAGTATTTTTTTGGTCCATTATCAAATTTAAAAAGATGAAAAATGAGTTGTTTGTCAAAAATATCAATAATTGAATCATTTTTTCAAAAGAGTCAAAGTTTTTGACTTAGAGATGCATTTTCACTTGTACATGATGTTTGAATTATAAAAATAACTAAGATTTATAAAAACATGTATTGAGCAAAGAAATAACCTATTGGAGGATAGAGGCATAGGAGGATGGAGGCCATTTAAACCTCTCACAAGCTACTAGCGAAGAGGCCACTTCTGATTTAGTGGCACATTTGTGTGGTGTGTGTTAATAAGAATAGGAGCACATTCATGTTTAGATACATTTTCTTATTTAGTTTTTAAATAAACCCATTTGTAGATATTCAATAAAAATTTGTGTTTTTAGAAAACTCATTTTTGGGGAGTAGGAAAAGATTTCGAGGTAAACTCAGGGATGGTTATCTAGTTAGTTCCAAGCTTGTATATCTTAGAGATTTAAAATTTAGGCACCCAATGAGGAAGGCAAAGTCCCACAATATCCAAAAGAGGAAGGTATTAGTATTTCATTATTTGGCTCACCACTACACCTTCACGAGGGTAAACATATAATCTATGGAGTTTTTACCTAATCTAATCAGTTCCTTCAAGAGGTGGTTCAATATTTTGATAATATGATTTTATCCCCATGTTCACATTAAGGGAATGCTAGGAATTAATAATGTTAATTTAGTGAATGTTAGGATTTAATATTCATAACATTATTAATTATTGTATGTTATATAGGTTTAATTATTTTAAACCAACTATAACATATTAGTTGGTTTTTTATTATTTGGGATTCTATTCTTGAAAGGTTTGATATTGCCTGTGTGTATTATTGGGTATGTTTTTATTTCTCCTCCCTATTTATTAGGAGGTAGTTACACTATCTTGATGGCTATATAATAGCCAAATGTATTTTATCGAATCAATATGAAGAGAGAATATTATATTTGTGTTATTATGTTTTTGTGTTTAATTTGTATATGGATTTCTCATTGTACATCAGGATCATGTATATTATGTAATTTTAGACATAAAAAAATATTATATGGAACTTGGAAATGTCAATCTTGACTTAATATTATCCTACATGACCTGTACATCTCTTAAAAAATCCTATTCACCATTCCTACGCATCTCCATGTTAGTTATGAGACCGTTCAATTCTAAGTTTATATCAATAACCTACAAAAACATTTTAGTCTTTGATAATATAGCTAAATATCCTAATAAAAAAATTTCAAATGACCACATAATAATTTTTACCTCCCATATATAAGAATGTTAAACTAGACAATAACATCAATATAATTTAATTGAGGCTGATGTTATATTCCTTCACCTTGTAATGACTATTTTTAAAATATAAAACATTCATGTAGGTTGGCCATTCATTTAGTGTGTTAATGGCATGAGAAATTACCCAATGGAGTACATACAAATACAAATCAAGCTATGACTGATTACACATATGAAATAATCATTAAATTATCAAATATACTATAGATTGATAAAAACTACACTTTTCTTCCCAAATTATGATTCAATGACTAGCAACAATCACAAACTATGTCTAAAACACACCAAACCATGTTAAGAGATAATATTTTCAATATCAAATCCATATTTCTGGGTGCATTCATATATTTAAAGCACACAATTTTATAGTAACACTAAGGGGAAAACTACATGGGATTTATTTTCTTTCTAAGAGTATTGGATACTTATATAGTAGTCCATCATTAGTGGTGGTGATTGGGTCAACTCAGTCAAATATGCTCCCTTGCCTTTCTATAAGTTTTTACCATTCAATAGTGGACCTACGTTTTCAAGTAGAATGAAACTTATTTGTTGAGTTACACACACATTCAAGGGTCCAATTTTATACACAAGATAGGGTGGTCTACATCTATCCGATTTATTTCAATAAACTAGGACTCAAATAACATCAATTGAATAGAGCCTTTGTATACATGGATGAGTTGGTAAGGACCAATTATATCCATAGATATAGAAAAAGGTAACCTAAAACTCAAATGTCAAGATCAAAGTGGTCCAAATTCTAAGAATATGAAACAAGGACATAGCTCTCACTAGACCTCAATAAAGGTAAATTATTGTAATTATGAGTGTTAAGGTGTAAGTAAAGTAAATGATGGATAAGTGATTATAAACAAGTTAAGGCACATTAGCCAACCAAATGGGGTTTAATTCAGTCCATGGTGATTAATGTAAAGCCTAAGTAACCCTATATCTATACCATATTATTTGGTATAAGTAGGAGCTTAGACAAAGATAGTCACATACATCCAAAATTACATAAGCAACATGTAAAATTATTAGTAAATCAAATAATATAGGGTTAGAAATAAATACCTTGGGTTATACCCATCAAAGGTTCATTATTCCCCATTTGGATCTAGTGGCACTTTGTAATAGATTATTGTGGGATGAAGACCTTAAATATTTGGATGAATATCTAGATATCCTTAGTTATGAACTCACAATGACCTATCCCATTGATATTCCATGACACCACAAGACAAGACATGAAATAATATTCTAATCCTGTAAATTTCTCAAATAATCCTTATGGGAGAAATATGAGTGCAATAAGAGTTTATTAATGTTATATATCCTATTAAGAATTAAATATGACACACATATGTTGTTCAAAACCAACCCTAAACTTTAATTTTATGGTATCAACTAGGATAATATAGTTCGAATATGTTATTTGGCATACTACAATATCAGCCAAACTGATAAATTAAAAATGTCAGTAGGCATGCTCAGAATTATATGAAGTTGGAAAATATAATACAAGGGATACAAAAGTACAAAAAAATGGTATCATCTCATATATATCTGTGTGTGTGTGTGTGTGTGTGTGTGTAATATTTCAAATTTACACATGAAATAGACACAATTGAAATATAGATAAAGACTTACAGGAGGTTAGACTAACATTAGTAATGGTGTAACATGATATATTGCAAACATCTCTTACAAATTACCATGATATTATCTCAACCCATTCCCATGTACTTAAGGAGAATGATACATGGATAAACCACTAAAATATAAAGCATTAGTATAGTGATAAAGTAAAAATCTTAGGTGTATACATATACCCCATTGGAATATTATCATATGCCATTATAGTGTAACATATGATGGTGCCTTTTGACAGATACATAACAACATTAAAGAAAATAATTGAAAATAAATACACAAAGAAGCAAAATTAACTAAAACTAAATAAAATGAAAATATAAACATTCAATTAAATTTCTAATTATAGATAACACTACATGTGTTTCAGGTGATATAAAGTGCCCATTAAGAAGAATGAAAGTTAAACCTAAAAAATAACATAAAAATCCAATTTTTTTGTTATCACCAAAAACTTCTCTATCTCACTGAGATCTTAAGCATTCATTTAGTTCATGTACATAAAATATAGAGACAAGGATATCGGAAGAAAATGAAATCTTTTGGTAAATAATTGAAAATTTTAAAATTGGATATTTTACTATAAATAGGTAAAACTTATTCATTTAAGATTTTTCTATTTTTGGAAGAAGAAAATCTCTATGTGACCAAATTTATCAATTTTAGATATTATGGCTCTCTTACATCAAGGTAGACATTTTGGTCAAAATATCATAGATGAGGTTGGATCCCTATATGTAGGTGGTGCATTTATTGTTTATTTTTTCATTTTGGGTAAAAATGAAATATATTAGGAAATCTAGGTGTTAGATTGAATCTATATAGTATAATTCAACCCCCAAAAACATGAAAAAATGCATGGATTAGGATGTTTAATTGGTAGTGAACATAAATTATAAACTAAAGACATATGCATTTATTAGGGATAGGAAAAGAAATTACCACCTTTGAAAAATTCTATCAGTTATGCTAGTATAATTTGTAAGGGAAAAAATTAACTCCTACCTTAGAGGATAGGATATGGATGATATAATTATGTAAAATACTAGATGATATAATAAAAAATTGGTAAATTGTTTGATACTATAGGGTATGACTAGTGATGTTAAGAATATAAACATGGCTAATGTAGTTTTATACTTGCTTAGTGTATCAAAAAGGATAAGCATTGATGATACATTAGGATATGGTTAATGTAGTAGGATGATTATCTATTCGATAAAATTGAGTTATATGATAAATGATACCTTATAATATGGATGTGGTAAAAAATTTGTCTTAGTTGATGTCCTAGGTGATTTAACTTATTTTGGGAATAATGGAGTTCTATTCCTATTTTAGTTAAGGGTTTGGATTAGTAAATCAGTACAGAATATAACAATAAATACAATCATAATTTTTTATACTATTTATCTTTTTAACCTTTATAAAAATAATAATAAATAAAAAGAAATATAACTTAGCCATAAAATAGACTGATATTGTTGATAGAAAGGTTGAAAATAGTTGTACAGGATTGAGAAGGTATCATCAACCTAAATCTAGGTTTCATTGGACAAAAGGATAAGAGTACCAAAAAGTGGATGCTTTGGTATCTAACATTGTTATCCGTTCCTATCACTATTGTCCAAATTGATCACAGAGACCTAAAACTTTTTTGTTAGTTGCATTGTGCCTGTGTGAGAGTGTTTGTGAAAAATCAAGCATTGGTCATCGACAAAACTCATTATGGAGCTGATTTTGTCTTCAAACCCTAACCCTTCATCATGCTTGATAAAATTACAATTGAGTCACTTGAGAAAGAGGGGGTTTAGTGTGAAATATGTATTGAATGTGAAATCTACACTGTTTGTGTGGGCATACTACCTACATACCAATACTTTGAAGAGGGATCAAGCCATATGTAGTTCTCCCGCATAGTGTGCTTTGTGAAATAGTGTGATGCAGATGAGAATGAGAAATTGATAGTGTTTGAGGTGGCTAGGGATTATTATGAGGATTTAAGTAGGTTTACAGTTGTGTTGGGTGACTGCGTGCAAAGAATAGGGAAGTTTGACTTAGTGCTTTATTTTTATTTTTTTTTGGTTTGTAAGTTTTGTCACCTCCTCTGTAAATAAGATTTGAGTGGGTTTTATAGGGAACAATTAATCATGGGTCAGATGTAATCATGTTAGGTTGATCTAATTAAGGATAAGGATTGGATGAAAATGATCATTAGGGCTCAAACTACAAATGGATAGGACCATAAAAAATGAGACACTTCTCTATGGAGTGTTATAGTCCAAATGGGGAGTTCATGTCCTATAGGATCAAGCCCTGGGGGGATAATATTAGTATGGGGAATATTGTCTAGTTGAGGTGGAATGACTGTTCAAAAGGTTTTAGATGACTAAAAATGAGTAAAAAGGTGTCTATAAGGGTCACAAGAGAACAGAAAAAGGACCTATTGATGGGGTATTATAAGCCACACTCAAACTACCAATTTTGACATTTTATATGACTATATTTACCCTCCCTTAATTCTAGTGATGTAGTAAAGTGAAATACTAGGACAAAATAAAATTAGAAAGCATACCTAAATTTACTTGTAAGGGTGAATCCCATGCATATGTGTGATGCTAAGTGTGCATAGAGAGAGCACAATGTGAAGCATAAATATACAAGAGAAAACATGGTGTAGATTTGTTTTTACTAGACATGTTATGTCTACAATAATAATGCACAAAGGTTGGGTAAAAAAGAAAGGAAGAGAAAGGAATGAATACACTTCACCAGGTACACAAACCAATACAAAACCTATTTTGATGTTGAGTTATGTTGAGTGATGACGGGTATGTGATGCACCAAGATTAATATCATGAATGGAGTTGAGTGCTTGATTCCTCAAGGGTGGATAAAGAATATAAAGGCTGGTCCTTTAGTTCCATCATTTCCCACTATGTAGTGAAGCTATGTGATCATGTGTGTGTTAATAAATGTTTTGACTACGTGTCCAATCCTTCTAAGTAGGTGGCTCAAGAAAATAAAGGCTAGCTAGTAGTTTGGCTCCATCATTTCCCACTAAGTGTGAACTATGAATTGATACCAATATGAACGTGTCATATAATATGGCTAATGAAGCCTATGAATACTCTATAATTTAACAATGTGGCATGAATAGTTGAATGTGTCCTAATAACTAGGCCAATCTTGGCCACTCCAAAAGGTGGAGATTAGGATTGTATGAATTCCACTCTGAAACTGAGAACTAGGCTTATATGAAAGCCACTCCAAAATGATTTCAACCATTTGAAGATGGAATAAGACACGTAACTATTGAGAATACTTGGGTAATAAAATGAACTTGAAAGAAAATAAGGCAAATGTGCCACACACATTGCCCCAATCACTAGTGTCTATAACATGGATTCTGATCTAGAAGTTGTACCAACTACCCAATCTAAAATTGGAAGCCCCTTATATCTAGATAATTTAAATAAAATTGTACTAAAGCTTCCCAATCTGATCTAGACTATATCTAACAAAACTATAATTAAATTTACCTTTCTATTTATTTCTAAATTTTTTGGGTTTTTTACTATTTGGATAGGAGCACTGAAAGTGGACACTTTGTTGTAGAGTGTTGTATTTTGAATGGGGTATTCTTATCCTTTACTATTTATGATGATTGTTCTATGTTCATCCCTTCTTTTCTAGTCTATTCTGCATGTTTTTAATTTTGATTGATATTTTGAGTGTTTTGAAAACTAATTTTGACTAGTAGAGGGCTCTGATCTCTATGAAAAAATCCCTATTTATTTCCCTCTCTTATAAGGGTAGGATTGAATACCTTACAATGACTAACCTTAGAATAAATATCCCTACAAGTGTGTTATGTTATGAAATACATGATATAGCAAGGATGCTTGAAAAGATGTCTAAAGATATAATATAGTTTGTGTTGGATATTATTAGATCAACAGAGGTATGCCTAGATAGATGTAACAATGTAATAGTATGTGCAATATACTGAACTAAAACTTAAAATTTGGTTATTTTTTAAGGAGGGATGGAGCACAATGTCCATCATGGCATCTAAAATGGCAAGATAATGCATGATGTGGATCATGGCATTACAAATAACTGAGAAGAAAGAAAACAAATAAATAAGCACGCAAGGCAAGAAGCAAGAAGCATACAAAAGAGGCCAAGTGGAAAAGTAAATAAGGGACATGGGCACATGTTACTCAAACTAGGAAAGTAAGCATATAAGGCATGTTCAAATTCCCATATACACATACAATTGCAAACAATCAAGATTGGTTTGAGGGACACAAACACATACAAGAGTACAAGGAAAGGACATGGAAAACATCTTAAGGCATATGCAAGTAACAAAAAAATAACTGAGAAATGCAATCACATTTATCTAATCAAACCAATAAATAAAGTCATGTAAATTTTGAAAATACTCTCACATCTAAATGATCAAATCAAGAAGTAAAAGTATGCAAAACATGTAATACAAGACTAGGTAGATGTTAAGAAATACACAAGTGCTATATACAAGTGAGTGTCGATAGAATAATATGTGTAATATAGTAATTAATGTACATCAGCATGATAAGTAGAGTGTGTGGTGTAGGAATGACATCACCTATATGGTGTAGTCATGTAGAAGATCTCCCCTGTGGGTAGATATGTTGATGTATGTCTCAAATGTAAAAGTAGGATGCCCCCTCAATGGGTAGAGTGAAGCAATCAAGGATCTAGGTGTCACTGGACACACTCAAATAAGATCAAGTGAAGCATATTAATGTAGACAAATCAAAAAATAATAGTATAGAATATCAAAATGTAAGTCTAGAATGGTAGTAGAAATTTAAAGCATGGATAATGCATATAATTGAGATTTTTTTTTGGTGTTTTGAGTTATTTTAATGTTTTTGTGTTTTGAAATATTATATTTTTTTTGAAATTTTGAAATATTATTTTATTTTTTGTAGTTTGAAATAAGCTATATACAAGTAATCATAAGGAAACTATGTATAAGAAATAAAAAAGAAACTATGTACAAGTAAGCTGAGAAATTATGTACAAGAAAAAAAATGATACTAGCCAATGACTCTCATAAGAGAATCCCTATCATGGTTTCATATATCAAGGAGAGGGATCATGCATGATCATGAAGCATGATTGAAGGGATGAGACTGTGACTCTAAAAGTTGTGTATGTTGTAACTTCTATAAAATCTCTATAGTGGAAATTGACTGTGGGGTCCCCTTGTAACTCTAAAAAGTGGATGAAACTATGGGGCTCTTAGGGACTCATCTTGTTGTATAATAAGGTCTCTAAAATTTTTATCTATGTGTAGAGGCATAAGACCTCAATGATACTACCCTAGGTGTGAATACTGTAGTTGGAAACTATCTAGAGTCTTGAAACTATCACTGATGTAGTGGTCACTCTAAAAGAGGCCTCCATGGAAGTTTATGAAGTCTTTGTGATAGTGAGGGAGGCCTCAATTGTGTCTAAATATCAACTAGAGGAAGAATTGTAACTAATGGAAGAGCTAAAACTAGTGACTACAAAGTAGGAAATGGATTTGAAGTGGGGATTGGTAATTCATACATAAATCTACCAATTGTAATAACTTGATTAGCATGAATGTATTTCACACATATATGAACTATAAAAGGTACTATATAAAGTCTATGGATCCATGGTTAACCAAGTAGCTTTTCAAAGACTCCTACACTAGGAACAATATTAAATGGTGTGGCCACATATTCTAGACCAACTTGTAGAGGAAGTATAATCTCACCTATTGAACTCTATATCTATCCACTAAATCAACTGATAACTTTGTATGTTAGGGTGATATCTTGCTTTGAATATCCCAAATGCTAAATTAATTTTATAGTGCACATGTTCAAATTGGATCCATTTCCTATGAGAACACTGTGAATGGTATGGTGATCAATTAGGCTTTGATAAAGAGTGCATAGTAATCTGAATCATCCTCAACTATCTACTGCTTTGAGAAGGAGATTGAAGGTTTAGATGAAACTCTAGAATTATACACACCAATCATGTTTCTCAAAGGATGTGACTCAACTTAAGTTGATTGATATGTAGTTGGTAGAGGGTGTGCATGATATGCATGGTGAACACATGATGTACCTCCTATCTCTTATTTATAATGTCGTGGGAAAGGATATAAAAAAATTAGAGCCTTGTCCTATGTTTGTTTTGCCTGATTTTATCTTCAAACCCTAACCATCCATCATGCATGATAAAATGACATTTGAGTCACTTGAGAAAAAGGGGGGTTAGTATGAAAGATTTATTAAACATGGAATCCACACCCATTGTGTAGGTATGTTATCTACATACAAATACTCCAAAGAGGGATCAAGCCATATATAGTTCTCCCACCTAGTGTGCTTTATGCAATAGTGTGATGTAGATGAAAATGCCAAATTGATAGCGTTTGAGGTGGCTAGAGACTGGTATGAGGATTAGAGTAGGTTTCCAGCTGTGTTGGGTGACTGTATGCAAAGAATAAGAAAGTTTGCCTTAGTGATTTATTTGTATTCTTTCTTGCTTTGTAAGTTTTGTCACCTCCTTTGTAAATGAGCTTTGAGTGGGATTTTATAGGGAAAAATTGGTCATGGATTAGATATATTCATGTTAAGTTGATATAATTAAGGATAAGGAATGGATGAAAATGACTGTTTGGGATCAAAGTGCAAATGGACAGGATCATCGAAAATGGGACAATTTTCTATCGGGTGATATAGTCCAAATGGGGTGTTCCTATCCTACAAGCTCAAGACCTAGGGGAATAGGATTGGCATGGGGAATATTGTCTAGCTAAGGTGGAATGATCATTCAAAAGGTTTTAAATGATTGGAAATGAGAAAAAAGGTGTCTAGAAGGGTCACAAGAGCATGCAAAAAGGACCTATGGATGGGGTGTTGCAAGCCACACTAAAACTACAAATTTGGAGATTTTATATGACTACATTAGGGTATGGTTAGTGTAACTATAAATTTCAACATGACTAGTTAATTCTGATGCTTGGATGATGTAGTAAAAAAATTGTGAAAATTTTGATTTTATTGTTTGGATTTAGTGGTTGACTTTTATTTCATATTTTTAGATCAAAATATGATTGTGCTTTACTATTTTAAATTTGGTATGGATAAAAGAGATTATGCAAAACATAGATACTATTTCACTATTGGATAGACTATATATACTTTTGGAATTGTAAAATCTCATATTTTGATGATGGGATTCACAGGGATTGTGTACATGGCCACCCACCTCTCAGCATGTAGATCATCTATATGTTATCAAGGTGATGGAAGAGTACCACTAACACTTTCAATGGCATGTGGATGGGTACATTATTGATATGGCCATCATATTAGAGTACATCCATGCCATTTTTGGTTTACATACTATAGCCACTCCTATGATATGTGACACACTAGACTACAAATAAGTAGAGTTATCTATCTTAGATGGATAATTGGTTAGATTGATATGATGTATAACTATTTTAGGTATATGTTTCAAGAATTATAGATATT
The DNA here is from genome assembly GCA_037957365.1 of Torreya grandis. NCBI lineage: Eukaryota > Viridiplantae > Streptophyta > Pinopsida > Cupressales > Taxaceae > Torreya > Torreya grandis. Next base: position 244,415 of record JARHVA010002952.1, read on the forward strand.
TGAAAATTACTCATTATAATTATGACCATACACATATTATGTTATATGTTTGATGGGGTTGTACCCATATATATTATAGCTATGTGTCAATCTATGCTAGAGAATGACATATTAAATTATATGAGAGCTATCATATGGGTGCATTTGGCTCATTATTTTTATAATGCTTATAGTTGAGTTAAGTATACTATGGGTCATTTTATTATCTTTTCTATTTAGATATAAGAGAAGTTATTTATGTATAAACTAGTGAAATTAACTCGTGTGGTTGATTATCATCTCTTACGAGTGAAGAAATGGACTCAAAAATATAATATTCAATAAATACCACATGTTATTAAACTAGAGACCATGAAAGAAGATCAAATAGTGTGAATGTTGTATAGAGGCCATGTTGATGCATGGTATTCTTGGCCAACCATTTTGTCGGTGAAGAGATTGATTTAAATTATTAGACATTAAAAATCATGGGTTGAAAACATCTATGTGATCACTTCACAAGGAAGTTCAGACTAGTACACCATTAGGAAGATTTGAATGTCCCACACTATTATTCCTAACATGCAAGGAAGCAATAAAGATTGGTTGGCTAAAAGATTACAAATATGGTTCTTATAGTAAGACCTCTTCAACTAGTTATGGGTAAAATATAATAGTAACAAAGAATGGGAAACACAAGGAGAGGGAAAGGTAGGTAGGAAATATACATGACAAAACTACAAAGATATCCCAAGGTGGGCTTAGTTGATAAGTGGATCATACATGGGTGATCATGGAGGTTGGATCAGTATTCTATGGATTTCAAAAGGGGGGTACCCAATGGAATGCTCACAGGAGATAATGTCATAAGTGATTTGGTATCCAACATATAGTCATTGTAGATAATATAGTAGTTATATACAGTAGTTGGTTAATAATGTAGCATGAAATAAAGTCACCATTCAATGATATCTACTACAATATTCAAAATGGAATTTTAAACAAGAACATATCTACTGTAGATCACCATATTTAGAACAAAAGTTTAAATATGAAAATAGTAGAATAAAATGTAGCACATCCCAGTATATTATCACTTCATAGTCCAGGTTAATAACATAGCATGCAATAAACTCACCATTCAGTAATACATTTGATCCAAAACTTAGAAGTTTTGATTGACAGATATTTCAAGAACATGAAAATAACACAGTAACAATGATTTCTTTGAGAAGAGATATTTTATTACTCAAGATTAAAAATACAACCATATGCTTATCTCTGAGAAGAGATGTCTGATTTCCATTTTGGGTTATGTTGTTCTCAAAATTTGTTACTCTTTTTTGGGACAACATATGAACTATTTTGGTCCTATAGGCCAAAATTCCCTCTTCCCTTCTCAAAAATTGTTCTGATCATTTAAATTCTCCATTTTTCAAGCTTTTTCCACTAATGAACTTCACTAGAATAAATCTACTGACTCTGCAGGCTTGAATCTACGGACTTTGCAGGCTTGAATCTACGGACTCTGTAGGCCTGAATCTATGGACTCATTTATATGGACTCTGTAGGCTTGAATCTATGGACTCATTTCTATGGACTTTGTAGGAAATAATCTATGGACTAATTTCTATAGAATCTACCAGTTCATTTCTACAGACTCTGCATGTTCATATCTATGGACTCTGTAGGAAAGAAACAAGCTCTCAACACTTAGGCAATTTTAAGGTTGGTTCAACGCTAAAGTTCAACCAAAAGGTTTAATGATGTCGACAAGCTTAAAGATTTAAGTGCTTCAAAAAAAGTTCAAAGTTCAACTGCTTCAGCAAGTTCAATAGCTTCAAAAGACTCAGCGAAAAGAAGGCTTGAACCCTTTAACCATTGAACTATTGAACCAAAAATTTCAACAGGTTCAAAGGTTCAAAGGTTTAACGTGATTGGTTCAAAGCAGTTGTTTCACCACATTAGTTTTAAGATATCAAGTGAATGAAAGGAACACAAGAGAGTGCTTGAACCATTGAACTGTTAAACCATTGAACCAAAATGGTTTAAAGGTTCAAAGGTTCAATCAGTCAGTTCAAGTGGTCAATTCAAAGGAGTTCCCCAAAGTGAAGAGACCAGGTGCCCTTATGGAGGACAGTAAACCAAAATCCAAGTGCCCTTGCAGAGGGTAGTGAAGAAAAGAAAGCTTTGAAGAACAAAGGAATGAACCATTGAACCATTAAACCATTGAACCTTGAACCAAATTGGTTCAACAGGTTCAACAATTTCAACGAGTTCAATGGATTCAAAGAGATCAAGTGTAGAAAAATAGAGAAGTGATGGAACAAAGGATGAACTAATGAACTGTTGAACTATTGAACCAAAATGGTTTAAAGGTTCAAAGGTTCAATGATTCAAAGGAAGCGCCAAACAAAGGAAGGAAGTGGATGATTCCAGAGACTAGGTCAAAGGGATGGTTCAACCAAAGAGCAAAAAAGTGATTGAACTATTGAACCTTAAACCAAAAAAAAAGCTCAATAGGTTCAAAGGTTCAAAGGTTCAATGAGATTGGTTTAAAGTGATTGGTTCAAGCGGTTAATGAATGAGTAAGAAAGCCATTTAACCATTGAACCTTGAACCAAAATGGTTCAACTATTCAAAATTTCAAAGGTTCAACATTGATGGTTCAAAGGAGTGTCCCAAAGCTAAAAGAACAAGTGCCCTTATGGAGGGTAAAGAACATTGGTTCAAAGATGAAAGGAATCACTAGACAAAGGGATGGTTCAATCAAAGACCAAGAGAGTGATTGAACCAATAAAGTGATTAAACCAAGAAAGCGATTGAACAGGGGAAGTGATTGAACTATTGACATCCCTATAGATGTCAAATTTAAGATAATGAAATATCTGTCAACTTTCAAATAAAGACACAGAAATAAGTTTCTCTCAGATTTTTGTAGAGGACACCAAGTGGTAACTATAGAAGGCTTTAATGTGTTTTTCTAAATACAATGGAAGTTGCCACGTGTCCCTTGTAAAAATTGACAGAGAACACCAAGTGTCAACATCTGCCATTTCTTCCTTTTGTTTCATTATTTAAGGACTATGGTAGGTCCTGACTAAGTTGCTAAAGTAAGTAGAGTGCACCAAGTGTCATCATCCGTATGAATCCAAATGAGTCTCACATGTTTCTATAGTGTTTCTAAAATCTCAGTGGAAGCCACCATGTGTCATCTTCCATAGGACTCTCAAAAGATATCTTAAGCTTCTATAAGTTAAGTGGAACAAGCCACATGTCCTATTTTAACTCAATAGAGCATGACAAGTGTCTGCATCCACATTTCCCTTTGAACAAATTCAGCGATCGGCCAAAGAGATAGCCCAAGAGCTCAGATCACACAGATAAGGATGAAATATATCAAGGAAAGGGATAACAATGGAGAAAGATTAGAAATATCTACGCATGGGATATGTTTCTAGAAGTTAAATCAAACACATCAGCAAACACATTAGGAAACACATTAACAAACACATTAGGAAACACATTAGGTGGCCCATATTAAAAACTGACGCTCAATTCCAGCATAGCCCATGGACCAGATTTAAAATGTATTAAATGCATAGTAAGCCATTTTTTGTAAAACAAAGCACCCAAGTCTTTCTTGGAGCAATATATATATAGGACTCTCTCTTATTGTTTTAGGGAGATCTCTCTGTTATCAAAAAAAAACTCTACCCAAATTGAAAGGCATTACTGAGACTTTGAACTCAAATTGTTGATCATATTTCGTTATTTGAATAATAAAACAAGTGACTTTTCAGACTTTATGCTGGAATAACTTGGTTGTTGGGGAAATTGTTTTTGTGTTTGTTTCCTTAATGCATTTTTTGTCCATTTAATTAAATAAGTAGAATTAATGAAAGTAATCAAGAAGGTGTCCTGAAGCTGGCTGTGGAGAGACTTTGTGCTGCCATAATTGTCTTTAGTTAGTTTTTTTTCTATTTCATTGTAAAGGATCTTAGGATGACTTTTTGCCCTCATTATCCTTCATATTTCACCCTTTGGCAGTTGAGGTGTAGACTTTGTGCTACATTTCATCCTGTTGTGTTACTGTGCCCTATTACAGTTACTTATCACTACCTAAAAGGTTGTTGCTGTCTACTGAATAGCACTTCTAAAAGAAAAGGAGTGCCATCTGTCATTTCATCAAGATTTATCCTTTGATTGGTGAACATCATCTCTAAAAAAAGAGAGATGGATGGTGTTATCCTACCTCTGAGTGTTATTTTTAGCTTATTTATAGTAGATTAGCATATATATATATATATATATATATATATATATATATATATATATATATATATATATATATATATATATATATATAGCCCCTTCATACTTATAGGGAACCTCCCCTTGATGAGAGGAGAGATTTGTCCCCTTTTGATTTGGTAAACCTGCACATTTGGTTGACCAATCTTCCTTGCTATGGTTGATCAGACCTATTTTGCTCATTAGTACGCTAGTTATAAAATATTCACCCAATAGTTTTTGGTGACTCTATTGGGGATTAGAACAAGTAGTTCTTATTCTTATGCATTATATACTCTGGTGACTCTCATCTGGGTCTTACCCATTATCATTATAGCCTTATCCATTTATCCCACTATGAAAGAATGTGTAGTTTGAAGTCTCAAGCTTCAAGCTGAAGCAGTGCCAGTTCTTTTCCATTTTTATTTTTACATTCTAGTAAATCCATGGTATACACAAAGCCAAAGGGCTAAAGTTATTGTTGACCCTGCATTCAAGTTGGTACAGTATAGTAATATTTATATGTTTCCTTCACCATCTCACCTCCAACGAACTAGTAGCTTTCCTCCTACTAAAGTTAAGTCTCCATTACGAGGTAAAAAACCCATTTCTGCTATTAATAAAGCTTTGTCAATGCTTACCCCTATAATATTTGTTATTCCACTTTTCATAGTCATACAATGGCAGTTCAAGGCCCTTGGGGTAACCCTTTTGGCCCACTCAATTTAAATCCACCTCTACATGAGCTACCACACAATTCAAGGAAAAATTTCTCCAAGTTCTATGGTGATGGGAAAGTTCATCCTGATGAACATATTGTAGCCGTCAACATAGCTTGTGGTGTAATAGGTGTGGAGCATGAGGATGTAGTAGTCAAGTTGTTCGTGGAAACTTTACAAAGTGTTATTGTAGATTGGTTTTATCATCTACAGGCTCGGTCAGTAACTGATTGGAACACTCTCAAAGCCAAATTTGAAGCCAGATTCAAGCCTTCAGAAGATGCACATGCCCTACTAGCTCAACTCACACAAATGAAGAAGGAGCCTCACAAACCAATGTAGGATTTCATATCTAAGTTCGACAAGCTGAGCAATAAGATTCTTGTAATTGCTCAGCCTACACTTGAGAATCTTAAATGTTTCTTCATCAACTCTCAGTTGCATGAAGCAAGTTTTCTGTTGAGATGTGCTGGCCAAATAGACCTTGTTGTAGCTCAATATTTGACCACTGAGGTGGAAGATGACCTTATCTTGGTAGGAAAGATAAGGAAAGATCCTAACAGAGGTAAATCTTCTTCATCTTCTGAATACCCATCTATAGGTACCACTGATCCAATGGTATAAAAGCTGAAAAATGATTTGCTAGCCTTGAAAAGACAAATGGCTCAAGGTATGTCTGCTCCTCCTTATCGAGATATGCCAAGGAGGACATTTCAGAACCAACCATAGCAAGGTAATGCTACCAAAATTCAAGGGCAGCCAAATCATCTTCCTCCCCTAACGGGGAAACTTGTCATTGAATTACCCCTAACCAATTTAGCAGTTGGATATCTTGAAACAAAATTTGATTTCTCTTCCCATCTTGAATTGAACCAAGAAAATGATGTTGATCTCCTTATAGAAGACCAAGAAGAATCAACTGGAGACTCCAACATTGGTTTCCTAAATTACCAGGATGAACCCAAAAGTGAAGGTGAAGCAATTAATGGATCATATGTTGTATTCACCCAGTCCAAGAACCAATCAACCAAACAAGTTGATAAAATAAAAATAGGGGAAAGTTCTCAGCCTATAATTTCAATTTCCAAATGAGGAATTTCTTTGCCTTTCCAGCTAAAGGACCCAGTGAGTAATAAAAAGGTAAATACATCAAGCATTCCTCCATCTTCAACTTCAATTCCACAAATCAATCCTCCCCCTCCCAAAAACCAAAAGGATGAAATCCCTTCCTCTTTTCTGAGTCCAATTTAGTCATTTGACATAATAGACCATGTCAAGAAGACCAAAATTCAAATGTCTAAATTTTAATTCCTACAAGCCAATCCTGAGCAGTTGGACAGGTTGGTTGAGTGTGTGAAGAATAAAGCCATCCCTACAGGACAAGATGTTAAAAAGTAACTCATGATCCTCCAAGGAACATGTCCATCCCAAACAACCTTGTCATTACTCCCCCTACTGCCCCTAGGAAAATAGAACCTTTCTATGTTTCCCTGTTGATAAACGGTCACAAGCTAAGCAATTGTATCATTGATTCTGGAGCTTTAGACAATGTCATGCCTAACAAAGTGGTAGAATCTATTGGTCTCACACCAACCAAGATATTTGGGAGATGTTTCTCCATGGATAACAAACAAGTACCTCTGCTTACATTTCCATCATTCCTAGACAAAAGAATCAAGATGACAGTCCTAGTGGCCAACGTCCCAGCTTCATACGACATCCTTCTTGGGAAATTTTTTTGTAAGGAAGCTGGTGGCAAATTGAGCATGAACCTATCTGAAGTGAGGATCCCTGTCAAAGACATCATGCAGAGGTTGCTTCCTAAAAGGAAATCAAAATATGTTGTCACTCAGACATCAGCCCCTGAAGCTCAAATTCTATTTGAATCTTCAGACATGGGTAATTATTTCTTAACCATAGAGGATACTCATGTTTCAGCTAATGAAACTTCTAAAAATGGCAGTCTAAAAATTGGTTTAGATAGAACAATAGAAGATGTGAGAGAGCATAGTGCAAGCATAGAAGAATTCCCCCTTCCAAGCAAGGAAAAATCTAAGGAAAGATCAGTTGCTGATGATATTTGGATCCTGGAATTTGATGGAAACAATTCTTCTACCAGCTTAGGGGATAGAATTGTGTTGATATCTCCTCAAGGAGATATTTTTCCTTAATCATACAAGTTGCAGTTCAACAATACTAACAATACTACTGAATATGAATCTCTTCTACTTGGATTTAAAGCCATAAAAGACAAGGATATCAAACTCTTTCATGCCAAAGGAGATGCTGAGTTGGTGGTTTACCAGGTGAGAAACCTATACCAAACCAAAAATGAGAGATTGCACCACTACTGCAATCTAGTCTGGGATCAAATTCAAAGCTTTGATGCTTTCAACATCTCTGCCATACCTAGGGAATTTAATGATAGAGCTAATGCACTAGTGGTTTTATCAACTCTCGTAGTCCCTCACTCAGAATTCACAGGAGACAAGTACACCATTGAGATGGTCTTTTGACCAAGCGTACCTAATAATGCCAGTCATTTTTAGGTATTTAACAATAACAACCAAATCATTACCTTTTTAGAATAAAAAGATAGCTTCGAATAGCTTCACTTCGAAGGTAGTAAGCTCCAAAAACTTGAATCAGCTCTTGAAATGAATTCAGATGTAGGTGAAGAGTTCATGTAGCTAAAAGGGAATAAAATTCCCAAAGGACTGATTTCTCTTGAGAATCTATTTGACAAGCATGACAGGTTCATCAAATAGCAACAAACAAACTCAAGCTCCTCTCAAGGGTTTGATCAAATAAATTTGGGTACTAAAGAAAATCCCAAGATGGTGAACATTGGGAAATGTTGTACTCTTAAGAAAAAGTTCAAGTTCACTACTTTGCTCAACCATTACATGGACATCTTAGCCTACTCCTATGATGACATGAAGTCACTCCGGCCTGATGAAATTCAGCATGACATTCCTCTTAAGGTTGATTCGGTACCTTACAGGCAGAAACCCTGGTAGTATAATCCAAAAATATAATGTACTATCCTATCTGAGATATAGAAAATATTGAATGCTAGGATAATTTTCCCAATCCATCATTCCACATGGATTGCCAATATAGTACCTGTAAGGAAGAAGAATGGAAAAATTTGAATCTGTGTGGATTTTAAGAATTTGAATCAATCATCCTTAAAGGATAACTATCTTTTGCCCATCATAGATCAATTACTTTATATAGTGACTAGTTTAGAGATGTTATTAATGCTAAATGGCTTCTCAGGATATAATCAGGTTGAAGTTGGTGAGGCAGACTAGTATAAGACTACATTCACCATACCTTAGGTCATGTTTTCATATACAAGGATGCCTTTCAGTTTGATAAATGCTGGCACCACCTTCCAAAGAGAAATGGACCTTGCCTTCAAAGATTAAATGGGTATGTTCATTTTAGTTTATCTTGATGACTTGACATCTTTTCTAAGCATCACCCAGCTCATATACATCACTTGCAACAAGTGCTGGAATGTTGCTACCAAAATGGCATTTATTTTAACCCCAAGAAGTCAATTTTTGGAGTAACAGAGGGGAAACTTCTCAGACACATTGCATCCAAAGGAGGCATAAAGATTGACTCAGATAGAGTCAAGTCTATCCAAGAGCTTACCTTGTCCACAAGTAAGACTGTTGTTCACTCTTTCTTTGGAAAAGTGAATTTTTTATGGAGGTTCATCCCTGAGTTTGTTGAGAAGACTAGACATGTTATAAACATGATGAAAAGAAAGGCCACCTTCAGCTAGACTGAAGAAGGCAAGTCAACATTTGAAGATATCAAGACTACCATTGCCCACACCCCAATTCTAGTTTGTCCAGACTATAAAAAAGAGTTCATCATATACAGTTATGCTTCAGAACACATGCTTTTAACAATTCTAGTTCAACATAATAAAGAAGGTATGGAATCTCTTATTTCCTTCATGAGTTGTCCTCTCAAGGCTCATGACCTGAAATACTTGATCATGGAAAAGCATGCTTATGCAGTGCTGAAGGCAGTGAAGCATTTTCACTTCTACATCTTGAATTCACACACTACTGCCTTAGTTCCTGACACCATGGTCAAATCCATACTAACTCAACAAGAGTTTGGGATGAAAAGAGGCAATTGGATTGCAAAGATCTAGGAGTTTGATCTAGTCATCAAGCCAACAAAGCTGGTACAAGAAAAAGGCTTATGTCAATTAATTTTTGATAACAAGTTAGAGGGAATAGAGCATGAAGAATTAGAAGAAAAAGACATGCCAATAATCCTCTTTGTCTCCACTATGAATGAGTGGTATTCAGGTATTACTCATTTCCTTACTTATGGTGAATGTCTTGATCACCTATCTTATAAGGAAAGGAGGAATATCAAGTTGAAATCTTCTAATTTTGTCCTCTATAACAATGGCCTATACAAGAGAAGCCTTGATGGGGTATTCCTTCGTTGCATGGATAAAGTGCAATAAAACAAACTTCTAGATTCCTTCCACAATCTGGTTTGTGGAGGACATTTTTTTCTCCTATAACTACCCACAATATTCTTAGAGCCAGGTATTATTGGCCTACTTTTTTTAGGATGCATATAAATGGGTACAAAAGTGTGAACTGTGCCAACAGTTCATTGGAAGACCCAAGTTAGTTTCCTTTCCTCTCAAGCCAGTGGTCATAGAAGAGCCATTTTGGCAATGGGGCATTGATTTCATTGGTGCTGTAAACCTATCTTCAAGTGTTGGAAATTATTATGTCCTCACATCCACAGATTACTTCACCAAGTGGGTGGAAACTATCCCAACCAAACATGCTACTTTAGAAGTAGTGTGCAATTTCCTCAAGGAGAACATCATTTCCAGGTTTGGGGTCCAAGTCAAGATTTTCATAGACAACACAACTTGTTTCACTTCCCAAGAGATTACTCAGTTCTATTTTTACTATGGGATCACCCTGTCTCACTCTTCTGATTACTTTCCACAAGGGAATGGACAAGTTGAATCAAGTAACAAGAACCTGGTGACTATCATCAAGAAGATAGTGGATGACAACCAAAGGACATGGCATAAAGCATTGGTTGATGCTTTGTGGGTAGATAAAATCACTCAAAAAAAGGCAATTGGTATGTCTCCTTTCCAACTTCTTTATGGTATCAATGTTGAGATACCAATCACCTTGGAATTGCCAGCATTGAAATTGGCTAAGGCAATTGAATATCAGACATATGAAAGTGCCCTTGATAAGAGGATCATGTGATTGACTAAACTAAAAGAGTAGAGAACTATAGTGGTGGACTTAATTGCTGCCCATCAAAGTCTAGTGAAGAAGCTCTTTGACCAAAAAGCAAAGAATCATGATTTCCAAATTAGAGATCAAATCTTGTTGTGGGAAAAGAGAAGAGAACCAAAGGGGATGCATGGAAAATTCGATTCCCTATGGAGAGGCCCATTTACTATTCATCATATCAATGGTGAAAATAGTTTTATGTTAAAGTACCAAGATGGCACACTCTTTTCATTGCCTCACAGTGGGCAACATCTAAAGCACTTCAATCCGTGAAGTATCAGAT